>CAUYUJ010015782.1:155767-305767 GCA_963575745.1 Prorocentrum cordatum | reverse complement strand
GAAACCGGTTCCAGGGAATGGGTCCAGACCTCGAGGGATCGAAGTCATGAACAAATCATGACGTCTGGGGCCTGTGGAGGGAGAAGGGAGGAGGGGCGAGGGAGGCGGGAGGAGAAGGGAGGAGGGAGGGGGCGAGGGAGAGAGGGAGGGCGATGTGTTGGGGATTTCGAGTCTGATGAAGCTGGGAGCCTGTCAGCAGAGGACGGAGGAGGGAGGAGGAAGGCATCCCAGTTTCTCGTCCTCACCCTCCCTCCCACCCTCCCCATCTCTTCTCCTGCCCCTCCTCCTACTTGGGCGAGCCCGTCTCCTGTGCCCTCACGACGTGCTTGGGGCAATTTTTTTCGAGAGCTCCTAAAACAGGAGAATTGATGCACATCATGGCGCACCTGTGGTCTCGTTGCAGCTGTGGCCGCTCGGAGTTGAACGCCACACTTCTGGCCAACCACCGACAACGCCTGAGCTGCAAGAGGCAAGTCAAGCTTCAAACATCTAAGTACAAGAGTGCTGATCAGTCCCACATCAAGGGTGGCAAGGGCAAGGACACGTCCAGTGAGAGCTCCTCCAAAGCGGCTCCACGGGACGAACTTTCGCTTCTGCGGCTCGCGATCCAGAACACGGAGGATCAGCAGTTGAAGAAGGCGCTCCAGTCCAGGGTAGACCAGCTGTCCCCACCATCGTCAGCTGGGGCCGCGACGGACGCCCCCCATGCAGCCGCCGAAGCTGTTCGACGCGCTGTCAGTGCCTGGAAGGATGCGGACCACAAGCACACCCAAGCGGTGGGCAACGTGGTCAGGCTCCCGCAGGCGCTCACCACAGCGCAGGAGAAGGCAGCAGCGGCGGGGCTAGTCTTGGCCCAGGCAGCCCGCGCCAAGACGCAGGCGACGGCGGCCATGGCGGCGGCCGAGGGCCTTGCGCCAGGAACATGGCCAAACCCAAGTTCGAGCTGAAGGTCGATACCACCATTTTCGAGGACCTGGACGATCTGGAGTGCGAGGAGGCCGAGCGCACCGACATGCGCAAGCTGCAGTTGGACAAGACGGCGCTGCAGGCCCTCCCCAGCGCGAAGGAGTCCGAGGTGAACAACGTGCCGTCCAAGGCCGCGGAGGTGCGCGCGGCGGTGCGGAGCAGGACCGCCAAGGAGCGCGGGGTCGTCGAGGGCGAGGCCGGAAGCAGCGAGGCCTCAGCTCCCGCCGCTGCGCCGCCAGCAGCGGCGGCCAGCGGCGGAGCGGAGACCTCGAACACCAACGGGGAGGCGCGCCAGCCCGTCGACTCCGAGGACGACGAGGAGCTCCGCAGGGCCGCCGAGGAGCTGACGGAGGCCAGGCGGGAGGCAGGGAGGAGCTGCTCGGGGAGCCGCGGCAGGACACGCCGCAGTCGCAGCCCATCGGCGGGGGCAGGGGCGAGCCAGCCAGCCACCAGGCCAAAGGCGAGCCCAGGGCGCCGAGCCGCCCAGCGCTGCCAAATGACTGGGTTCCGAGGGGACCAGCAGCGATGGGCTCGCGACTGTGTCGTCCGAGGGCCCAGGGCAACTGGAGCGCGTTCTTCACGTTCGGCGATGACGGGCGTCATGGGGGGGCGGGGGGTGGGGCATGACGCAACGCCCCCCCCCCCGGCCGTGCGGCTCCGGCACCACCAGCCGCGCCCGCGCGCACGATGACGATGAACGACGAGCAACGATCGACGGCACTCTCGACGACGCGAGCAGCATGCAGGTGGCGACTTGCCCCGCAGCGCCTGCGTACACCACCTGCATTGCAGAGCACGGATGAGGCGAGCCCACCTCGACGTTCTTCTGCTCCAATGTGGCATGCATCGGAGACAGAGCATGGCAACTTAATTCCTCTCGCTGGAACGACTTCATCGGGATTGTGGAGACTCATGTCAGTGAGTGTGATATCCGCAAATGGAATACAACAAACACACAACACACACACAAAAACACACACACACACAAACATGTGTGTGTTTTCCCACAAACATGTGTGTGTTTGTGCGGTTTTTTTCCCACGAACCCAAAAAGTGCAAAGCTACGTTTACTTCGTGACCCGGCTCGGGTACGTGATCGACATGCGGTCAAGTCTCAGCAGGCTCGGGCCAACGAGGGAGGAGAGTGGATTCTCTCACGCGGGCATTTACAGATGCAGTCTCTGTTGGGTGCAGCGGCTGCTCGTCCTTTAGTGGCCCCAAGCCATCGACAGCTCGATGGTTTCATGGCCACAATTTTGCATGTCCACTGCTATTCGATTGTTGCCACAATCTTCTACGCCTACACGTCCATCGGCTTCTGCGACCCAACCTTGGCAGCTTCCAGAGGTTCGTCTCTCTCTCCTCAACACGTTGAAAATGTCATGGTTGTGGTCCGGGACTTCAATGTCACGGGGGGGCTATGAAGAAGTCAGCATTTCTCGGAAAGCTCCTCGGACGGCCCATCATCATGACCGCCGATGATGAAGCCACTTGCATCTTGGGTTCCAGAGATCAGTTGCACATCGATTTCGTCATATGTTCAGCGACGGCAGCTTCGTACACTGTGGAGGTCAAGCCCGAAGCTCGTGTCCCTTGGAAGCCGCACATTGGCCTGGTCATCAAGGCTGAGACGGAGCGCCGAGCAGCTTATCGCCAGGTGCTTGGATCTGCCCCGTCGGCTGCCGCAACAAGCTCGCCCTCGCCAACTGCCCACAGCGGGATCCAGGTCCGCTAATGCACGTGAGCAGGCAGCGGAGCGCAGGCAGCAGCGGGCAGAGGCCAGGGAAACCCCTTGTGACATGTTCTTCGGTGATCTCTTCTGGCCCACAGAGCAGGATGATGTGAGTGATGAGTCCGACCCTGACCCTCAGAGTTGCAGACCCCCTGAGGGCCCCCCTGAGGGCCCCTCTGGGCACCCAGAGTTTGCTGATGTGTGCGAATCAATGCTAGGATGCGAGTCCGAGGAGGACCTCTGGGCCCCCGAAAGTTGCTTCACTCCCAAAATCTTGGGCCTCACCGACTCTGGAGGCGGAAAGCGTCCTGATGTCCCCGGGGCCGCGCCTGCGGCGAGTCGGGTCAAAGCGACAGACTCGGTAGACCTGCCCTTCGCATCCGATAAGTTGCACCCCCCCCTGCCGGAGTTTAAGTGCAGCAATGGCCCCACCCCGACTCCTTCCCCCCTGGTCCTCCGCCTCTTCCTCCCTCTCCTTGCTTCCCTCCTCCGAATGAGTCAGTGCCTTTCCATGTGCCTGTTGGTTTCGTTCCTGCGAAGGCGTGCCCCCCGTCTGCTTCGTTTCTGCGGTCAGTAGTTAGCCTTTTCGCTCAATAGCGCACACGCTCTCTTTGCGATATCGTCCTTGTATGCTTCATGGGTCTCGACGGCCGAGATGGCTCTGCTTCGTCACCACGTGGACAGGAGCATGGCGACGGGCCGTCGAGAGAAAGTCCCGCTGAATTTCAAAAAGCAGTCGTGCGTCAGCAGGAGCGGCAGAGACTGACACCAGATTGGGATGCCATCGCTAGCTGGCGGCACCGTCCCTCCACGGTCACCTCAGCTTTGCCACGGAACGTCGAACGCGGACCTGAGCACAAGCAGAGACGTCATCTACTGGAAGCCATGAGCAGCCAGCTGTCATTGCACCGGCCTTTCAGACGTGCTGCAGCGGACTTCTGCGTGGATTTCTGCGTGGATTTCTGCCCGAAACTGCGAGCGAAAAACGGAGTGAATTTCGCATGGATTGTTTTAGGTCTTCATTCCTGGCCAAAGAAGATCCGCGCGAAATTCACCTCGAATTCCGGAACGACATTCTCCAGGACACTCTGGGCCCATCCCATCGTTTTCCGAACGAGATCCGCTCTGCGATGCTGGCGCCATGACACCCTGACGAGCGGCCTGAGGAGGCTCACCCCGTCCTGCGTGCTGCGCGGGATCCCTCCGGGAGGCGCTGGCAGGCTGTGGCCGATGAGCCGAGGAAGCTGCCCGCCTCCGAGGCCTCGGCTACAGGCGCCAAGGCCGGAGCGGGACCACGCGCCAGGGCACCAGGAGCTTCAAACAGCACGGCCTCATCTGGGATTCACAGAGACAGGCTAATACTCGATGTCCTCCTCGGAAGCGCGCGTCCGACCCGAACACATAGTACGCCCATCTTGCAGTGCATCGTTTCCAGAGCGGCGTTGCCAGAACGCGCGCGCCACTGCGCATATTCTATAAGATGTCTCGGTGCGCGCGTCGACGCACATATCCGCCGATCCGGCGTGTGAGTTTCTGACAGCGTGGGCTTGAGCTCGCTCAAGCTTCGCTCTGTCGGGGGGGGGGGCTGACGCCATTCAGGCCCGGGAGGGAGGAGGGGGGAGGGGGATGACGCCATTCGGGCCCGGGAGGGGCGCCACATCGGATCTATGCGGGGTTGGGCGCATGGATGGCAGCAAACTCCATGTTACAGGAGATAGGGGGACAAAAAGGCACAGATACCCGGACCTCTGCAGGGTTCGTTCTGGCCACCATTCGAGGCACATCCGGCCGTGGCGGCGATGGCCTCCCGGGAAGCCCAGAGAGGCCAAATGTCGGCACCCTCTCCTCCCCCGAGGAGACCTCCTGGGGAGCACGGATTTCGATGTTCTGGGAGGCCTCTCCAGGAACACCGACTTCGATGAGGAAGGCCCCAGCTGCCGCGAGGGGCCGCCAGAGGGTCAAGGAGCTCGGAGGACGAGCACGAAGCAGGTGGAGGAGGACACGAGGATCGCAGGCGCCCAAGAGGACGAGGATCGGGGGTTCGCACATCATGGCCCAAGGCACGTGGTCCCGCCCAGGGGGAGGCAGGGGACGCATTAACACAAGAAGAGGGGGCTACAACGACCGGGGAGACATCGTGGCTCCAGCCATGACAGCCACCGCCCCCTAGTCATCCATTCCCCCTCTAAGCCGCCAACGAGACGAGGAAGAGCGACGAGGACGAGGATGATGAGGAGGAGACAGATGGAAAAGGAAGACGAGGAAGAATGCCACGTGAAGGATACGGGCTACGATTAGGTCGGGCATGTCCTCCTACAGGCGGATTTTGGACGAAACATTCAAAATACCTCGAAAAATTGTCAAAAGTATCAGAAACTAGTTAGAAAATCGTCCACCTACATTTTTTTTTGCTATTCTTGGAGATCCCTCCTGTAGAGGGAACGGACCGACTTAAGGCTACCAGGGGCAGCTGGGCGCGCTGCAGCCGCCGCAGCCGCCGCAGCCGCCGCAGCCGCCGCAGCCCGGCGCGGCCGGGAAGCCGCCGCAGCCGGGGGCGGCCGGGAAGGCCCCGGGCATGCCCTGCCGACACGGGCGGCAGGAGCGAAGAGGGGGCAGAGGTGGAGACGAAGCAATTGCCCTCCAACCCCCTCCGTCCTGCTCCTGCTGACCCTCCTCGTCGTCGCCGACGTCGTCGTCCTCCTCCTCCTGCTCCTCCTTCTCCTCAAACCTCCTCCTCCTCCTCCTCCTCCTCCTCCTCCTCCTCCTCCTCCTCCTCCTCCTCCTCCTCCTCCCCCCACACGCCCTGCCTCCCCCCCCTTCACTCCTACTCCCCCTCCTTCCTCCTCCTCCTCCTAGCGCCAGCTGGCACGAGCCGCCGCTCTGCGCCAGCCAGCGCCATCGGCGCTTCCCCGCGCCGCCTCCCCGCTCTCCCCTGATCCCGTCCCCTCGGCCGCGCTATGGAGGCGCCTCCCGCGGCCACCGCAAGCCGCCGCAGGCCGCCGCGGAAGGCTGCCGCGCGTCGCGCGCAGTACACGAGGGCCGAGGCGCGCGCGTCAGAACACCTTCTGCGCGCCTTCGCAGCCCTCGCCAGCCATCGTGGCCGCCAGCCATCGCAGCTGGCCCAGGCGGTGGCCTCGGCGCTGGCGGCGGCGCCAACGCCCTCTGCGCAGCGGGGCGCAGCGGCCTCTCCCTCTCCGGATGCTGTCGCTCCCGGTGCCCATGGAGGCGACGCGGCGGCTGCAGTCCCCTCGTCTACGCTGGCAGCGGGACCAGCGGCCATGGCTGCCGAGGCGGGTTTTCCAGTCCACGGGGTTCTCGGTCAGCGGCTGGCGGCAGCGGGCGACGACGTGGTGGTCCCGGAGGGCGAGTTCACCTCCCCCTTTGCCCCCCCCTCTGCACGGCCTCCTTTTCTTCCCCGCGGCACCCCAATCCCAGGCTTTCCGCCTAGGATGCGGGCGGAGGCTGATCCAGGCCCCAGCCCTGCCACTGCTCTAGGCCTCGCGCAGGGCTTATGCCCGCCACCATTTTTTCAGCAAGTCTCTGTACCTTCACGGCCGTCAAAGCCAGTACCACTCCCAGTACGCCCTGCAGCGCCAGCGCCGCCAGCACCTTCACGACCGACAGGGCCGGTGCCAGTACCCTCACGCCAGCCAGAAGCAGTGCCAGTGTCAGTGCCGTCGCCAGTGCAGCCATCATGTACGCCACCGGGGATCACAGCAGCGGAGGCGAGGGCCTGCCGCGCTGTGCTGTCAGCCTCGAGTAATCTGTTCGCGGCCCCGCAGCAGTCACAGGCAGACCCAGTGCCAGGGGCGCAGCTGCCGAGCCCCACTGTGCAGAGTCCGCCACGCCACGACGACTCTAGGCCCTTTTTCACCTGTACCCCAGCACGTGCCGCCTTGGATGCAGCGGCCGCAGCGCGGCGCGCTGCCGCATCTGCCGCGCACCAGTCTCCGCCATAGGCGGCTCGAGTCACCAGCCATCCTCCAGAGCTCAGCCAGTTTTTCCCGCCGAAGGCGGAAAGCCAGAGCACGGAGGGGGATGGGCAGGTATGGCAGTTTTTTGCGGCAGGTCTGGCTGCCCTCTCTGGCCTTCGCGCACAGCTACTCTGCACAGCTCGGCCTCTCCTGAAAGACGGGGTGGAGCCCACATGGGAGGGGTCGGCCACGCCCTCCTGAAAGACGGGGTCGAGCCCACATGGGAGGGTGTGGTGCCAGCGCCAACTGGCTTCGGCTCAATACGCACAGCGCAATTCGCAGACTCGCCACGGCTGAGTCAAGGCTGCGGCAAGCATATATGCCTCGTGGGAGGACCGCGGCACTGTGCCTTGGCTTGTTTCTTTGGCCCTCGTCCAGGTGTAGCAGGGTCCCCTTGGTCCCTGTGTGCCTGTGAGGGGCCACACGGAGGTGGGTCTCTGTTGTCTGGTCTCGGCTAGCGCCCAGGCACACCCACCTCCCTGTCGCGGACGGCCCGTCCAGGCCTTTCAGCTGCAGCGGCCGTCCTGCAGCACGGCAATGCCAGGAGGACCGCGGCACTGTGCCTTGGCTTGTCTCTCTGGCCCTCGTCCAGGTGTAGCAGGGTCCCCTTGGTCCCTGTGTGCCTGTGAGGGGCCACACGGAGGTGGGTCTCCGTTGTCTGGTCTCGGTTAGCGCCCAGGCACACCCACCTTCCCGTCGCGGACGGCCCGTATAGGCCTTTCAGCTGCAGCGGCCGCCCTGCAGCACGGCAATGCCATTATGGCCCTCCTTCCTCCCCCCGCCTCTTATAGGATCCCCCGCCCTTCCTCCAGTCCAGCTCTCCTCCCCTGGAGGTTTGGACAGCCGCACGGCGGCCTGGCCAATTTGGCCCTCCTTCCAGCTCTTCCCTCTCCTTCAGCCGACCGAAACTTGGACGGCACACCTGGGCAGGTCTCTCCTTTTCCAGCCTTGCACTGCTCTCTGCCTCGAGGGCTGCCCTGCTATGGGCAACGAAGCAGGGCCCCGCTGATGTCTCTCTTCGCACGGCGCTGCAAACTCCTCCTCTCTCTTCTAAGATTCCTCTCTTCCCCTCCTGCAGCGCCAATACCTCTCTCCCGACAGTTTTCGGGACGAGAGCGGAAGCAGCTCAGCGTCCATGCTCTCGGGCTTCTCGTGTGCAGCCTGTGCCAGTCCTGTTGGCCGCTGCGCTCAAGCTACTTGCAACGAGCTTAGTACAGTCAAAGCCTCATCCTCCTCCTCCTCTTCCTCCTCCCTCCTCCCCTCCTCCTCCTCCTCCTCCCCCTCTCCTCCTCTCCTCCTCCTCCTCCTCCTCCTCCTCTCCTCCCCCCTCTCCCCTCCTCCCTCCTCCTCCTCCTCCTCCTCCTCCTCCCCTCCTCCTCCTCCTCTCTCGTTCCCTCCCCCTCTCTCCTCCTCATCCTCATCTCCTCCTCAATCTCCCGTACTCCTCCTCCCCTCCTCCGTTCCGTTCACCTCCTACTCCTCCTCCTCCTCCTCCTCCTCCTCCTCCTCCTCCTCCTCCTCCTCCTCCTCCTCCTCCTCCTCCTCCTCCTCCTCACTGCGCTCCCCAAACACCATCTTGGTTCTGCTGCTCACACAACTTTGGTTACATTGTGCTGAGACTTGTCCTCCAACATCCACGGCGCCATCCTGATCATTGCAATGTTCCTCGCATTCATTCCTCATATTACGACTGCTAGCACAGAAAAACATCCTCCAAGAACATGAGACCCTCCGCCGGCCAAACCGAAAAACAGTCGAGTGCACTCCAAATCCCTCATGAATCTTCCCCCGGGGCTGGTTTTTAAGGCGCTCTTTTTGTAACTGGGGGGGGGGTCCGGTTTATTAGGGCGCTTTCTATGGATTGGAGCTGAGGGGGTCTGGTTTGTCAAGGCGGCCGTCGAAGAGGGGGTCCGGAATATTAGATAGCATTTGGATAGGGGTGCCGTTTTTTTAGGGGGGGTCGATGAACAAGAACATCCAACAGACACGAAGAACATCAGGGTACCCTTCCCGAGCCGACCTTGCTCTTATGGCTCGGTCCGACTGTGCTCATCCGCGTCCCCTGGGCCCGCCTCGCCATAATCTTGCTGCACCCCCTCCCCCTTCTCCGCCTCAAACCCATGATCCTCCATCGCCTCCTCGTGATCGTTCCGTTCCCCCGTCTTCGGCCCCACGACATGCAACAAGGAACGATACAAAAGAAACAAAGTCCCTGTGTGGTGCCGAACGACTCTGGGTGCACGAGGAAGGCTAGAGGTGGAACCTAGAAAGACCGAGCCCTTTTGGAACCCGAAGCAATCCTCATTGCAGCGTCTTGGCTGTATTCGCCCTCCCTCCTCAGACCTACACCCTGACGTCTTCGTCGCCGTTCTCGTCGCCGTCCTTTTCTTTCTCCGCCTGATTTCCTCCTCCTCCTCCTCCTCCTCCTCCTCCTCCTCCTCCTCCCCGTCCACCTTCTCCTCCTCCTCCTTTTCCTCCTCCTCCTTATCCTCTTCCTCCTCCTCCTCCTCCTCCTCCTCCTCCTCCTCCTCCTCCCCCTCCTCCTCCTCCTCCTCCTCCTCCTCCTCCTCCTCCCCGTCCTCCTCTCCAGTCCCCCAGCTTGGTCCCTCACCCTGCTCATCTCCCTGTTCCACACCCGGTCCTCGCCGTTCGCGCTTTCTTGTCTCACTATCCTCGCTGTCCTCCTTTTCGTGGCCCTGCCCACGGGGCTCTCGTGGCCAGGCCGGCCACTCCCGCAACTCCCACCATTCCTTCCTCCTCCTCCTCCTCCTCCTCCTCCTCCCCCTCCTCCTCCTTCCTCCTCCTCCTCTTCCTTCGTGCCCCCCCCCCTCCTCCTCTCCTCCTCCTCTTCTTCCTCTCTTCTTCTTCTTCCTCCTCATCCTCCTCTCTCCTCCTCCTCCTCTTATCCTCCTCTCCTCCTCGTCATCCTCTCCTCCTCCTCCTCCTCCTCCTCCCCCCTCCCCTCCTCCTCCTCCTCCTCGTCCTCCTCGTCCTCCTCGTCCTCGTCCTCCTCCTCCTCCTCCTCCTCCTCACACAACTCCCCCACAACTCCCCGAAAAGTGCCTGAAGGAACAGCGCTACACCCCGCCAACATGGGCCATCGAAGCTCCTCCACAGAGATTCACAGGGCGGTCCGGAGCAATTATTCACTGCGTATGGCTCCCCATTTATGCATTGGTTGTATGGACCTGTCCGCCGGGAGTTCTGGCGCAAGAGCTTTCGCTTAGAAGCGGGCTTGGGTATTGACAGACTGGAAGCCAATCGAAGTTTGAATGAGTTGGAATGTGAATGAGCCTCAGTAATACGAGTGGGTATATGCGCATAGGTCTGAATACGTTTAAGCTTGCGCAGGGTGCATCTGCGCGTTAAGTGTCCTGACCATGACTGGGCGTGACTGAATCGAAATGGCTGCTGGATCCCTCCATCCATGGTGGATCAAATAATCGGAATGTTCATGCAAACGCCGTGTGAAACCCTTGCGCTTCGTTGACTGGCCCAGAGAATCTCGCGCGGTTGCTGGGCAGTGACACAGCCAGGCACGCCAAGGAGAGGAGAGGCCCGATCCACAGGAAAATACTTAAGACACTTGGGATTGGAGTCACAGGGGAGGGGCACATACGTACAACACAAAGGATTCGTGCCCCAGGCGAGGCCAAGTCTCTAGGAACACAAGGACAAAACATAGGATGGAGGCCACAGGAGAAGGGCCAAACATTATGCCCCAGGAGAAGCCCAAGATATAGTAACAGACGTAAAGCACATAGGCTTGAGGCCACTCCTGTGGCCTCCTGGGGCTTCCTGAAGCCTCCCGGGGAAATCTGGTGCCTCCTGAAGCCTCCTGGGGCGTCCTGGGGCGTCCTGGGGCCTCCTGGGGCCTCCTGGAACCTCTTGGGGCCTCCTGGGGCCTCCTGCATGGGGCCTCCAGGTGCGTCCTGGTGCCTCCTGGTCCCTCCTGGTGCCTCCAGGAGCCTCCTGGGGCCTCCTGGGGAGGACTCGTGCCCCAGGAGTGGCCCAATACAGTAGGGCGAGAGGACACAAGACCCTGTCCGAGGGTCACGTTGCCATAGGAATGCGGTTGGGGTGGGCCTCGAAGCACAGGACGCAAGAGTACCCTTAATGTGGCAGGGCCAACCTACTAATCAACCTCGACGGTAAACACGTGTATATATACGTATATACATGAATGCGTGCATGCATACGTACGTGCATACACACATACATCGGCAGGTACATACATATATATATATATATATATATATATGTCATCGAATATACCTACATACATATATACGTGCATACATGCATACATACACATAGACACGCAGGCAGACAGACAGCCAAACCGACAACCGTACATACATACATGAATACAGGTATATACACAGACGCACACCTGTGTATGTATAACTGCGTATATAACTATACATGTGCGTATGCGTATGTATATCCTTACCTATATGTGCATGGAAAGATGTAATCATGCATGTTTTTTTTGCATAAATATATATATACACATGCATGTATGACTACATGTACAACTAAGTAAACATGAATGCATGCCTGACTGCATGCATACATGCGCACATATATACATAACTGCATGCACTCATGCATCCATACACACATACTTACTTACTTACTTGCTTACTTACACACACTCGCCCGTCCATACATACTCACATCAATACATACATGCATCTATACATACACACAGGCAAGCATACATACATACACCAATATAGCCATACATGTATGCATGCATGCATGCGTACATGAACCCATTCGTATCAATTAATCGCATCATTCCGGACTCCGTGGAATCTGTCCCAGGGGGACAATTAGGACAATGATCATTCGCTGGCGAATCAATGGTAGTCGGGATCCAGGGAGGAGGGGGGACCATGTTTGAACAGTGTTTGGACAGTCTAAGAACATGAGGAAAACATATTGGATTGGAGCCACAGGGGAGAGGCAATCGATGGGAACATAGATAAACCAAAAAATGATTCGTGCCCAAATAAGGGCCCAATCGATAGTAACATACGCAGAACACGTAAGACTAGAGCCACAGGGAAGGGGCAATCTATGGTGCCATACGTAAAACACCAAGGACTCGACCAGAACGCAGACGAGTCTGGCCACTTAAACAAGCAAGCCGCTCGAGACATCCTCGCAACCGAGACGTCCTAACCATCTGCTCCGAACGCAGAGGATGTTGGGTTGGTAAACAGGCAAGCCGCTCGAGCGAGGCGTCCCCGCGATCTGGGCGCCAACGGACGAATGAGGTACTCCCTGGCGGCCGCCCCACTGAGGGCAACCGGCGCCTCGCAAGAGGCGTCCTCAACATCTGCCCTGAACGCAATTGAGCCTGGCCACCACAGCAAGCAAACGGATCGAGGCGTGTTCGCAATCTGGGCCCAATGGTGTGCGAAAACCAACGCCTCGCGTGAGACATCCCCGCAAACTGACCCGAAAACGAACGATGGTGAGCACGCAAGCGAACAAACCGCCTGAGACATCTCACCATCTGGGCGCGAAAGGGACCGTGCAACATCCCCCAGTCGCCCCACTTTGGGAGTGCTGAAACCAGTGCCTCGCCTGAGACATCCTCACAAACTGCTGCGAAAGCGAAAGATGTTGAGCACGCAAACGAACAAACCGCCTGAGACCTCCTCACACCCTGGACGCGAACGGGCCTGTGCAACCCACCCCTGCCGCCCCCATTTGGGGGTGCTGAAACAAGCGCCTCGCCTGCGACCTCCTCAACATCCCCTCCGTCAGCGGAGGATGTTGGGGCGCAAAACATGCAAACTGCCTGCGACGTTCCCACACTCTGGGCGCGAACGGGTCCGTGCAATACCCCCCTGGCGCCCCCGCGTGGGAGTGCTGAAACCAGCGCCTCGCCTGAGACATCCTCAACATCTGCTCCGAAAGCGAATGGCGTTGGGCACACACATAAAGCAAACCGCCTGAGACCTCCTCACACCCTGGGCGCGAACGAGCCCGTGCAATATCCCCCTGCCGTCCCCCTTTGGGAGTGCTGAAACAACCGCCTCGCCTAAGATAGCCTCATAATAATTTCCGGTATAGAGTATTGGCATCTTGATGGTCATCAGCATCGTCATCACCACCATCGTCATCGGCGACATGATCATCGTCAGCATCCACACCACCATTGTCATCATTATTATCAGCAGCAGCAACATCATCATCATCCTCATCATCATCAGCGTCATCCGCAACATCAATATCAGTATTATTACGACTGGAAATAACAACATCATTAATAGTTGTGTACCTTTTAACGGCCCAACAGGCCTTCAAGACGCCCCAAGAGGTCCCTAAGAGGTCCCTAAGCGGCATCCCAAGAGGGCTCCCACAAGCAAAAATCGTCTCGTTCCCTTGGGAAAACGTGCATTTTTAACATATCCGCCTCTTCGTCTTTCACACCTTTCAAGGCGGTCCAAGAGGCCCCCAAGATCACCCCAAGACGGCCCGAGAGACCCTCAAGACCGCTCAAAGACGGCCCAAGAGCGCTCCAAGAAGGCCCAAGAAACCCTCAAGAACTCTTTTTCGGAGCCCAGGAGGGCTCCAAATCGGTCCAAGAGGGGCCCGAGAAGCCCTCCAGACGGTCCAAGAGAGCCGGGAGACGCCGAAATATCACCCCCAAGCGCCTACGATGGCCTCAAGACGGCCCAACAGGCCTTCAAGACGCCCCAAGAGGTCCCTAAGCGGCGTCCCAAGAGGGCTCCCACAAGCAAAAACCGTCTCATTCCCTTCGGAAAACGTGCATTTTTAACATATCCGCCTCTTCGTCTTTCACACCTTTCAAGGCGGTCCAAGAGGCCCCCAAGATCACCCCAAGACGGCCCGAGAGACCCTCAAGACCGCTCAAAGACGGCCCAAGAGCGCTCCAAGAAGGCCCAAGAAACCCTCAAGACGGTCCAAGAGGCCCCAAGACGGCCCCATGATTGAGGTCCACAGGGGCAACCTGAACGGAAATTTTGAGCCTCCCGCCCAAACACGCCCCCGAAATGCCCCTACAAGCCCCCAAGTAGCCCCACGAAGCCCCCAAGAGAGCCCCAAGAGGCCCCCAACAGGCCGCAAGAAAGCCCCAAGAGGCCCCCAAGAGACCCCCAGGAAGCTCCCAGGAGGCCCCCAAGAGGCCAGGCAGACCCCCCCAAGAGACCACCAAGAGGGCCCACCCAGAGCCATCCACGAGGCCTCCCAAAGTTCCCAAGAAGCTCCCACGAAGCTTCCAAAGGCTCCCAAGACCCCCCAAGAACCCGCGATGGCGCAATACGGGCCGGCGGAATGAGCGAAGCGATTCAATAACAACATCATTAATAGCTGTGTACATTTTAGATCTAACAGTACGATTCGCAGCATTATCATTATCATGCTCGTCAGCATCAGCATCATCAGTTTCGTCATCGTCATCATCATCATCATCATCACCATCATCATCATCATCATCATCATCATCATCATCACCAGCAGCATCAGCATCAACACCATCACCATCACCATCACCAGCATTGCATCATCATCAGCAACAGCAGCGTCATCATCATAACCACCAGCAACAGCAACAGCAACAGCAACAGCAACAGCAACAGCAACAGCAACAGCAACAGCAACAGCAACATCATCATCATCATCATCATCATCATCATCAGCATCATCATTCACACTGTGAGATCATCATGCTGTGCCTGAGTACGTCTTATTGAAATGAAGAGGAGATGCTCCTTCTCGGCGCTGTCAAAGAAATAAGAGCTCCATCTCAAGATATGGGGAGAGCCCATCCACACCTGGCGCGAGAAAAGGGCACCACCAAGAGGATCTGAGGATGCGCTCCGGCTCCCTTCACGAGCAGGAGGCTTAGTGGACTGTCTTGGAGATGAACACGCGGAATTCGAGCTTCTGGTAATCTAATACTTTTTGAGAATGTGAGAAAATATCTGCTTCGAGCGAACCCCACCGAATCCTTGGGCCCCTGTCCTCCTCCTCCTGCCCCATGCCTCCTTCCCCTCCTCCTTCCTCCCCGCTCCCATCCTCAGACAGAGGGGCGCAGGCGAGGAGGCCGCCCGCGGCGGAGCGGCGGCAGGCACTGCGGGACTCTCGGGACAACGGGGGGCTGGCCTGGTGTTGGTGTGGTCTGTGATCTTCTCTAATGCTCTGGTTTGGTTTGTTCTGTGATGTTATGCGGTTCTCTGTTACGTGACGTTCGGCTCTGGTTTGTTATGCTATACATTGGTTTGTCACGGTCTGTCATGTTATGATATGGTATGTTGTGCTATGTCTACTCTGTTGGTCTGTTATGGCGTGAGATGCTCTGGTATGTCTGATGTATTGTCATGTTATGTGTTGTAATGACACTGCCATGTTATGTTCCGTCATGTTATGTCATGGTTGTATTATGGTATGATATATTACATTGTGGCACGTTTGAATTCTGTCGTGTTCATCGCTATGCTCTGCTGTCGTGTTACGATATGTTCTGAACGCTGGGTCATGATATGATATGTCCCGTGAAGGTGCGTTATGCTATGATCAATTATGTTATGTTAGTGTATGGTCTGTCGTATTATGTTATGGCATGCTCTGCCCGGGTATGTTTTGTGATGTTACATTATGCCCTATGCTATAATGGCGTTGCTATGTTATGTTCTGTCATGTTCTGTTGTGCAGTGTTGTGCTGCTTCGTGTTTGTCGAGGGCGCGAGGCGGGACTCCCAGGGACACTCGGGGACTCTCGGGAAAACTTGGGGTCTGGCGGCCCCGGTCTGCAGTCGGGTTCCAAGTGCGAGGGGGCGGGATTCCCACGGACTCTCGGGGATACTGGGGGATTCTCGGGACAACTTGGGGTCTGGCGACCGCGGTATGCAGGGCGGAGTTGGCCGGGGGGTCTTTTCTTGAAATCTAACAACCCCAACCTGTCGGGTGTGGAGGGGGGGGGGACAACAAACGAAAAGATCTGGCGCACCTGCCGCATGCCCCTCGAACCCGCTAAGGCGAACGGCACCAGGAAACGTTGCGCCCAAATCTGAACACAATTGTTTTACATGCGCGAGAGGTCGCCCCGTGGCTAGGCGAGGGAGGGGGGGAGGGGAGGGAGGGAAGGGGAGGGGGAGGGGGGGGGATCACCTGCCCACAGACACTGTCACGCTCCCTGGCTTACCAGCTCTGTGCGCAGGCTGCTGCGCATGATCTAGCATGCCCGAGGCGAGCAAGTGCACGCACAACCGCCAAGAATCAGTTGACACGCCCTGGGCACGGGAAACATGGGCACGATGCCCCAGAGCAAGTGATGTCTAAAACCGACAGCGGCCGCTGCTGGGCAGGCGACTTTCTATCCCAACTGAACGACGTCCGCGGCGCTATCGACGACGAATCCTGTTCAAAATGCGCAAAAACTGCTCTCGATCCTCGTCACCATTCTTTCTGCACCCATGCCGATCTTCCAGAACAATCAGAATCCCGACTGGCACGCTGCCTCCCATCCCGGCTCCTGTGGCAGCCCAGGCATCTGCGGCATCATGCCGCTCATGCTGGGCCTCGGTGGGAGGGGCCGCGGGACTTGCGAGCAAGAATCTGGTCACTGCCGAAGCTCGGCAGCCGGGCGGCGTCAGCGAGCTCTGACCAAACCTTGAGCCTCCGCCTCGCAGGGCCGCGGACATAACTGCCCAGAGATCTGCTGCTTTGATCTTTCCGATACGAGGTCCCCGAAGGTGAAGGCTTTCCTGATTCGGGGTTTCGTCATTGGGAGCAAGGGGGGGAGGTGTCTGGCTCCGGACCTCTGCTTACTGCGACTGTTCGCAACAGTGCGTCCTATGGGGAGACCCCACCTGCTTGAAACAGGCGCCAAAAATAGCCAAGACCTACTCCATGGGGAGAGGGGAGAGGGAAGAGCGAGGGCCCGCGTCGATCAGCAGAACAATGAAAAAGAACACGACGACAAAATACCGACCCTCCCCATGGTTGGCTTTGCATCATGAGTCTTTGTTTGATGGTCTCGGGGCCCAGCCAGGGAGCCTGGAGGCCAAGAACGACAGAAAACATCCGTATCAAATGTTCATACGGTGGAGATCTTGGTACAATAGGAGCTCGACCACTAAACACCTTCCACAAGAAACCCCACCCTGAGACCCCAGGACGACCAGTATTTTTTTGGTGTGGGAAGGTCACGCATTCTCCAGCGAACCACCGAAAACCAAGAAACTCAGGGCACCCTGGAAGCAGGCAGGGTGCTTCTTGGCACGGGTCGGGGCGTGACCCGTCCCCCTGAGCGGCTCGCCCCTTCCGCCCCCTCTTTCGGCCGCTTCCTTTGCCTTTTCCCCCCCTCCGGCATGGTGGCACAATTCGCTACAACGGTACCCCGTTGAGGTAGCCCTCCGCCAGCGCAGTTACCCTGCCGAGCCGCCGACGCAAACAAGTTTCTTGGCATGGGTCTCCACTACAGTAGGGGCCAGTCCACAAGGAACCTCCCACGAGAGACTCAGCCCTGAGGCCCCAGGACGTCCATCGACTCTTGGCGTGGGCACGTCGCGCCTCCCACGGCAAAACCGTCGATAACCCGAGAAACCCAGGGCGCCCTGGAGGCAAGCAGGATGGTTCTTGGCATGGGTCTCTACTGTATACACCCTGCGAAATGCTTAAGAAATCATGGGTTAAGAAATTGATAGTCTCAGAATTTAAATAAAAACCCAGAATGCCCATTCAAATCTTAGGATTTACATTGAAACATTAAGAATAATCGAGACTCTGGCCGAAAACTTAGGTTTTCCTAAGCATCGCCTAAGGTGTACTGCCCAAGGCTGGAGCACGCCCGTCCAGGGCGCGCCAGCGCCGCGGGTCGACCCCGCTGGCCGCGACATCGAGCGACCTGCCGCGCCACTCCTCCGCGGCGGTCCCCCGACCGGAATGTGTGTCGCCTGGCGTTGCGTCGGGCCTGTCCCTCTACAGGAGGAAGGTTCAAGCATAGTGCTAAAACATAGTCCGGGGACGATGTTTTGAGCATGTTTGGCTATTTGTTGCATGTGTTTGCATATGCTTAGGGTATGTCATATTTTTGCTGTCCAAAATCCGCCTGTAGGGGGACATGCCCGACCTACGCCTGGCGTCGCCCATCCGCCGCCGAGCCACTGCCACCGGGGGGGCGCCAGAGTGCCCGACAGCCCGGTGTCGAGGGAGGACGCGTGATGATCATCCCCAAAATGTCGCGGGATCTTGTCGAATGGGATCTCTGGGACGCGCAAAGACATGCTAGTACTATACGTTCTCTTTGGAAGCGCGTGTCCTGCCCAAACATATAGTATACCCACCTTGTAGTAGTTTCGTCCCCACTTCCCATAGTTTCGCATATATTCCCGGGAATCGACGATGAATTGAGTCTGCGTTTGTTCTTCCTGAAGAGTGCCCGTCAGCCTGTCATCGAGGGAGGACGCATGATGAAGATCCCCAGGACGTCGTGGGATCACTGTCGAATGAGATCTCGGGGTCATGGTCCACGCGGGCCGTCGCCGATTCGTGAGGAGGACCTACGCATCGGCGGTGACCAAGATGGACGGTGACCAAGATCGGCATAGACGCGTCCGCGTTCGGTGTGGATCATGATCGCAATTTTTTGTTTCCATCCATGACGGCTAGGGTTTCGAAAATTTCCTCCTCCTCCTGCTCCTCCTCCTCCTGGTGGACACCCTCGCTCTATTCGAACTTGTCCTCCAGGTCCGCCCGCTCATACGGTCCAATGATGTGTTACTGGTCGACGTTATGCTCATGCCGAGGCTCCAGGCTGCCCCCTGAGAGCTGCAAGACGTCCAGAGACCAATGCAAAATGACCCCAAAGCGCCTGCGCACGGGAACCAACAAATGTTTGCAAGAGGCCTTGGTCGGCTCCAAGGCATACAGGGGGCCCCCGCAACGGGCGCTACATAAGGCGCTCGAAAACCCACAGCCATCGAGTAAACGGACGGTTTTACGTACGCAGTTGTGCCTGGGTTTCCTTGGTGCTTTGGCATATCACTGCATCGGTGAGCCCCACGATGGCCCCATAGCCCAAGAGAGCCCCAAAATGGCCCGCGAGGCACTCAAAAGGCCCACGAGGGACCTAATCGAGCCCTAAGAGGGGCACAAGAGAGCCTGATGGGGCGGTTATGAGGGATCCTAAGGAACTCGATTGGGAGGTGTGGCTCCAAACGGTGATTTCAGGACGCTCTTGCGAGACGCCTGGAGGCCCGCGAGAGGCCCCCAAGATCCCCCAAGAGGCCCCCAAAGAGCGAGGGTATTCAAAAATTGTTTTGGGAGAGTATTGTAGCCCTCTGAAGACCACTTCGAGGCCGTCTTGGGTGGGTTCGTCTTGTGGCGTTTTGGTTCCGTCCTGGGTCTACTTGGGGCCCGTATGTTCCCCACCTCCGCGCGCGCTGACCTGACCATTGGCGCAGATGTATAATGAACATTGGCACGGGATGCCCAACGCGGGACCCATTACACGTCGAAGATGAAGTGAACCATGCACATATCAACGCCAGTCCGCAGCTCGAGAAACAACTACGGATCAAAACAGAAGGAGGGGGGACAAGGGGGCAGGCGGGAGGCGGGAACGGAGACGAAAACCTAACAAAGGAGGCGTGGGAACGAGAACACAAACAAAACCAAGCGCCAATACAACCAGCATGACGTCCCATGAAGAGACGGTGGGCGCACTCGGGCGCTTCACTCAGCCAGTCCTGGAAATGTATCACAAGGGTTCCGACTGCGCCCACAGCTCGAGATTGCGAGGAGCATCTGCATTAGATGCAGAAGTGCAGCTTTACATTTGTTTCCTCCATAAACCACGCACTCCCGAAGAACTGCTAGAAGGGCAGCTTCCAAAAAAGGGCAGCTTTAAAAATGCGCCGCTGGCCCGTTCTCTCTGGACCGTTCTATCGGACTGCAGAGCACAGCGTTGAGAATGTGTGCTGGGCTCGCCGCGTCTTGGCCTGGCAAGAGAGGCAGCGCCGCCAACGCCCCTCCCGCTCCAGACGCGGCGTCGTCCGTGCACGTTATTGCTCAAGCTGCGAGTCACGAGGAATGGTGCACACTCGATTTGACGAGGAACGGCTGCGCCGTTTCCTGGTCCGTATGGCCACCAGCGCGTGATCCCTAATATCCCTCAACCTTCACATTCCTCTTCACTCAGACACTCGGGGGCGGCAAAGAGGGGGGTGTCCAAGAGGGGGGGGTGCAACTCATGGCCAGCGGCACGTGCGCGGCCCAGCGGGGGGGGGGCAGGGACGTCCTGAAACAAGAAGAAGCGCCATGACATGTGGGGTAGTATCATGGCCCCCGCCATGATATCCCCCCCCCTTGGTCATCACCCCCCTCTTTGCCGCCCACGACCCCGAGACGCCGCGCGCCATCTCCCCTTCAGCCCACCGGTCCCGCGACGAAACTTGCCTCTCCTTGCCGAGGGCACGGACCTACAAAACGGGCAGATCGATTCGGACAGAGGAGAGAAGTGAACATGGCAGACGGCACGAACAGCATCTCAAGGGGAAGTGCCCAGCCAGGGCCATGTCGGGCGTGCCCCCCTACAGGGGGATTTTGGACGAAACATAAAAATAATGGAAAATGCAAATAACATCGCCCCATACTATTTTTCAACTATCTTTGAATTTTCCTCCCGTAGAGGGACAGGCCCGACTGAAAGCCAGGGGGCAGCGCATGCCAAAAGAGCTCGTCGCCCTCCAAGGCGCCAGGCCGAGGCCCGCGAAGCCCCCGAGAGACGCGCGCGACGAGTGCGCCCAGCCCCCCCCCGCGCGCTCACAGAGAGATCTCCGTAGTGGCGGTCGGGTGCTCGGCGTCAGCGCTCCAGAGCTCGCCGACCGCTGCTCGGCGGGGGCAGCGCCCGTCTCTCCGGCCGCCGCCGACCCCGATGTCGACAGCCGCTGCGGGCCCGCCGGGGGCAGCGTCCGTCTCTCTGGCCGCCGCCGCCGCCCCCTGCGCGCTCATAAAAAAGATCTTCGCAGGGGCGTTCGGGTAGTCGGCGTGGCGCTTGGGCGCGGCGGCGGCCCTCGGAGACGCCAGCGCTCCAGAGCTCGCCAACCGCTGCTCGGCGGGGGCAGCGCCCGCCTCTCCGGCCGCCGCCGACCCGGATGTCGACAGCCGCTGCGGGTCCGCCTCCGCCGCTGCCGCCGCCCTCAGCTGGCGCTGCATCCGGCGCTGCATCCGGCGGCGTTGTGTGCGCGTGGGCGGCTGCACCGGCGACCGGTCCGCCTGCTGGCTCAGGTCGCCCACGCTCCGGTTCCTGCCCTCGCGGCCGGAGAAGTCGTCCTGGCCGTCAGAGGTCGCCTAGCTCTGCGACGACTCGCTTGGTAAGTGAGACGATGTGCTCGCGGCCGAGTCGTCCTCGATTTCGGCCACAATGGCACCGAGCGGCGGCGGGTAGGCCGGCCAGGCAAACGCGCGGTCGCTCGGGCCCCCATCGCTGCTGTCATCCTCGTCCGAGCCCAAACTCGGTGGCGCCATTGGGCATCCTGGGACATCGTCGAGCGCCCGCGCCCGGCGCTCTTGGCCAACATGGCTACGGACCTGCTTGTGGCCCATCTTGAGCCCCTCTGTGGAGCCCTCTCGCGGCAATTTAGGGCCTGGGGCATTCCTGGGTTCCTGTTGGGCTGGCGTGGCCCTGTTTATGGCACTCCTGAGGCTCTGTTGAACAGCTTGGTGTCAGCTTGAGGGCCTCTTTGCCCGTCTCGTGCGCTCTGACGACCGATAAGAAAACAGGCACTGCGAGACGTGGACATGTCCAGATCCACCGCACACGGAGCTGACGCCCTGGGGCCCCAGTGGACAATGGATACGGATATAGGTGGGCACCAGGAAGCCCGCATATATGCATACCCACCGCCTGTCGACGGTTTCCGAAAATCGGTGCACCAGGGGGTGGTTAACCTTTAAAGGTCTTTAGAAGCCCCCCCCAAACACTGCAAACGAATGATTTGTTCGGCGACCTCATTGACGGACTGGGGCCCCACCAGTAGGGAAAAAATTGCTGTTCACCAGCGGCAACAGCCGCGAAATGACGCCGCGCAACGACGCCGACGACGCCGACGACGACGACGACTACTACTGCTAAGAATTATGCTTCAGGAGCGCTCTCCAATAGCAGTAGCAGTAGCACTAGAGAAGGAGGAGGGAGAGGAGGAAGAGGAGGAGGAGGAGCAACAGCAGTAGCAGGAGGAAGACAAGGGGCGAGCTATTAGATTCCCCGGCGAGAGAAAGATTGGGGGAGAGCAGCACTGAAGCCCTCTCTGCAGGTTGTGTATGAACCCCCGCGACCTCCTCAGACCAACTAGCGCATGTGCCGCGTGCCTGCACAGTGTTGGCGGCGCGCAAAAGGGGGTATGGGGGAGAGGGGAAGGCTCCTCGGAAGCACCCTGCTTCTCAGAAGGCCCCAGCCTTACATCTATAGACAAGGCCAGCGCCTTCTAAGAAGCAGGGGTGCTTCTGAGAAGCCCTCCCCCCTCCCCCATACCCCCCTCTGCTGAGCGACCTCCTTAGATCCTCAAACCAAATAACACATGCGCCGCGTGCCTGCAAAGAGAGATCTGTGGAGAACCCAAAAGACACCGCTGCTCCCTGGACCTCTTCCAGGGTGCGCTCTGACCAGGATTTCGATGCGAATCCAGCGGCGGCGACGAGGGCCTGAAGATCGGCCGACCTGCCCACCGGGCGCCCGGCGCAGCGCTTAAAGGACGCCTGAGCGGCCGGCATGGCCATCGCGCCCATCATGCCGCCAGGCATCGACCCGGCGGCGCCCGGCATGGCGCCCATCAGGCCCCCCGGCAAGCCCGCGGCCATGGCGCCCGGCATGGCGCCGGGCATGGCGCCGGGCATGGCGCCGGGCATGGCGCCGGGCAGCCCGCCCATGGCGCCTGCGGGAACCCCAAAGTATACTCCAAGGCACTGAATAATCGCCCCCCCCCGCCCCCCCCAAAAAAAACGGCCCCCCTCCAAGTGTGACCTCATATTCTGGACCCATGCACCCCCCTCTTCGGCGGGGAGCCATAATAAACCGGACCGCCTAAGCTCCAATCCAAAGAAAGCGCCCTAATAAACCGGACCCCCCCAGTTGCAAAAGAAGCGCCTTAAAAAACCGGACCCTGCGGGGGCGATTAACAAGGGATTTGGACTATGTACCGGTACGGGGAAATCTCTGCCGGGGTGCGTGCTGGCCAGGATGCTGAGATGACGCGGGCGGTGGCGACGAGGGCCTCCGAGGAGGCTCAGGCAGACGAAGACAAGGCCTGGCTGGACCAGGAATCAAACGACACCACCCCACCTACGGCTCCAAGGGGCTTCGCGTATACCAAGAAATCCGGCGTGGGATTTTGCGTGGCACACGCTACGGCCCCTTGTCAGCCGTAGCGCAACATGGAGGGCCGTGGGGTGGTGTCGCTTGTTTTTTGGACGACTGGGGGCAGCCCCAGAGATCCGACGTCGTGTTTTTTGTTCCATGCGCGGCCCCCGAAGTATCGACCCAATCCCCAGACCTAGGACGGGCTTCGCTCATCCTGAGCTGTTGTTTGACGGTTCCAGGGCACGGCGAGGGCACCTATAGGGGCCAAACATTGCGAAACCACGCCGTCTTGAACTGTTCCCATATATATATATATATATACACACACGCTGGATCTCCGGGGCTGCACACATCGGCAACTTTGCCTCCCTTCGGAGCGCCGGGCAGCCCCGGCATGCTCAGCATGCTGGGCATGCCAGGCAGCCCCAGCGGGGCCATGCCAGACGCCATGGCTCCGCCCGGCATGCCGCCCGGCATGGACATGGCGCCGGGCATGCCGCCAGGCGCCGCCGCGCTCGGCGCGGCGCCCGGGGTCGAGCCTGGCGGGCGCGCCGGCACCCTGCTCCTCCTCCACCTCCTCCTCCTCCTCCCTGAAGGCCCTGCGTAGTTAGTAACAGTTAGCGGAACTTCTAATTGTTACTAACGGAGTTATAACTAGTTAGGTTTGGCCAGTTTGAAGCTGTTTTTTTAATGTTTATGTTATGTTTTTGCATCTCATGTAGTTGGAAATTGGGGCATCATGATTGGGCGCTTCGTCGATTTGGATCTGCTCAGGGGCCTTCAGATTTTTTATCGTCCTGGGGCAAACGCGACGGTCCGCAGCGCATCATGCTAGCAACATCGCGATTTGTATTCTACTGGCCAAATGCACGTGATGTCGTTCTCTATTTTCCTGTAAATCACAGGAGCTTTCAGCGAGGTCAGAGGCATCAGAACAGGGTCTGTATCATCTAAAAAGATGTGTCTGGAAAAACCTTCAGCGGCGTTCACATGCTTAGTTGTGAGCTGCTGGACAAGCACCTGCGACTCGCCATCGTCGCATTTCACGTGAAACCACACTTGCATTGCTGCATACATCCCGCCCGACCCCAGAAGTACGATATCACCGCGCTTGATGCGGCCGAAATCTGTCATGGCTTCGATGCTGGAGACGGCTGTCTGCGTCCCAGGGCACATGCGTTTCAACGCATTCAGCAGCTTCTGTGTTGCTTTCGTTGGGTCGACTAAGCCAGGTGAAACACGCATGGTCTTTAAATCGTGCGCGTGCTGCGCAGTGAGTTGGACCATGAGAGCCTTCTCTGGCCCCTTCTTGCACATGTGGTCTTTGGCGAAACGTTTTACGTTTTTGTGCTTGCGTTCCTGGACAAAGCAACTGGGCGACCCATGTTTTTTTCAAACATTTCTGGCACATGGGTTGCCATATGGTGCTTATACACCCAATGGCTTTCACCATATGCGTCCTGATGGCACCGAAGATGTTTCACTGTCGCTGACTCTATCTGCGCGGTCGTGACTGGAAGCCGCCGCGCCGCCGCGATGATTATGTCAACGGCATCTTGCAATGCCAGCATACTTGCGATCTGGGGGGCCACTTGATCCAATGAAGGGTGCTTGGCAATTACTTGCCGAATATACCTGCACAAAACAGGCAACGCAGAGATCTCTTCTGAGGCACCTGCTTGGAGCTCACCAGCCCCCCACACAGTTGCGGCTGAGTGGTGTTACTCATGCAACTCCCTTGCATCACACAAACACTTGAACTGCGCATGCCCTAAAAGTGCTTTTACTTCTCTGTCGAATATACCAGGCACAAAAAAAATATATGCATCCAGTCAAAGGAAATGAATGACGCAGGGAGATATCGCAAACCTGGGTCCAACGCTATGTGTTCGGGGTGGAAGTTCCATCCTTTGTGCCGTGTGATGGTCGTGTACTGCCCCTCTGAAAACTCCCCCCCCCCCCGCTGATATCTATCTCAATCGGGTCGACGTCGTTCCAGGATCGCGATGATTGCCGCGTCATCGTTTCTGCGTATCTTTGACGCATCCAAGCACGCGTCTGTCACAAAGAAACCAGATACATCATATGTCAAATAATCAAACTTTCTATTCAAGACGTTGCGACATAACGCACAGGGTTTGGAACCAGCGTGCCCTTTGTTCATGCGTAGTTCCCGCAATGCCTCTTCGTCCCCTATGACGCACGACAGCTTCGCGACGATCGTCGCGTGCGACGTTGCGTCGCCGTTCTCTGACACGTCTAATGCAACACCGCTCGTCTCAAAATTGAAACCACCAGCAGAATTTTTTTTTTTTAAAAAAAAAAAAAAAAAAAAAACTTCTTTGAGGGTCATCTTGATGCACTGCCCGATGCCACCTGGGATGCTTTTTATTTTTGCGCACCGCGCAGTGCTAAGCGTGAACCACGCATCTTCGTTACCCAAGGACTCGTCGAACTCAGCGAACGACCAGTAAACAGCATCACCCCCCCGATAATCTTTCCCCTTCGCCAGGGGGTCTCGCGGTGAAATACCATCGAAATATAAAATGATGTGCCACGGCGACGCCAAGCTGCATGGGTGCTCCTGAAGTGAGCGGCGAAACATCTCCCTGACTGGAGCGCTAGCCTTGCAGCAGGAATACAAAAATGGCCCAGGACAGCACACCCAGTTCTCGAAAGTTCTACCACTGACTAAAGGCGTGTCTATGCAACGCAAGACGTTCCCATATGCGTTCGACTCTTTGGCAATGATGTTTTCGTTTGCCCTGTATTGTGAGCTCCGTGAAATATTGTCGGGCAACCCATGGTCTCGCACATATTTTAGGACACCCGACAGAGCACGCTGTGACAGGTATGAGCCCCTGTGGAGCTCCACCAGCGCCTCATCCGCCTTGCGTTTCCTGGCGGCGGACGCGGCCATGGTTTCAGCCCAAATGGCTACAGACTCGATAACGATGCCAATGCGCATCATAGGATGCATGCGTCGCGTTATGGTAGGGGCACGCTGCATGATGCATCTGAATGCAGCGAGGCGATAGATCACAACAGAAGTGCACGTTGCATATCGATGCATATGGCATGATACGACGTCGCATCAGAAGTGATGCATGTGCGACGGTAGCTCGCAGAAAGGAGTGTTGCATATTGATGCATGCGACTTGCGATGAAAAGATCGCAACAGACTTGTGTTTTAGACATCATGGTGCAACGTCATACAAGCAAGAGAGAGTTCGTCGATGTGGCGCCGCCCACCGCCGCGCTGCAGCTGCGATGCGAGCTCCCAGCCCTGATGGTCCTCAACAACCCCCTGGTCCTCCCCCTCCCCGCGTCGAGCACCTAACACTTGGCGTCGATCCACGCCAGCGCCGCGCTCCAAGCCTCAATGCGAGTCATCGTCGCATTGCGGCCGAAGCGGACGCGGCGATCTGCCCTCCCCACAACGGCCCTGAACACCTTCTGTGAAGGTTTGTAGATCACGTAGCCGCACCTGTACGGCGCGTTGCACTCGCACGTCGGCGGCTTGGGCAGCACGGCGGGCTCTGGCACGGCAGCTGCGGGTCGCCGCATGGCAGGGGGCCGCGCCTTCTTCATTGGCGCAGCCCCCTCGGCGTCTTCGACGCCTGCCCCGCCCTCGGCGTCACCGACGCCTTCGCCAGCCGCGGAGGGGCGCTTCCTCGCCTTGGCGGTCTTGGCCTTCTTGGCGAGGAGCGCCCTGAGCTTCTCCCCTTCGTCGGTCAGGTCTGGCTCGGGCTCATCATCGCGCGGCTCATCGCGCGGCTCCTCGCGCGGCGGAAGCTTCGGCTCCTGCTGCGGCTCCTCGCGCGGCGGGAGCTTTGGCTTCGGGAGCTCCAGCTCCACGCGCGGCTGCGCAGGCGGCTCGGGCGGCCTGGGAGCCGCGGCCGCCGAGTTGGCGAAGAGCGCCGCGCACAGCGGTGCACCGAACAGGGCCTGCATGACTTGCAACTGCCCGCCAGCCGTAGGGCCTGGGGCTGTCATTGGGGGTGCTCCAGCTGCAGGCGAGGTCTTCGCCGCGCAGCGCCTGCTCGACTTCCTCGCGTAGTCTGGCGCGTCCGTCTGGATCTCCTCCAAGGCGGGCCCATCGTCCTTGTAAGCTGATTTCCACCACGGCTCCGCCGACACGTCCTCGACGCGGTCGAAGTTCCACACCGTGGCGTACCCAAGCGTGGACCAACCCTTGCACGTGCTGGCCTTGGAGATGGCACCCTTCACCTCTCCGAGGAGCCCGAGCCAATCGCCCCCATGCCCCTTGCCGCTGCCCCACGCCACGAGCGCGGCCATCTTGCCCTTGGAGCTCTCGGAGAGCGCGTGGGCGCCGATCAGCTTGCACCGAGCGGCGACCAGGCGTATGCACGCCTTCTCACTCAGGTCGCCGCTCTTCAGCGATTTGATCTCGCTCGCCGTGAAGACCCTCGATGCAATGCTAATCTCTTGCCATTGCTTGGATCCGCCTGGCATTGACAACATGCCTGTCTTGGTCCCGACGCTCTGGCACAAGCGTGCGATGTTCTCTTGAGTCCAAGTGTTCAGCGAGTGCTCCCTGATTGTTTTCACCAAGGCTGTCGCCTCGTCAGTACTGATCTGTGACAGGTTGTTGATCTTCATGAGGAGGCTGTCGTACTGGTGCTGGGCCACGGCTGATGGGCACAGGCCGCATGCGATTTGTGTCGATACCCACTCTGACATGTGCTGCAGTTCCGCGCGGAGGTTCGGAACCGTCGTCATATGACGACAGTTCCGAACCTTCGCGCCTCGCGCCTCGCGATAGGTCGCGCCTCGCGAAAGATCGCGCCTCGCGATAGATCGCGATCGATCGCGATCGAGCCCAAATGGCTATGCGACGCGGGCCTGTGTGATCTATATTCGAAACGAGAACCCGACACCAACTGATGCCAACTTGCAATGCCCCACGCATCGAAGATTGGTTTCGGATGGCAGTGCGAGTCTACCACCTGCAACGGGTTGCATGCATCTTGGCATGCATAGAACCGACGCGTATATGGCGATGTAAGTGTTGCCGCGTCGCGCATCCCCGCCAGCCCATCCTACTCGAACGAAGAGCGCAGACCACCTGCAGTTGTTATCATCATACGTCTCATCATCATTCTCGTTAAGTGCGCGCGCTGATGCCGAGGGGACGGTCCAAGACATCACTCACAGAACCGGCTCTCTGGATTTAACCTCACCAGTCGGGAGCATCCCAAAGTCGCGATCCTCCTTATCCTCCTCCTCTTCCGCCTCATCCTCCTCATCTTCCCCTCCTCATCCTTCTCCTCCTCCTCGTTGCGGCCTTGGGGCTCTATATGTGGTTCCTCGTGGGGTTCTGGCGCTGCGTCATCCTACAGATATCGCGAGGCATCGGATGATCCTATGACGCGAAAAGGCGGAAACGCATAGCACCAATGCCATTCAGAGTGCGAAGCAGTTGTGAGGGAGCGATGGGGGGGGGGGGGGGGGGGGGGGCGGGGAGGTGAGAGCATCAGCACCAGCAGCAACAGGAGGCACGACGAGGAGGGAACGAAGAGGGAATTATGGTTGGGCCCCCCCCCCCCCCCCCCACACCCCCCCACCCCCCCCCCCCCCCCCCCCCCCCCCCACCCCCCCCACCCCCCCCCCCCCCCACCCCCCCCCCCCCCCCCCCCCCACCCCCCCCCCACCCCCCCCCCCCCCCCCCAACCCCCCCCCCCCCCCCCCCCCCCCCCCCCCTCCCCCCCCCCCCCCCCCCCCCCCCCTCCCCCCCCACCCCAAAAAGTGGAGGAGAGGATGAGGAAGATGATGAGGATGGGGAGGGGGGGGGGAGGAGGTGCGGAGGAGGAGGTGGAGGAGGTGGATGAGGAGGAGGGGGAAGATAGGGAGGAGGTCATGTCACCTGCGCTATCATGCCGACATTATCATCCCAGACTCATCTTGCATTGATGCATGCAGGTTTTTTTCTCTGACCCCTCCACCCGTCGTCCGTCGCCCCCACGCCCCTAGCGGGCATCGCGCTCGGCGCGCGCCAGCTCAGTCTCGGCCCGAACGTGGGCCGCGCTCGCATCATCCGCGTCGAGCAGCGCGTTCATCCACGCGTCCTTGCTCTTCAAAAACGCATTGGGCCTCTTCTCTGCCTATCGGGGGGGGAGGGAGGGGGGCGATCGCACGGAGGCGGGTGGGACTGGCGACACCGATGGGGCCATTGACTAAGGGGGTGGGCTCGAGAGCCCATCCCCTCCCCCCTGGCCTCGAGGGGCCCTTGTGTTGTTGTTAGTTAACAACCGCCTGCCTTCTTCTCAGCCTGCGTCTTCGCTGCTTTGGCATGCTTCAATGCCGCCTTGGCAGTCTTCACTGACCGCTGGCGCTCCTGCTTCTCATCCTGCAGCTCAAAGCGCACCTGCGCTTCCATCGCGATCGTCTTCGCCGATTTTCCCATGGACACGTGAACCACAAATGGGGGCGCGTAAGCCACGCGTGAACTGGTTCGCAAAGGTGGGCGAATGAACCACAAATGCTGCTGACGGTTTGCCAAACGTTCAGCCCCGCCATCGTTGGCGACATGTAGTAAGCTGGGGGGGGGGGGGGCGCGAGAGGTGTGAACAGGAGAGGGGTCGAGATGAGGAGGCGGCTGGGGGTGGACATGCAACGGGAGTGCCCGATCACGGCGTCGATGTAGTGGGGGGGGGGTATGAGTAGGGCAGTGATGTGTGATCACATGGTTGGCACTCATGCCATGCGACCGCGTCGCAGACTACATGCGTTTTCACGCAGCCGAGTTGGTTGAGGGCTGAGAGAACGCAGCTTGTAAGCTGCGGCGCGCGCGCGTGCGTACGCGACTATGCCTGCCATGTCAGCCGACTTGAAGGCGCTGCGTGCCAAGCACCGCAAGGAGGACACGGAGCACTTCAATGAAAGGTTGGATACCCTGATCAGGCACAAGCAGCATTGCCAGAAGATGTCCAAAAAGGCGGACCGCAAGGCAGCCAGTATCTCATGCATGACATGTTGCAAGTGGTTGCAATCCATTCACGTCGAAATATATTTGCTGATTAGAGCATAAACGTTTGGGCATCACCCGATGCAGTTGTATGCATGTTCGGTTGTGTTGAAACGCATTGCAATCGGCTGCGAGTAGTTCGCGTCGAAGGGCGCACTTGCGACACTATGGGGGGGGGGGGGGGGCGTTGAGGCAGCGCCCAATGCAGTCGTATGCATGCGCGTTCGGTTGCGTTGACACGCAGGTATGTACTATCATGATGTCAGGGTGTGAAATTGGTTGTGTAATGGCTTGGCGTTGCGACTGTGGTCGCATGGTCTCAAGCGGTTGGGCGAACGGTCGCACTTAGCAACGGCGTGTCAACGCCACGTCTGAACCCCCGTCCATGCCCACTCGAAAGGCAGACGCTGCATACAAGAAGATGGAGAAGCTCGTGAAGAAGGCGGAGCAGGCCGCGGATTCGTTCACGATGCTCTTGGACGACGCCAAGAGGTGTAAGGGTGCGGTTGATCGGGCGAATAATCGCCTTGTGGAGGCAGGTGCTGCCGATCGTGCGCGGGGGCGCAAAGCCTTGGGCATCGGTGAATACGCCGCCTGAGTGTGGGTGTCGGGGCGTACTTAGATGGGGGCTCGTTGGGGTTGTGCGTGCAAACGCATGCATGCGAGCCTTCAGGTTCTCGTTGCAGCTTTTCGCGCGATAAAGCACCCTGCGGAGAGACCGATGATACGAATACGAATGAGGACGAGGAGAAATAAGAATAGGATGAGGAGGGTTAGGCGGTGGAGGTGAATGGAGACGGAGAAGGAGGATGATGGGGGTGAGAATGGTGAGGAGGGATAGGGAGGAGGAGAAGGAGGACGAGGATGAGGAGAAGGGGGAGGGCGAGCAGGAGGAGGAGCAGGATGAGACGCCCCCGCCGTCGTCTCCGCCGCCGTCGAACTCGTCGCAGCCAACTCGTCGCCACCAACTCTTCGCCGTCGCCGTCGCTATCGCAGCCGCCATGGCAATTACTCCTCCTCATCTTCTTCCCCCTCCTCCTTCTCCTTCTCCTCCTCCCCATCGTCCCCCTCTTCCTCCGCGTGCTCCTTGTCCTGCTCCTCCTCATGCTCCTCCTCCTACTCCTCCTCATCCTCGTTGTCGTTCAATCGTGGTCGTCACGGTGGCCGCCGCCCTCTCCTGCACCGCGCGCGCAGATGACGGCGCAGGCGACGGCTTCGACGGCGACGGCGGGAACGAGGAGGAGACATGATGAGAATGAAGAGGGTGAGAATGAGACGGAGTAAGAATGAGGAGAATGAGGATGATGAGGAGGAGAATGAGGATGAGGAAGAGGAGGCAGAGGAGGAGGAGGAGGTGGGGGAAGATGAGGAGGGTGATGAGGCGGAGGAGAAGGAGGAGGAGGAGGAGGCGGCGGCGGCGGAGGAGGAGGCGGAGGAGGATAAAGGTAGGAGGGGGAGGGTGAGGATGAGGGGGAGGATGGGCCTTCCCCTCCTCCTCCTCCTCCTCACCCCCCACCTCCTCCTCAGAATCTTCCCCCCTCTCCTTCTCCTTGTCCTCCTTCTCCCGCGCATCCTCCTCTCATCCCACTTCCCCTTATTCTCGCTCACGCCACGCTCATGCATCTCTTATCAACATGATCCAGCGCAGCCGCGGGCAGCGCAGCCAAGCAGACAAGCCAATTCTAGGCACAACGTCGACCACGAGCGAGATGGAGACCCTCGAAGTTTACTCTAAACATGAGCTCAAACCCTTGGTGTCGCATGTCAGAATCTCACATGCGACATATCTGTCGCATGTCAGAATCTTACATGCGACAAATCTGTCGTATGTTAGAATCTTACATACGACAACGTTGTCGTATGTAAGAATCGTACATACGACATCTCGCTCTTATAGGTAACATAAGGATTATATTAACACATCCGTCGTATGTTAGAATCTTACATACGACAGCGGTGTCGTATGTCAGAATCTTACATGCGACAACTTTGTCGTATGTTAGAATCTTACATACAACAACTGCGTCGTATGTTAGAATCTTACATACGACAACCCCCACCCTAATAGATCATGCCCGACGGAGGAGATGCAGCGCGCGGTCTAGAATGGACTCGACGCCTGCTGCCGCGCTGGTGGCGGCACGGGCCCTCGAGGCGCAATGGCGACAGCGGCGGCTTCGGCGCCGCTTTGGTAGTGGTGTCTGGCGCTGCGGATCAGCGGCGAACTGCCGCCTCCGCCCAGATGTCGGGAGGAGGAACACATTACATATCCAGTTCTTGGCCCTCATCCTCCCCCCTCGTCCTTGGTAAGAACCGTTGAAGGAGGAGGGATGAGGGGGCCCGATAGAACTAGATCTGCATTGTTTTCCTCCACCCAGATGCGCCAGTGCGTCCGCTTGCTCCACCTGACGTAGTCGGCCTTGCCGCGGTCCGACATCAGGTCCTGCAGCCCGTCCAGCTGCTCCTTGGTGGCAAGGGCCTTCGCCAGCCTGATGTGGCGCCCGCCGCGGGACTTCTCCCCGCGCCAGCCCTTGCCGCCGTCGTAGCCTTTATCGCCCTTGCCGCCGTCGTAGCCCTTGCCACTGTCGATGCCCTTGCCACTGTCGCAGCCTGTATCGCCACGGTCGTAGCTTGGATCACCGCCGTAGCCCCTGTCACCGTCGTAGCCCTTGCCGACGTCGTAGCCCTTGCGATCGTAGCCCTTGTCGCCCTTGCGGTCGTAGTCGCGGCTGTCGTAGCCACTGTTGCCGTAGTTGTCGTAGCCACGGTTGTCGTAGCCACTGTTGTCGTATCCGCGGTTGTCGTAGCCACGGTTGTTGTAACCACGGTTGTCGTAGCCACGCTGGTAGTTGCCACTCTTGTCGTAGCCCTTGCTGTCGTAGCCTCTGTTGTCGTGGCCCTTGCTCGAGCCCTTGTCGTAGTCGCCCCAGCGCTTGCGGTCGCACCACCTGTTGTCGCAGTCATCGTCGTCGCGGTCGTACCACGAGCTGTGGCGGTCATACCACTTGGAGCTGTACGGGTCGTAGCGGCGGTCGTAGCCCTTGTCGCCCTTGCCACCGTCGTAGCCCACGTCGCCCCTGTCACCGTGGTAGCCTTTGTCGCGGCCCTTGTCGATGTCGTAGCCTTCGCCGCTGCCCTTGCCATCGTCGTGGCCCTTGTCGAAGCCCTTGCTCGAGCTGCCCTTGCCACCGCCGTAGCCCTTGCCACCGTCGGTGATGCCCTTGCCACCGTCGTAGCTGGCGTAGTCGTAGCCCGTGTCGTCGCCATCGCCGTCGCCCATGAACTCCTGCAGGCCCTGGAACGAGTTCAACTCGGGATCCAGCGCGGGCGCCATGCCCATGTCATCGAGCAAGTTGTCGGCCACGCGCGAGCGATCGTACTTCGCCAAGACCTTCGCCGTCGGCGGCGTGGTTGGCGGCCGAGGGGCCACCTTGCTGGTGGGCTGCAAGACCGCGGCCGCCGCGCGCCGCCGCTGGTTGATATCCTCCGCCGCCTCCAGGAGCAGCGTCACCGCGGTCTCGTCCGCCATGGTGCTGCTGGTTGCACTGGTGGTGCTGCTGCGGGTGGTGCTGCTGGTTGCACTGGTGGCGCTGCTGCAGCTGGTGCTGCTGCGCGTGGAGCTGCTGGATGCACTGGTGGTGCTGCTGCAGCTGGTGCTGCTGCGCGCGGAGCGCTGGTAGCTGCTGCGCGTGGAGCGCTGCAGCTGGTCGCGCACTGTCGCGACCCAAGCAACGCTCGGGCCTAAACGGCGGTGGCAACGGAGGAGGATGAGGTCGGGGAGGGATATTCACATCATAGCGTAGCATTGCATGGCATACCATAACCAACATCATGGTTCGCGGTACTGAGTTCATTGTGAGGTCGTGTGATGCTGAGTTAATTGTGAGGCTGTCTCGAGCGAACGCAGACGACGATGTTAACGCATCTCATTTTCAAGTTCACATCCCCAAGTAGACTCTGAAACAACGCATGCATTGCTGCATGCACCCATGAGTGCACAGCGCGAAACGATTCGCGACGCAGCCACGCCCCCTCACCCGAATCGCCCCCTCACCTGAATCGCACCCCCCCCCCCCTCCCCCCATTTGCGCGCGCTGCTGTTTCTGGACCGAGGCCCCCTGGAGGGCCCCTTTCTCCTCCCAGGGGGGCGCGGCCGCGCGCGGGTGGCCGCGCGCGCCGCCCGCGCCGCCATGGCGCGCCATGGCAGCGCCCCCGCGGAGGCGCTGCGCCGCCTGCAAGAGGACTGCTGGGGTGAGAGCCACAGGAGAAGGATGAGGGGGGATGAGGAGGACGAGGAGGAAGACGAGGATGATGAGGAGGAAGAGGAGGAGGAGAAGGAATAGGAGGGGGAGGAGGAGGAGGAGGAGGGGGAGGAGGGGGAGGAGGAGGAGGAGGGAGGTCGGCTGATTTTCGCCCTCCACACAGGAGCTCCAGCGGGAGCGGCGGCTGACAGATAGGCTTCTCGACATCACCGAGCTCTTGATTAGGGGCTACGACGGCGATGGCAAGGGCTACGACAAAGGCTACGACAAGGGCAACGACAAAGGCTACGACAAGGGCTACGACAAAGGCTACGACAAGGGCTACGACAAGGGCTACGACAGTGATGGCAAGGGCTACGACGACGGTGGCAAGGGCTACGACGATGGCAAGGGCAAGGGCTACGACGGTGGCAAGGGCAAGGGCTACGACAGTGGCAAGGGCCGCGAGAAGGACGGCAGCGGCAAGGGCCGCGACAAGGACGGCGACAGCGGCAAGGGCCACATGAGGCCGGCGAAGGAGCAGCGTGACGGGCTGCAGGACATGATGTCGGACAGCGGCAAGGCCGACGACAAGGGCGACGGTGGCACGGGCAGCGCCAAGGGCAGCTCGAGCAAGGGCTTCGGCAAGGGCTACGACGGCGGCAAGGGCAGCGACAAAGGCTACGACCCGCACGGCAGCTCGAGCAAGGGCTACGACACGGTCTACGACACGGGCCACGTCAATGGCTACGACAAGGGCTACGACAAGGGCTACGACGATGGCAAGGGTGCTGATGGCATCGATCGCGGCTGTACAAGCTACGACGGTGGCACGGGCATCGACGACGAGGCCATGGGCTACTACGACGGTGGCAAGGGCTACGATGGTAGCAAGGGCAGCACCGACGGTGACAAGGTCTACGACGGTGGCCAGGGCTACGACGATGGCGAGGGCTACAACGGTGGCAAGAGCATTAACGACGGTGGTAAGGGCAAGGCGACGGCCCTCGACAGCGGCGGGGGCTACGACGGTGGCAAGGGCTCCGACGAGGGCAAGGGCGACATGAACGGTCATGGCCTGCTCGACGACACGGACCACGACGGATGCATGAGCATGGGCAGGGACGCCGATGTGCCGAACAGCGGCATGCGCGACGATGGCCCTCCGCATCTTGAACTGAGTTCTGTTACTGAGTCCCCGCCGCCAGCGGGGCCAGATTCGGACTGAGCACGCGAGGCAAAAATAGAATAGAGATTGGAGGGAGAGGGAAGGGGAGGTGGGAAGGCGAAGAGGGAGTGGAGCTACTGGAAGCTAAGCGTCGTCTGGCGCATCTCCCGTCGGCGAGTGAAAACAGAGGGCGGCCCATCACCTGGTGGCGAACCATCGCCTGGCGAACCATCACCTGGCGGCGAACCATCGCCTGGCGAACCATCGCCTGGTGGCGAGCCATCGCCTGGTGGCGAGCCATCGCCTGGTGGCGGGCCATCGCCTGGTGGCGAGCCATCGCCTGCTGCGACTGGCGGGTCATAGTACTCCTCGGACCCATCAGCTTCAGCCTCATCACGTGCCTCGTTATCTAAGCGATCACGAAGGGATTGGGCTGCGTTGTTGATGTACGTGGGAGTCCAATCGTCCACTCGCTCCTGCAGACGCTTGCCGTCGACCACGATGAACACCGTCCTGCGACGTTTGTCGCATTTCACACCTTCCACCCCTGCTGGTGCTGACCGCAAGCGATGCGTTGCCTCTTGACTGCATGAAACCGCTGCTGCGATAGATGCAACCCGTATGTACTCAAGTCCCGTTGGCGCACATTCGACCCACACCTTCTTAGTAGCATTCAGCTCAAACAGAAGCTTCAAGGCAACTGCATCGTGATGCAAATGCTCATCACCATGGTCGCACTGGACAGCGGGCATATATTTCGAGACAGTTTCTGGTAGACCACCATCCCTTTAGGGCACTAGAATGCGTTCTCTTCTACGCCCTTCATCCCCTTGGGGGAGTGGTTTGCCTGGACGGTGGTTCCAAGAGGGGCTCATATATACTTCAAGATGTCCACGGATATGTCCCAATATCACGCGATGCCTCAACATGCAGGCATGGATATCACGCGACCCAAGATTGCCCAAGCTTGTCCAAGATATCACGCGATCCAAGATTGCCCAAGAAGTCTCAAGGTCAAGAGATCGATCCAAGAGTGGTCCAAGAGCGGCCTATTCACGCAAGCGAATTAAGGCATCTCCTATTCCTCCTCCTCATCCTTTTTTTGTCATCCTTATGCTCCTTCCTCCTCCCCCTTTCCCTCCTCCCATTTCTCCTCCACCATCCCCCTCTGTTTCAGCCCCTCCTCCTCGCCCCCCTCCCCCGCCACTCCACCTCATCATCCAATGTATCATCCTCCTCCTCTCCTTCCTCCTCCCCTGGTGGGAATGCGCGAAGCGTCCACGATTGCGACATATCCAGAGAACTCCTACTGTTCTTAATGACGCTGGCCCTGTCGCAATCTTGCTGAAGCAATGGGTCGGCCTGCTTCAAGTGGTCCCAAATGGCCTCGGTGCAAGCGGCGTTGCGCATCTTCAAGATCTGATCGAAAAACGAATTTGTCGCCAGAGGCGATTGGCTCTTGGCGGGGTTGGGCACAGATATAATTTTTTGCAGCTGTCCATCCGCTCTCGACAGCTCCACGAAGAGCCCCCCTGCCGTATGCATCACCGCCCTCGGGACCCATGGTCGCGATCCTTAAGGCCGCCCCCCTCGATGACCGCGCGGAGCTGCACGCTCACTGCCATCTGCAGCTGCAGTGCGTGCGCAGATGCAGCGTGCACTCGCTTGGACACAGCCAAACGCCTGCGGGCCGATGCAATGGACAATTGCAGACGAGCCCGATGCGCGTTGACGCGATGATGCAACGATTGCAGAGGAACGATACCGACGATGCTTTCATACATTTCATAAACACCCCCCCACGACACATGGCATGTGTAACCGATGCTGCCAACACGCGAGCCTCATCGCTTCCTGGCCTTCTTAGCCGCGGGCGCAGCAGGCACATCGTCTACCTTGCGCTTGGGCATGAGCGATGCCAGCTGGGCGCTAAGGGCATCGCCCTTGTTGATGGCGCACTTGTTTGTCAAAATTGGTACATGCACTGATGGGACAGCTGTAGACTTGACGGTCTTGAGCTTCATGTTGGGGGTGCCGTGCTCACCTGAATCCTGCACGAGCCAGAAGGGGATGACGAGCGAAGACGGTGCCTGCTTCAGCCCTCCAACGCCAGTGTTCGCATCAGCCTTAGGAATCTTGATGCCACCACTGGGGGCCAACACGATATTGAACGTCAATCCCTTGGGGCCCTTGTATGTCTTCATGAACAGATGCCCACACTGAACTATATCAGTTTGCTTCTTCAAGTAGATTGCCGAAGGGAGTGGGACAAGCACCAGCTCTTCAGCCTCTAACGAACGCGTTACGGTGAGAGCACGCAGCTTAACAGGCGTAATCACGCCACTCAAGTACTTGAGACAGTTGCCGTTCTGGCTGTATACACCATCCAAGGCCAGCCTGATTTTGGCCTCCTCGATACCCCACTGGTAGTCGACAGACTTGAGGGGGCCATGGTCAGCGAACTTGTCGATCGTTTCCTCTATGGGGGAGCAGCGGCGAAAAAAAAAGAAAGATGAGACATGACGACGCAGAGCCAAATGAGATGAGGGAACGACGAACGAGAATTCAAAGGTGCGGGGGTGTATATGCATTCCACATGCATTGCGACGAGGTCGCAAGACTGTCCTTCATAATCGTGGCCACGACGAACTTGCCACGTAAGAAGTCGTCGATGGGGTGGCACGTCGCACTGCCCGTGGCCTGAAGCTTCAACTTCACGCCAGTCGCAGCGTCGATGGAGATCAGCTCGTAAATGTTCTCACCCAAGGTGTCGCTCGCCAAGGCGACTTTGGCGCCAACCTCAAACCCCTTGTCACTGAGCTTGTCCACTTGGTTCGACCACTTGCCCGAAGCGGTGTGCTCTTTCACATCTGAGCTACGCGCCTGCCCTGTCACGGCTTTGGATGCGCCCTCGCGACCGATCTGCTTCCATGGGCTAGCAACTGCTTTGCCAACGTGCGTTGCCAACGCAGTGGTGAAGCTGACCCCGATGTCATTCAGCGTCTTGCAAGTGCCTAAGCGCTCATCGGGCTTGTTGAACACGAAATGAACTACGCGAACGTCAGTCAATCCCACGATGGTGCCGTAGGCGACCGTGTCTGCCGCGATGCCCTCACCGCATGCGATCTGTCGCACGTTCTGAAGAAATTCATCGGCCACCATTACAATCGTAGACTTCTTATCGCTCGACAAGGCGGTCACGTCGCCTGGCTTCAAAGGCATCTGATGGCCATCCCCCGCGAACTTACCCGTCGCACATGTCAACGCCTTCATGCGTGCGAGCTTGAATGTCGCAGCGGCCCCCTCATGCTTGATCTGCACCTCGGCGAGAGACTTCGCCATTGAACCCGTGACCACGCACTGGGAGGTCAGCTGCCGCGAGAAGTCGCGAAGCTCGTCCAGAAGGATCGGGCTGCCGAGGCCGCCAGACAACTCCTTCACATATTTTACTAAGCCATCGATCTCCCCAGGTAAGAGAGAGCCTGCGCGAGTCGCCTCGCGGATCACACTATCCCAATCGATCATGGTGCCACCCGTGTGGTGTCGGTTGGCAATTGCTGCGATCTTGTACATGAGACTCATGCGAGATTCGCATCTGGCAATTTGTTGGCCTGCATTGCCAGCCTCCTGAGCAAGATTACTAATCCACGGGAACTCCTTCACGAACTCGTACCGAAAGACCTTCCACTCAATTCCTTCGTCACACGCCTTAGCGTAGTCTGGTTGAACCTCCCGTAACCTCGTCAGCGACAATTTCCCTTGGTGCGAGATTCTGTCGAAACGCTCTGGCATGACCGTGGGTGCTGGAACCCCTGCGTTGATGCAACGCAAACCCATGGATGTGTGGCCGCACGTATAGGATGCGAACTTTGCATCGCAATCATACTGCGGCAGCTGGCCCGCTGAGTCCTCCATTATTTTGAAATTGAAGTTCTTGATTGTATTGTACTCAGGCGTGCCCACTGGTGGAAGTTCCATGCAAGCTGGATTCTGGAGGGCTGAGTTCTTGAATCCATTTTTGAAGATCTTGGAAATCAAATCCATAACCTCGCTCGGAATGATTCCATCTCCGTAACGATTCTCTGTGCACACCATCATATACTTCGAGTGTATTTTTTCTACCCTTAGGCAGTCTATGCCTCTTGCAATGCTGCATACGTCTTCAAGTAATGAGACCACCGCTGCATCAGGATGCAAGTACATGTCCTTGATGGCCATCATCTTGGGGCGGACCTCCGCGATCTGCTGTTCACGGGAGGCGTTCATCACGCCGCGTGCAGGAGGACGCCACAAGCGCCAGCAGCAATCCTCGCCCAAACGGCTGGAGCCCAAACTCTAGTGACATTCAAAAACATGTGCAACAGAGGGTTGCGAATTCGAAATGATATGTTGCATTTGCAATGCACAACATTCTTGTAACGCTCGATACAATATTCTGAATGCGTTCGCACGCAAGTCTGGATCATGATTTCCGATATGCGTGATCCCGAAAATCCAAACACATGCATGCGTTTCTGGAGGCAACATCCAAGGAAAACCCGATGCAGCAGCTCTGTTTTCAAGTAAGCATGTAAAAGTTAACGAAGTTAGCAATTTCGCTAACTCAAGCTATCTACCTCCAAATGCACCGCCCGAGTTAGCCGACTTAGTAACATTACTAATGGTTATAACTTACTTGCAACCTAGTTGCAACTTACTTATAACCTACTTACAACTGCTGCTAACAATTAGTAAGGCCGAGGGCCTTCAGGCAGGGCGCCTTGCCGGGCCTTGCGAGCAGACTCAAAGCCATCAGAGGGGTCATCGGAGAGGCGCAAAAGAGACCCAAGACAGCGCAACAGCGCTCCAAGAAGCCGAAGCAGCAAAAATCGTCTCATCCCTCAGAAACAAGTTTTTTTTTTGCATGTCCGTTTTGGGGTTCTTCGCAGCGTGCAAAACGGCCCTATGGGCCCCAGATATTGCCCCAAGACGGCCCAAGAGGCCCCCCAGAAGGTTGAAAGGCGGCCCAGGGAAGCCCCAAGACTGCCCCAGAGTGCCTCGGGGCTGCTCACAGCAAACCTGAGATGCCCCTAGAAGACTCCCAAAAGAGTTCCACGAAAACCATGAGAGACCCCCAGAAAAGCTACTGAAGGCCCTCAAAAAAGTCCTAGATGGCTTCAAAAGACCTCTGGGAGGCCCCGGCTCCCCAAGACGGCCCAACAAGGCCCCAGGACGGCCCAAAAGGACCCCAGGACGGCCCAAAAGAACCCCCAAAACGCCCAGACGGCGTTTTCAACGCGTTCGTCGCGCTCACGCCAACCCGCCTGTCTTTCCCGTACATAGATTTGTTTCTCTCTCTCTCTCTCTCTCTTTGTTTTCTCTCTCTCTCTCTCTCTCTCTATCTCTGTTTCTCGTTGTGTTTCTTTATTTATCTCTCTCTCTCCCTCTCTCTCTCTCTCTCTCCCTCTCTCTCTCTCTCTCTTTCTATATGTAGTTTTCTTGTTGCTTTCTCTCTCTCTCTCTCTCTTTCTCGTTCTCTCCTTCTTTATTGCTCTATGTTTGTTTCTCTGTCTCTCTCTCTCTCTCTCTCTTTTTCTCTCTCTCTCTCTCTCTCTCTCTCTCTCTCTCTCTTTCCCCATATATATATATATATATCCCTATTTCTCTCTCCCTTCCCCTCTTTGCTTTCGTCGACCTCCACGTTCGTAGCATCCGATGGCCATCCTCATTCGCCGGCTCCTTCCTCTGAACCTTTTCCCTGCTTCTCCCCCCCTCCCCCCTCCGCTTCTTCAGCCCCTCACTCATCCCTGCTCCCTTCCCGCTCCCCGTTCATGGACAGGTGCCATCGCAACAGTTTGATGTTTCGTTACTTGCCAGCACCTTCGCGCGTGGAAAAATCACCATTCCTTCCCCACTCCCGCGCACAAGCGTGCAAGCGCATCGGGCGAACTCGGTGTCAGCAGGCACCAGGGATATCAGAAAAATGAGCCGATCGCCCGTCCAGGCCTCGAGGTCCCCCCTGCTGAAGCAAGCGATGAATTTTTGCTTTGGCGAAGAAGCGTCTGGAACAAGGCGCATGGCGCGAAGCGCCAATGCAGTCTTGCATACATATATATATATACATACATACATACATACATACATACATACATACATACATACATACATACATACATACATACATATACACACATATTCCTAATGATATATTTTGTAGGGCGGGGACCCTGGAAAAAACGCCCCCCCACCCCTCCCTACGAATTTGGCCCACTCCAGGCCTCTCGGGCAACCCTCCAAACGACCCGGGAGAACCCCGAACCCCACGAGAGCCCGAAGACGGCCCCAAAGGGATCCAAGCGTTCCGGCGCGCTCCCGAAACGACCACAAAGAACCCCAAGACGGCTCACGACAACCCCAAAGAAGCCGTCATGCCCCCAAAGATCGCTCCAAAACGCCCCAAAAGGCCTCGAAAGAGCGCTCCCAAGAATGCCCCAAGAGGCAACATGTATTGAGTTTCTGCTGGTGTTAGTGAATTTGGGGTTCTCCTCTTATCGGCTTCCCGACGCTCGAAGACGGCGGTCTTCTGGGCGTCCGAAGCCGCCTGGGAGGCTCGAACACCGCATCCGAAAGGGCTTCCAGGCAGTCCAAGAGAGCCCCAAGAGGGCACAACAGGGCTCCAACATGGCCCGAGAGCCCCATGACGGCCCAAGATGGCCCCAAGACACCCTCCGAAGCACTGCCAATCGTGACCCGGTCGTTTAGGGTTTAGGGAGACCGCGGTTGGAGGCAGGGTGGCCCGAGGAAGCCCCTAAAGGCCCCTAGAAGACGCCCAGGAGGCCTCCAGAAGGCCTTAAGAAAACCTGACAAACTTCTGTGAGGCCCCCAGAGCCTCTCCAAGAAGGAGCCTCCGCAAAAAGAGCTGAGGAGGATGGGGAGACTACGCAGGGTATGGCGAGAATGTGAGAAAAGAGACATGGAAGGATAACGCATAACATCATTGTCACGGCGACGCCGGAAAAGGCAACAAGTGAGTTATCGCTAAATTGTCGGTTTAGACTTCCTGCCATTCCGCCTGGACACCAAACTTCAAGGACCAAGGTGCATGGCGCGAAGCGCCAATGCAGTCTTGTTTATATATATACACACTAGAACCATCGCGCGCTTCGCGCGCGCGCGCGAAAGTTCTAGCTGGGCTTGATAGGCTAACTAATGTAATCTCATGCGTCCAGGGACTCCCTTGGAGGCCCTGCGCAAGCCTCGGAATCGTATAGAAGGGGAAGTGCGGAAACGCAGAAATCATTAACTCCATTTAGGTATTCAACGATTTGGGGCCCTCAAAGGCGTCCTGGGTTCTTTTTGGGGAGGTGAGGGGGCTCTGACTTGTGGTCTGTTGTACAAGAGTAGACCGGGGGTCAAACTTGAAAACAAAACAAAAAAACTGTGGGATGTCCATGTTCCTCCAGCTCCTCGGCGATGTTCGGCACTGCTTTTTGTCTGTGCATCGCGGGTTTTAGCTGGGCCCCTCAAGGGTGTGGGATCTTCTGGACCCCCAGGGGGTTCTGGCGGCCTCCTGGAGGCCTGGAGAGCCGTCGGGAAGGTGCCTCGCGCTGCGCAGGAGCGCGTTGGGCCGTCCTTTGCGTTCTGGGGGCCGGGCGGCACTGGGGCCGTCCCTGGCCGCACTGGTCCATCGCGGGGCCCTCTTGACAGCCACTTGGCGGTTACAGGGGCGGCCCTTGAAGTCTTTGGGATCGTCTTTGGCGGTCGGGGGCCTGGCATGAGAATCGGAACATCTGTTATTTTTGTAGGCAGAAAAAACCTTTAGGACAGTTATGAAGCTGGCTTCTGTCTGTTTTCTGGGGGAGCGTTTTGGGGGCCTCCGGAGCTGTCTGGAAGCTGTCGTGGAGGATTCTGGAGCGCGCTTGAGCCGTCTCGGAGATGCGTCCCTCCTCTGTGGCTCCCTTTGGAACCCTTGTGAGGTCCACCTTCGTGGGCAGTCATGCGGCCCTCTTGGCAGCTTTTTGGGGCTTCAAGGTGAGGTTCTGGGAGCCTCTGAGGCCTTCTTGGGGCGGTCGGGATCCCCACAGAGGGGGAAGCAGACAATGTTTCAAAACAACCTAAAGGAATACAAATGTTGGGTTTCTTTCGGCTCTCTGGAGGAGATGTGGAGCGCTTTGGGGAAGGTCTCGAAACGTCTCCTGCGTCGTCCGGATGCTGCCGTGAAGGATTCCAGCGGACTCTGGAACCGTCTCGGAGCTTCGTACATTCTCCGTGGTTCCTCCCAAGGCTCTTGTCGGGCCCCCTTTGGCCGTCTTGTTTGGCTTGGAGCGCTCTTGATTGGCTTTGAGCGCTCTTGGGGAGGTCTTGGGGCGTGTGGGGAGCCTCCTGCGCCGTCCGGGGGCTCTTCTCCCGTTTCTTTTGGCCGTCTGGGGGGGCTCCCAGCCGAGGAGGGGGAGGAGGAGGAGGAGGAGGAGGAGGAGGAGGAGGAGGAGGAGGAGGAGGAGGAGGAGGAGGAGGAGGAGAGGAGGAGGAGGAGGAGGAGGAGGAGGAGGAGGAGGAGGAGGAGGAGGAGGAGGAGGAGGAGGAGGAGGAGGAGGAGGAGGAGGAGGAGGAGGAGGAGGAGGAGGAGGAGGAGGAGGAGGAGGAGGAGGGAGGAGGCGGAGGAAGAGGAGGAGGAGGAGAAGGAGGGGGGGGGCTGGAGGAGGAGGAGGGGCAGAAGGAGGGGAAGGAGGAGGAGGAGGAGGAGGAGGAGGAGGAGGAGGAGGAGGAGGAAGAGGAGGGGGAGCTGTCCCTGGGCCCTTGTGGGCAGTCGTGGGGGCTCTCTTGGCCGCCTCTTGAAGCTGCCACGGGCGGTCCTGAAGCCTGTTGGGCAGTCTTGGACGGTCGAAACGCACAGAAATCGGAAAACTCCAAATCCGTGAAGAACCAAGGACAATAAATGATTTGTCCTTCCCTCGGCGCTCTGGAGGAACCTCTGGTGGACATCTTGGGCCTCCAGGGGCGCCCCTCGGGCGTGTGGGCGTAATCATTGGCCGTCTTGGAGCGCTCTTGGGGAGGTCTTGGAACGAGTGGGGAGCCTCCTGCGCCGTCCAGGGGTTTTTCTCCCGCTCCCTTTGGCCGTCTGGGGTGGTTCCCGGCCCATATGTGGGCCCTCGTGGGCAGTCGTGGGGCCCTCTTGGCAGCCTCTTGCGGTCTTGGGAACCTTCGGAACCGTCTTGGAAGGTCGGGCAACACAGAAATCGGAAAGCTCCAAATCCGTATAGCACCGAGGGTAACCAATGATTTTTCCTCCACTCGGCGCTCTGGAGGAACCTCTTGTGGACCTCTTGAGCCTCCAGGGGCGCCCCGTGAGCGTTTGGATTTCATGTTGGGCCGTCCTGGGGCGCTGTTGGGGCGGTCTTGGTGCGTGCTGGGCGTTTCCTGCGCCGTCTGGGGGCGGTATTCGGGCCCCCATTGGCCGTTTTGAACGGTTTCTGGCCCGTCCCTGGGCCGTCGTGAGACACTCCTAACAACCTCTTAAACCTCCCAAAATATGTTTGTTGTACAAACTGTCGCCAGATACCTATCAACCAAGAATCAGCGTGCCAAGTGTGAACTCACTGGGCAAGCAAGGAGCAAGGAGAGAATGAAAAAGAAAAGCGAAGAAGATATGGCAGGCAGAAGGCGAGGCTGGCCAGCTGGAGTGGCACACCCGGATTAAATATGACCCATACGAATAATGGAATACATCCCTGCGTTTGTAGAGCATAGAAAGAATGGCCTGCCTTGTCGTGACGGTAGCGGCGCGGGGGGGGGGAGGGATGGGATGCGGCGGGCGAGGCTGGCCAGCCAAAATCGCAGCGCCCAGTGGGGCCTTAGTCAACGCACGCGCCTGGGCCACGAGCGGACCAAGCATGGCCCTGACCAGTCCATTCGGCAAGCGAGGCGCAAGGACAGCGTGGGAAGGAGGCAGACAGGACGAGGAGGAGGGAAGAAGGGGGAAGATGGGCTCTGAAAAAGGAGGGGGAGGCCCAGTTTAACCGCATTGCGGGGTTCGTAATAGAAATAGGTGTGTCCTGGCCGTGCGGGGTCGCAGCAGTTGGGGCACTGCCTCCACTGGCGGTGTAGATACTCCGATCCATCATACCGTCGGGATAGGCGTCCTCGGCCATCACCTTTGCGAGTGCAGCTCCAGGGTAGTGCGGTACCTGACTGCCTGGAGCGGGGGACCTCCCACCTTGCCAGGGTCATCCAAGAAAAACTTCGCGTTGGCCGCCACGCGCGCCCACCACTCCAGCCCCGCGGGGCTGCCGGGAACCGCCTCGTCTACCTGGCCCAGGGACCCCTTGCCCTCCATGGTGAGATACGGAATATTGCCATCAACTGCCAGGTCAAGGCGCCCACCGCTGGGCAGCTGTACGTGCGGTACTCCGCTGGCCTTCCGGCCAAAGCTGCAGCCGCGGTCTACGCAGGGGGGTCCTATTGATATCACATTCGGAGCCCCCAGCATGATGATAGCCTCGATGTTCACTCCACACAGCTTGTCGCTGTCTATCCTCGCTGTGCCAAGGGCTCACGATGGCCCCCCGGCCGCGTAAATGGCGATAGGCGCACTCAAGGGAGCGACCCTGTTCAGCATCCTTGCCTCGCGGAGAAGTCGCACAGCGATCGGGTTCGATCCATGGCCAGCGTCGACCATGAACCGCATCGACCCGAGCCGCACTGGGCCAGTCTTCTTTACACCTTTGTTTTTCGAAGCTTTTTTCGCGGACGCGGCGACGCGGTCGCCGCCTGAGTCGCAGCTGGCGTCGGTGAGTCTCCATCTGAAGACTTTTCCCAGCGAGCCCACAGACGCCGCGCATCTTCTTCCATTTCGGCTGCCTCATCATGAAGCGGCCTCCGATGCACTCTATTCTTCTGCCCCATAACCCTGGCCCACCTAGGTTCAAACGCGAGGGAATCCCCAGGTGACGTCACATATCTCTCGTGGACCCCCCTTTCCGAGGAGCGCGCAGCAGCCGCGCGCTCGGGGCGGGAGTAATAGGGGCGATGCGCGCCCGAACTCATCGGGTCACGCTTTTCTCGGTTTCGCCCCCCGCGCGACTGCGGCGGACGCGTCGCCCAGGTTTTCCGCTGCGCAGCATCTCCAGAGCGGCCCGCGGGAGCGTCGCAATCCCGATGGCGTCGCAATCCCGATGGCCTGGGGGCGCCGCAACAGCTGGGCAACAGGGCCAAATCTCATCCTTCATCTGCCCGACGCAGGGGCCGCCCGGCTAATCTCTGTCGAATGACAACCCAGGTCAGACCTCGGAATCGCCGCGGCCAGGCCCACCGTCCAGCGGCGAAACGCGGAATCCTGATCCGGCGTAGGAAACGGCCGGGGAGGCGCCCGCCATCGCGCCCCCCGGCGGGGCGCGACTGGCCCAGCCAGCGCCCCCTCCATGGCCGGCGCCAGCGGCGCTGCCGCCACGCGCCAGCCCCCCTCGCCACGGATGTCTGAGAGCGCCCGCCTGCCCGACCCCAATTGCAACCCCGGCCTGAGCAGGTCTTGTTCGCCAACACCTCCAGCACTGACGCCTTTTCTTGCTTTTCCACTTTCCCATGGATTCCCTTGCTTCCCACCCTTCCTTTCCGCCGGGCGCCGCATTCTCCTTGACATTCTGGGCGGCGGCAGAAATTTGGTCCGGGCTCCTCTTTCTCGCGTGGGATTTCCGCGTTCTTCTTCTCCATCTTAGCCCCCCACTAGCTCCTCTTCGGTCGTCGCTTTGCGGCGCTGCCGGGGGCGCCGGCACTCGGGGAACGAACAGGCGACCCGGCCAAGGGCATAACGCAATCCGTTCTTCGAGAAATTCGCGCTAGATCCTTACTCTGGGATCGCTGACGATCCCCGCATTTACCGCGCTCCGGACTCCTGCCTCGGTCTTCCCACCCTTTTCCACCATCCTTCTTTTTGGGTTGCTCATTCTTCTCGTCGCCTCTGCCGCCCCCGCCGCCCTTGAGACCCGGGGCAGCGTCGGCCCGCGCGAGCGGCAGGGGCAGTTCCCCTTGGATGCCCGAAGGGGCACTCGGCTCGCGAATGGGAACACTCCCCATTGAAGTAATGTTCACCATCGATGTCATTCTTCAGTTTCCATCATGCACGTAGAGCGAGCTGCCCCGCTCGCCCCCGCCGCCGCCCCCGCGCCTCCCACTGGGAGGCCACGGGCGCTCATCTGTAGGCGCTGAGCATCGCGGTTACGAGCACCGGCTCGCATGACTCCATGCCTCGCCCATGCCCACCGTTGCTGCGATCGCGCATTGCCAGCGCCATCGCCATGCTTGAGCACTCCTGCACCCGATGAGAAAAATGTCCCTGAATGGACGGGCGGGGCGATGTGCGGGGGGAATTTTCTATAACCCTCATCCATTCATAGATGGAACACGTCGTCGTCTGCCTCCTCGCCCGAACCGCTGATCTTGAGTGGGCATCAAATCTCGGCACGCGCGCGCCTCGCCATGATCTTGACGCGCGGTCAGGTGGACGGCAATCATGCGCAGGATAGCACGATCCGATAAACACTCTCGCTTTCTTCAGCGACAGAGAGTCAAGTCGATCGATTTCACTCGCCAGCTGTCTCATGGGAAAGGGGGCGCCTTCGCACCCCTGGCGATCTTAGCGGCCTTTGACGTAAGGTCTAATGCGATCAGAAAATCAAAACTACCAAATTCGCCGGGGCCATCTAGCTTTTTCGCCGGAACGCCTTTCAAGTCGAAGGCCGCTCGCATCCATGGAGTTGCCCTCGCCCCATTGCGTCGAACAGGAGCGAAACGAGCCCAGTCACGTTCCGACTTCACTTCTTGCATCTACTGGCACCGGGTACAGGGCCTAAGTTTACTTCCTCAGTTGTCCTCCTCGGCCTGCTCCACGGCGACGGCATGGATGGCAGCGATTCGCTCGTGTTCGGCCTGGGGCCTGCAGCCGCGCGGCGGCCCTCTGTTAGAGCTCCGCCGCTAGAATATGCCCCCTCATCTGCGCCATCTCACGACCTCGCTCCGCCATCGCAGCCCCCCGCCTCTCCCCCTGGGCCGCCCCCCCCTCGGAGCGACGGAGCGCGGGGCAAGCATTGGCGGAGGGCGGCGCCCGGGGCGCTCAGGACAGCAGGTTGCAGCGCAAGCAGCGCAAGCCCAAAAAACTACCTTCCCACATTGCTCGCGTTTCCTTGGGCGCTGACGTTCAGGGAACTCCCTCTGCGCAGCCAGGCCCCTTGAGGGGGCAGTTGTCGCAGATGCGGCAACTCGACGCAATGGGGCGGGCAGTGCGAGCAGACGCAGACGACGCCCCTGACGAAGCCCGCGGGCCCCTTGCAACTTTAGTTCGCGGGGGCCGCGTCCTCAGCATACATACGTAGCGGTTCGGGCGGCATCCGCCCCGGGTCTGCTCGCGCGCCCTGGCACTGTCGAGTGGGCGCCAGGGCCAAAGGCACTGCCCCGGGGAACGCCCCCTTGTCCGGGGCCGTCCGAGTCATTTAAAACGTCGTCCTTCCTAGCCCGCTTTCTCACTGGGGACCTCATCGAGAAGTTCATCGCCTCTCTGGGCTGCATGGCCGCGGGCGTTCGCGACGCCAGCGCGTCGCTAGGTGAAGCGAAGGACGGGCGCGAATACCAATCTCGCAGGGAGTCCGAGTCCGACGGAGTTTCTTGCACAGACTCAGGCGACTCCCGAAGGCCACTGACCTCGGGATGCCCCCCCCGGATGGTAGCACGGGGTCATCGCAGGCGTCGACCGAGGAGTCGAGGTCATTAGGTAGCCTTCGTCGGACGATGTCGGGATGGAGCCGCGTCGCCGTCTGCTTCGTCCGCAGCGCCCGACGGCCTCGCATGCGGGATGTCATACCCGGGAAGGGGATACCGTTCATCACGATTCGTGTCGGACCACACGCCTTCGTCGTGGCCGGCAAGGTCTTCACCCGCTGCATGTGGGTGTATCTGGCCGTCCCGGTTCGTGGTCACTGTCAGAACCGTCCACCGATACGGGAGTGTTGATGCTGACGTTTTGTTGAGAGCGCACGCCAAGGCCCACGACATCGTCGGGGGGCAGGAAGACGATCTGATTCGCCTCTTTTGAGCCGTGGCCTCGTTCGGGGGTTCCGAACACGCCGTCTTTCACGCCGGAAGACACTGCCTCCGGGTCTCGTGGAAGAAGTTTCGGCTGATAACCAATGATTTGCCGATCTATTGTCATATTAGGCAAAGGCTTCTTCGGGTTAATCGGTTCATGATGCTCTTGTGCATGATCTTTGTGTGCGTGTTGTTCTACAGATGCGGTGGGACGTGCCCCTGGCCATGGCTTAGCGTCCGTTAAAGGGATCGACCAAGGCATGCGTAGATGTGTGAGCCGGCCGGCCAAAAGACAGGGAGGCGAGGTGCGCGCTTGTACCTGTGATCAGATAGTGGCTGCGGAGTCAGTCCCTCCGCGTCGTTTCCTAACCCAGCCCACCCTATATTGTAGGGGACGCAAAGGGCAGCTTAAACAAGCGAGGGGAGCGTTAGTAATGACTCTATTCCCACATCGAAGGGCGGGCGGTGGGGCTGGGATGCCACTTGGGGGTCCCAACACCGTGTGTGGTGACACACCGTGCGGTGATTTCGAAATCCCTCGAGACCTCACCGCGCGGTGCGCCGCTGCACGGTCTTGCGGCGACCCCCAATCCCCACTTACTCACCGCGCGGTGTGGTCACCACACTGTTTGAGGGCCCCAGAGTTTCAGCGCTAACTGTTTCTGTACCTGGCAATTGCCAAATCAAAGTAGGGGGGAAGAGAGACAGAGAAAGAGAGAGGGAGAGAGCGCGACAGTGTTAGAATACTGACAGAAGTCATAAACATCTGTTTCGGAAGCCCGCGCGGATTTCCTGGATCGGCACTGGACCCCCCCCCCCCGCCTGGCGCACGGAGCGCGCCAGGGGCGGCGCCGGCGCCGCCAGGCGGCTCTCCTGGGTGCTCCCGGGGCATGGCCCGGGTGGGGATGGGGATGGGTTGGGCGATGCTGAGCCGGAAAGCCAGCGGTGGCCGAGGTCTTCGTCTCTGTCGGCGCTCCGGCCTCCTTGCAGATCGAGTCGAAAGGCTGGATGATGGTGGTGCCGGCGGGTGTGCGGCCGCATCGAGCACGCGGTGCGTCGGTGGCCCGCGGTGTCTCGTCGCGACAGGTCCCGCCCTCACCGCGGGCCTGAGCAGGGCGAAAGTCGCTGCGCAGCCTGGGCCGATAGGGCGCGAGCGTCTCGAATCAGCGGCGCTCACTTTGTCCCTTCGGACGCGCGCGGATCACAAGACTGTGCGCCTAAGGTCTGAGCGTATAAACCCAACAGGCAAGCTGCATGACTCACGCTGCATTGGGGTGATCTGCCTCCTCCATCCTCCCTGGTCCTCTCTATCCACCCCTGCATCCGCCTCCTCCGTCACATCTCATCCAACTTCTCATCGCCATGGTCACCACCACCACCACCATCAACAGCAACAGCATCGTCTGCAGCACGTGTGGCTGTAGCCATCGGTGTCTTCAGACGTGCTCCAGCTGGCCTGGGCGGTCCAAATCACAAAGTTTTCCGTGCAAGAGGGCGCTATCCGGTGGCAGCTGGGCAGCAGCACCGTGGCGCAGGCTGCGTTCTTTGGCGGCGTCGCCCCGCGGCCTCACAGCGGCCTTGATGGCAGCCACCTCAAGGGGAGCAGCCCAGGGCGCCCTGGCGACACTAGATCGCACCAAGCAGCCAAGCGGGAGCTCGCTTCCAGCAGCGGAAGCAGACCCTGGTGGTGAAGATGACGGCCCGGTCGTTGGGCGCAGAATCCTCCATCATCAGCCTCACAAGCCCGCTACTTGATCCTCCAGCATCCCCCACATTCCCTCCTCCTCCTCCTCATCTTCATCCTCCTCCTCCTCCTCCGCCTCGTCCCCTCCCTTCCTCCCTCGCTCCGCCCCCGCCCCCCCAGGATCCAATCTGGTCAGAGCAGCTACGATGCGTCTGCACCTGCGTCCCCCTCCCCGACCTCCCGTCTCGATCGGACTACCTGAATGGAAGCGCCCCTGTCCAGCAGGTACCCCGCCACCTGTCAGGAGGACGACGAGCATCCTGCCCAAGCCCGTCCCGAGCCCAGAACCGGCGCACACGCCCTCCTGGCCTGGCCAGGGGGGCAACGAAGCCGACCTCGGGCCCAGGATGGTCTCGGCTGGGATCAGCGCACGCCGTCGCAGCCGCCGCCGTCGTCACCACCTCTGGGAAGCCGGTCGACGCGGCGTAGAACAGCGGCGTCTGCAACAGCGTGTGCGGCCCGCCCGCCAGGCTCACGTCCATCCCGATCTCCTCGACCAGGTAGCGGCACACCTCGAGCGCCTCCGGGGGCGGGCGCCCTCTGCTCGCTCCGCGGGCGCCAGCAGGTCAGGCTGGGACTGAGGGGAGGAGGAGGAGGAGGGGAGGAGAAGGAGGAGGAGGAGGAGGAGGAGGAGGAGCGGGAGGAGGAGGAGGAGGAGGAGGAGGAGGAGGAGAACGAGGAACAGCAGGAGGAGAAGGTCTTTTGACTGGACGCGGGCCTTGCTGTACGCCTGCCTTTTGCTGCCCAGAAGGGCGCAGCCTCGCAGGCAAGGCACAAGAGCAAGTCGAGCACAACGGCCCTGTGCCTGGGCGCGCCGCCGGCCTCGTCCGGCTGGGCACACCCCGGGACCAAGCTGGCAAGCGATGCTGGGCCGGGAGGCGGGGCGAGGAGGACCAACTGGACGAGTCGGGGGGGCCCAAAGGAAGGGTTGGGGCACAGGTGGGGTCGGAGGGAAAGCCGCTCCGGACGGCCCCCGGAAGAGGGGCGCGCGCGAAACCGGAGCATCCAGCCGGGCCCGCTCCCCAGCCCCACTCTGGGACAGGCTTCCCTCTGCGAACCCCCGGGCCACAGGAGGGCAGGGAGAGGGCGGAGAACTGCCCGGTGGCCGCGCTCGCGCGAGGGCGTCGGCCGCCACGGCGGGTGGCGTTCCAGCTCCTGCCGCCCCCGCGCACTGGCCCGGCTGGCGGCAGCCGTGGCCTCGCTGGCGGGCGTGGACGAGCAGGGACGCGGTGACAACGGGAGCGAACCGGCGGGTGAGCGCGAGAGGGGCCCGAGCTCTGCCCCAGTGCGCTCTGCCCCAAGGGAGAGCCTGGCCTCGGCGCCTACGAGAAAGCAAATGAATATAAGCGAGGGCGCGTATCTGAGATGGGGATTTGGCCTCCGTCGAGACCGTATCCCGAGTGCACGCTGGCGAACGTTCCTCCACCCATCCCGACTAGACCTACGAGCGATTGGCGGCGGCTCGGTCCGCACCTTAGAGAAAGCCTCATAAACATGAACTTTCTGAGCTCCGCGCGGAATTCTTGGATCGGCGCTGGACCCCTGGCGGCGCCTCCGGCGCCGCCACCAGCGCGCTCCGCGCGCCAGAAGGGGGTCCAGCGCCGATCCAAGAAATCAGCGCGGACCTCCGAAAAGAAGGGGATGTTCATGATTTCTGTCAGTATTCTAACCCCGTCGCGCTCTCTCTCTCTCTCTCTCTCTCTTTCTACCTCTTTTTTTCTCTCTTTCTCTTTCTCTCTTTCCCCCTACTTTGACGTGCTTAGACTCGGGGACCCCCCAAACGTTGTGATGACCACACCGCGTGGTGAGTGAATGGTAATTCCAGTGAATGATGTTTATTTTATGCAGTTGGTTTTCTTCGAGCCTGACTTCTCCCCGAAATATATAGCTGGCCACGCAAGGACGGCGAGCGGAGGCGGGTCCCTGACGGAAAGGCCGAAGGCTTCCCGAAAGACCCCAAGACACCCCTCAAGAAGGCGTCTTGTCCGCGACACGCTTTGGCCCAAGAGCGCCCCAAGAAGCCATCGAGATGCCATCTCTTCCTCCTCCTACTCCTACTCCTCATCATCATCATCATCATCAGCAGCAGCAGCACCATCACCATCATCACCATCATCACCATCATCATCATCATCATCAGCATCATCATCATCATCATCATCATCATCATCATCATCATCATCATCATCATTATCATCATCATCATCAGTATCATCATCATCATCATCATCATCATCATCATAGTCATCATCAGCAGCAGCATCATCACCACCATCATCATCATCATCATCATCATCATCGTCATCATCATCATCATCATCATCAGCACCATCATCATCATCATCATCATCATCATCAGCAGCAGCAGCAGCAGCAGCAGTATCATCATCAGCCTCATCCTCATCCTCATCAGCACCAGCAGCATCACCATCATCATCAGCATGATCAGCAGCATCATCATCAGCATCATCAGCAGCATCAGAATCCCCATCAGCATGATCCCCATCATCATAATCAACATCATCAATTTCATCACCATCATCATCATCATCATCATCATCACCATGACCATAATCGTCTTCACCATCGTCATCATCAACAACAACATCATCATTAGTATCATCAGCATCATCAGCAGCAGCATCATCAGCATCATCAGCAGCATCATCACCAGCATCATCATCACAACCACCACAGACATCAGCATCATCATCATCATCGTCGTCATCATCATCATCATCATCATCATCACCATCATCATCATCATCAACATCATCATCATCACCATCATCATCATCATCCTCATCATCCTCATCATCATCATCACCATCACCATCACCATCACCATCATCATCATCATCAGCATCATCATCATCACCATCATCATCATCATCATCATCATCATCATCATCATCATCCACATCCTCATCCTCATCCTTATCCTCATCCCCATCCTCCTTTTCATCCTTCTCCCCCTCCTCCTCCTCCCACGGTCGTCTGTCTACACGCAAGAGTGGCCTCAGGCAAGAGTAACCTTTGGTGCGCGGTTTCAGGGGACCGCGGAAAAAACAAATCCAAGCGCGCTGGCCAGTGCTGGGAAGACCCCTTGTGAGCCCGCACCAGAGGCCCCTCCGCCGAAAAGTCACTCCGCCGAAGGGCCATTCTTACGCGTAGCCGACGCGGGCACGCCAGCAGAGCAACAGTGATGCGACACGGGCCAGCAGAACGAGCGAAGCCACTGCAGCTCTGGCCGGCCACGCGCGGGCGGCGTGGCCACTCCGCCCGGCCCTGTCGCCTGGGGGCAGCACCGGCACGCGGCGGGCGCCTCCTGGGGCCAGGCGGAGCGGAGGTCGGCCCCCACTGGGGCCGTAGGACGAAAAGTGGAACCCTGCTGGCCGCTGTTTAGAGGGAGCTGCTGGGAGCCAGGGGGCGACAAATTCTCCAAACTCGTTGCGCGTGAAGGCGCGGCATGGGAGCCGCGCCAGGGCAATATCGGGGCTAGCCAGGCAGTGTCCCTCAGGGAGGTGGAGTGCAGGCTGCACTCCACCTCCCCCTCGTGAACCGAATCTGCCACGAGGCGAGACTTAGCCAATATCACAGCGCGCGATGACGTGCCTGTGCGTTTTCAGGGGTGGCGCCCGCCGTGTTGCTGGAGCGCGTCCTGGGGCATGCCAGCGGCCACATCCCCCCCTGCACCCCCCCAATTACGCTTGTTCTCATGGAGGCCTGCATTAGCCAAGATGCTGGCGGATTGGAGGCAAATGACGGCAGATAGCGACAGCCGACTAACGAGACACTCCCCGCGCCAACCGCCCACCTAGTATGACCCCCTATTCGCTGCCAGCGGCCGCTTGAAGGCACAAATCCTGGCGGTCGTACTCGCCTTTGGGGGGGGGCGCACCACCCCCACCACCCCCCAGGGCGGGTCGGGCGGGCCATCGACAGCACATGGTCGGAAGGAACAGAAGAAGCCCCGTAGGGCAACTGAACGCACAAGGCCACCATGGACCGTGACGAGACCTCGGGTGGGCAGCAAAATCACCATCGGGAGACGTGGGCCGAAACCCCAGACGACGCACAGTACGGTAGAGGGAAACAACTACTGAACACTCCCCCTCCCCCCCCTGACTCAAAGTGGACACGCGCGGGGGAGACTGCGGTCGAGGTGCAACTCTCATCGGACCCACCGCCGACTCTGAACATTGGGGGGAAGGGGAGGCGTTGACAGATGAATCCGGCGTGAGGGCTCGCTATTTTTCCGAGGCCCGCATTTACATCCCGCCCCAGTGCCAGGCGGAAGAAGCACCGCACGGCACCACGCTCCTCCAACTCGGCTCCTGCTCCTGCTCCCGTTCCTGCTCCGCCTCCTCCTCCGCCTCCTTCTCCTCCTCCTCCTTCTCCTCCTCCTCCTCCTCCTCCTCCTCCTCCTCCTCCTCCTCCTCCTCCTCCTCCTCCTCCTCCTCCCCCTCCCCTCCTCCTCCTCCCGCACGACGCGAGCGAGAGGCGGCAGCGGGTCGACCCGCGCGCGGCCGACCGGCCGAGCGAGCGAGGGCGCCCGCGCGTGGGCAAGCCCGCCGCGGGGCCGCGCCCCGCGCCGCGCGTGGGGCAAGCCCGAGATTTGTGGCAAGCTGAAACATTCTTAGGGCGACGAGATCTATACATATCCACTGCTCCTGGCCAGGCCCATCCTGGGCCCAGGAGCTGTGTATATGCCTCCCTGGCCAGGCCAGGAGGGCGTATACACCGCTCCTGGGCCCAGGATTGGCCTGGCCAGGAGCAGTGGATATGCATAGATCTCGTCGCCCTACTTTCTGGAGTCCCGAGACGGTGCGGTGACAGACCGTGCGGTGACCTCGGAACCCCAAGAGGCCTCACCGCACGGTCCGTCACCGCACGGTCTCGGGACCCGGGAGGTCCCTGTCGCCCGAGACATCCTCGGAGAGGAACTCGAGTCCCAAAACCGTGCGGTGACCCCGAGTCCTCGCCGACTCACCGCACGGTGTGGTCACCACACCGTTCGGGGGCCCCTGAAACTTCCTTATTCCGACACCCCCCGAAAACACGGTCGGTAACAAATCAAGGCCCCCATACAGCTCACACAACCCCGTTTTTCAAAAATGGGCCCCTCGCGTTCGGCAGCAGAAGAAAAAGCAGACCCCCCAGAGTCTGCGCGAGGCCCAACCCAACTTTGAGTCTGGGGAGGGAAGGGGGGGAGGAGCAGTTCATCCAAAAACAAGAGGCTCAGAGATCGGTGATTACACACAGTGCGGTGTCAAAGTGCCACGCAACCGTTGAAACTTGCCACGGGACATCCTGCGACTAGCACGGCACAGTGCAAAGGCGGCAGGCATTTGGATCTCATGCATATGTCCTCAAAGTATTGGTTTCGCCCGGGATCGTTCTGAGCGTCACAACTATGCCACCGCTGCCAGAGTAGACGCCAAGGCTTCAAGCATCTGAGAAGCACGAATACTCACAGTTTGACCTCCAGCCCTTCGGACATCAATGCACCAATTCCTGCGATTGGTGTTGAAACTCTGGTTCCAAGGGCAACGGATATGACTACAAGTTACCTCTGCGCAAACAAACGGAATTGTTCCAAGGGAAAGTGGAGGCCCCGAGGCGTTTCTTCCGACATCCCCGAAGCCCACACCGTCGACACCATCGACGAACATGGCCCTGCAAACAGAAGTGACGCATCCATGAACGCAACCGTCGCTCATTCAAGACAGGACGAGAAAATACATCCGACTACAGAGAATGATCTTGCAGTTGACGCGTATCCTGAAACGCCACAGGCCAATCATCTGGCCCCTAACTTTCACCCCGGCATCTAATTCACCAAGACATGGTCGCAGCACATGACTTTGTGCGTGTGAGGAACGCGAACACTGTTCGCAAGTAGTGCACACTTGGTGCGAACAGAAGCTCGAGTTGATTGAAGAAGACATCACTGAACCTGACGGGGACCGAGCCGCCCACCTTGATTCAAGCGACCTGGCTGTTCCAGAGCCATTCGTTGATGACCGAGGTGGGAACATTACTCCATCTGATCGATTTTGATGCAGTGTCGGCATTGCGCCAATTTCGACAAAGCGTGGCGCACTCCAGCGGGACGAACATGGATGGCGATTCCATGCCACCGAAGTTCTGCGCGCAGCTCTGCACACTGGGCGCCAGTGCTCGCCCACGTGGGCGCGAGGCAAAAAAAAAAAAAAACGCAACGCTGCCGCGCTGCTGCGTCGGCGCGCGGCGTGCAGCTGGATGCCAACAAGTGCCGCGCAATCAAATGCAAATCGCTGGCGGGTTTGCCAGCTCAGCCGAAACAGCAAGACGGAAAAGCAGGCGGGCCCGGAGGCCTGCGGAGGATCCCATTGCTTCCGAGGTGCGCGAAGTGCTCGGCAAGCTCCGGGCGGTGCATTCAGCCGGGGCGGACGACGTCCCGCCCGACTTTTGGAAAGTTCTTCGCGGCAGCGATGATGCTTGCACTGTTCTCTCGGACTTGCTGAACCACTGCTGGCGGCTGCAACAGGCGCCGCAAGCGTGGCGGCATAGCCGGGCCAGCGCAATCTACAAGAAATGGGACGAGTCTTTGCCGGCCAACTACCGGCCCATCCGTCGATTGGCGGTGACCTACAAAATCCTGGCAGCGCTTCTGATGACCAGAATCTCAAATTGTGGCGCCGAAGAACGCCTCTGGCCGACGCTTGGGTTCCAAAGAGCGGAGCGCCAGGGATGCCGTCTTCACTATGCACAGGTATACCGAGCAAGCGTGGACTGGCAAGGACAGCATTCGTTTGCCGCCTTGCTAAATTGGTCCAAAGGTTTCGACAGGGTGGACCCCCTTCGCGCTGTTGATAGCCCTCGACCGATTTGGCTCAACCGAACCGTACGTCAAGATGATCGCTGCCATATACGACGGTCGCACGTTCGAGGTGGAAGACGAGCATGGCTGCAGCAGCCGGCACGCGCAGTCCCCCGGCACTGCGCAAAGGTGTCCCCTGAGCCCGCATTGGTTCATCAGTACGTTGAGCTTGCTGGTACACCCTGCGAAATGCTTAAGAAATCATGGGTTAAGAAATTCATAGTCTCAGAACTTGAATAAAAACCCAAAATTTCCATTCATAACTTAGGATTTACATTGAAACATTAAGAATAATCGAGACTCTGGCCGAAAATTCAAGTTTTCTTAAGCATCGCCTAAGGTGTACGTTGAGCTTGCTGGTAGGGGATGTAGAAAAAACGGGACCGCGCAGCTCGGACGCTCGCGCGCGGATGCTTTCACTGCAGGCGCGGCGTACGCTGACGACACGGCGCTGGTGTCGAACGGTATCGCAAGGTTGCAGTTCTTCTTGGGCAGATGATCTTCAGGGCTGCTCGCATGTACGGGCTGGAACCCACTTGAGACAAGACCGTGCGCTTGCGCATCTGGCACAACGTGGACATCCACACGCCACATGGCACGTCGCTCAAGACAATCACCTCGGCGGTTTACCTGGGCTGCCTCCTCCGGGCCGACAGCAAAACAGGAGCCTCAATTGCCCGACGTATAAGTGAAGCACGCGCGTCTTTCGATGCACTGCAAGCTGCTTGTAAGCATGACAACATAAGTAGGGCAAGACAAAACAGTTTATTTCGTGTGTGTGTGTGTGTGCGCTGTGCCAAAACTTACATACACAGACGTACACCCTCGAAACGCTATATATGTCTGCACGCGGCAGACCGAATCAAGATTGACGCTTATCAAGCGCAGCGCCTGCGTAAAATTTTCAACCGTGCACATTATATGATATCGCGCGTCAGCAATGCAGCGGTACGGCGAAGAGCCAACCAGCAATGTTTAAGCCAGCTTGTGCTCGCCTGGCAACTGTTAGACTATGGACAGCTGTCCGCCCCGCCCAACGAATCTCTGCCTCGCCAAAATAATGTATTCCAGAGCGGGAATTCTCGTTTCCTCGACCCCGGGAGACGCCGCAGAGGGCGTCCAAGATTGCACTGGGCTGCGGTCATGCACGCGCACGCGCTGACAACAGCGACGTACATGCGCGGCGGGGCCATGAGCCAGACAGGGGCCATTCGACAAACGATCGGGCAGAGCACCTTTCATCAACGCGCATGGAAAGAAGCAATGTCGACGCATTGTTTTTCATTGGCATTAAACTTGGTGGCCGTCAAGATGCATGATGCGATAGCACGTTTAAGCGGATGGAACAATTATTCCTGAATTGCTTCCTGGATTCCCCCGCCCGCCTGCCCTCCAGGTGGCGTCGTCGTTCCCTCATCCGCCGTCCTGCGTCGCTTTTCTCCCTGCTCTCTGGCTCTCTCTCTTGCTCCTGCTCGTCCCTCGGGCGGTCGCCCGGGTTTCACCCTCCTCTCCTCCCTCCGGCATCGTCCCTTGTCGCTCGCCCTCCTCCCTCCCCCGGCTCCGGGCTCGTCGTGGTCCCCGGCTGTCGTTCCCTCCTCTGCCTCCTGCTGCCGCTGCTCTCCCAGGTCGTCCACCGCGTTGGTTTTTGACGGGGTCGGGCATGCGGCATGTTTGCGCAGATTTTTGGGGAATCCCTGCCCATGGAGCCGGAGCCGGCGACGGGTGGTTGTGCCTTGCTCCTCGCCTTGTCGACGCCGGCGTGCAACCGATGTGCCGTCTGGGCACGGTTCACTTGACTTGTAGACCCCAAAATGTCTGGACCCCTTCCCTGGGACCGGCTTTTCATCCTGAGCAGCTTTGTTCACAATCACGGGGCCTGGTAAAGGCCCCTAGAACTCGAAAACAGCGAAAACCCTCCCGGTGTGATGTTTTTGTCACAAGACAGAGGGTCTGTGGTGCGGCGCGATCCTCCGACCCCACCCGCTCGGACCCCTCCTGGAGGCCTTGCAATGCTCGAGAGCCCCTGGAGGCCTGGGCCCCCCAGCCGAGGAGGGCGGCCGCACAGGGCGGCCCACTGGGCAGCGGCGGCCAGGCCGCGCCTCCTCGGCCGTCCCTGCCCCGCGCCCGGCGGCCACGAACAGGAGGCTGCAGCCCCAGGAGTCGCGCCACGCCAGGTCTTCGGGCCCCACCTGTGCGGCGCGCACACCCCTTCAGATCCAGGAGTGGCCGCTCCGTTCGCAACGGGCGTCGGCGCTCGGCTCCGGGCCCCGCGACCCTCACAGATCGATCCGGCTCGAAGAGTGATGCAGAAGGACTGGGTCTGGGGCTCCAGTCGTGACGTTTCCGGATGCTGCAATTGGTTTGCAACGTCGGGTCTCAGGGCCAAGAGTTCCGAGGCTCCGACAAAATCGGAGCGACCAGTTTTTGACAGCTTTCTAACATCCGGGGCCCTGGGAGAGTCAACAAACGACTCGGGACCAAAAGACGGGAAGGCGTGAAGACCTCCAGGGGCCCACGTAACTCCTAAACACTCGATGCCCGCCCTCTTCGTTTTCGATCGTACCCCCTGGGGGATCTATCCTCCTTGCCTGCCACGCGTAATTGGCGCAGCTCCTAAAACACGTGAGTAAAGGACGGGTGAAAGGGGGAAGGATGAGGACAGAGCACGAGGGCGAGAGAAAGAGATTAGTTGGAGGAGGGCTATGGGCAGAGAGCGAGTGGCCAAACCAAACGGGCAGGTCGGGCGGGTGGACCCTAACGGGCGGGTCGGGAAGGCGAGCCCAGGCGGTCAGGTCGAGCAGGCGGGTTGCTGAAGCGTGAGCCGCGCATGAATCGCGAGGACGCTTCGAACGATAGGACGATTCCCGAGTAAATCGCGGGAGAAGCCACAGCGACAGCGCGGTTCTTAAGCGTCGAGGGCACGGCGTCGGAATGAATTGCGAGGACCTCCCACGCGGGACCGCGATTCCTGCATAAGTTGCGAAAGCGTTCCGCGCGAGAGCGCGATTTTGAAACAAATTGCGCAAACGTATCAGGCGGGAGCCGCTGCTGTTGTAAACCGGGGGCCAAGAACACAATCTGCTTCCTTGTAGAAAACAGGGTGCGAGCCACGGGAGGAGCAGTTCAATTGAAAAACACATATACGCAGGAATTGTGGCGATCAGCGACAAGTACTCTTTCGAAGCGAGACAACAAGCACAACAACCACAACTACAACTACAACACACACACACACACACACACACACACACACACACGCACACACACACAACACACACACACACACACACACACACACAACACACACAACACACACACACACACTTTCAGCAGCACCAGCAGCAGCAACAACAACGATCAATTTAACCCGAATGCTCTATGCTTCTATGTGCAACATGCATCCGTCATGAGACCTCCCCCCTCATGGGGGATGTGTTCCTTGCGCACGGGGGTCCGATATTCCTTCTCCCTGATATGGGACGCACAAGGACATACTAGTACTATATGTTTTCCTCGGAGGAGTGCGTCCGACCCGAACATACATTATAACCAATGTGTAGTGTATCGTTTCCCGAGCGGGGTGGCCAGAAAGCGCCCGCCACGACGCATATACTAGAAGATTTCTCGGTGCGCGCATCGCCCCTGGGGGTCGACGCTCATGTAGTATGAGTCTGTTGGGGTGAAGCCGATGATATCCCGCCCGAGGAGGTCTTGACAACACCTCTTCCGGGGCAGCTCACCATCTCCAGCCAGGATGTCCCATCGCCTTCGCGATTTCCCTGCCCAGGCCTTGCTTCTAGGTATCACGACGCCTGAGTGGCTTAAGACCTCTGGGAGAGGCCTCGCAACCTCTGGGAGAACTCCGTGGAGAGCCCCCAGAACCGCTAAAGAAGCTTCACAGCTTAGGCCCTCGGCTTTCGACATCTTCTCGGGGCCGCTTGTGCGGCGGCCACTTTCTGATGCCGCCGGGGCTCATCGTCGTCGTCGTCGTCGCCGCCGCCGCCGCCGCCGCCGCCGCCGCCGTCGTCGTTGTCGTCGTCGTCGACGTCGTCGTCGTCGTCGCGGGGGCCCAGAAACAGCCTGGGGGTCTCGACTTGCCGAGGATGTCTCAGGCGAGGGCGCCCGTTCGGGATTCTGCGCCAGGTTTTGCCAGTCGCGGGGAGCAGAACGAGAAAGCTGGCGACCCGCCGCAACTAGAACAGGAAGCTGGCGTGAAAGCGTTCGAGAAAGCTGGCGTGTAAGAGGTAGAAAAAAAGGAAAGGGAGGGAATGAGGGAGAGGGAGGGAAAGAGAGGGAAGGCTCGAGCGGCTGGCGCGATAACTGGCGTGAAAGTTGGAAAGATAGAAGGGAAAGCGGGAGAAAGAGAGGGATTGCTGGCGAGATCGATGGGAAAACGAAAGAAAGTTGGGCGAAGCTGGCGGAGAGAAAAGCGGGCGAAAGACAAGGAAAGACAGGAACATTGAGGGAGAGAGGAAGGAGAGAGGGAGAGAAAGGACGACGACGACGACGACGACGACCACGACGACGACGACGGCGGCGGCGGCGACGACGGCGGCGGCGGCGACGACGCCACGCCCCAGGACACGAGCGAGAGCGAGGTCGCGCGGGGCAGGCACGAGAGCGCGAAAGCGCATTCAGGGTGTCCAGCAATGTTCATTGTTACAGGGCAGTTTTTCGTACATCTGAGTTTGCTTTAATATAGGATTCTTAATACATGATTAATGTATGAATAAATGTATGCATGAACTCCTCGTTGTTTTTGATGTTAAATCCCTGCATGTTTAATACATGATCCGCACGCGGAGCATGCATTAAAAACGGCACTGTAAACACCTGTTTAATACTTAAGGTTCAACAGGAACTAAGGAAGTCTCAGGGCCTCCTGGGAGTCTTCTGGAATAAAAGCGGAAGAAGTATCGAGCGGGAGCGTCGTTTTTTTCAGGGGGTCCTGAGGCGGGAGCACCAGTCCCGAGGTGAAAAGCAAGGAAGTATCGAGAGGGAACGCCGATGTTGTTGGAAAGTCGGCTTTCGGGGGCGAGCAAGAGCCCCGGCCCCGAGTGAGAAAGGAAGAGGTATCGAGCCGGAGCGTTGTTGTTGGGGGGCTGGTTGTGGCGCACCCCTGGAACGCCTGAGCGTGAGCCGAATGTTCAAAAGAAATGCAGCGGGCGCCTATGCGAGAGCGCGAAAGCGCATTCACGGTGTCCAACAATATGGACTGTTGAATGATGAAGGTTCAACAGCAACAACAGCATCATCATGATGGAAAACAACAAAAGCAGCAACAACAACAACGATAATTTGAAGACTGTCCGCTCTTATCTGCTGACGTGCCACTCATCACGCATATCCCAAATCCTCGATACCTGCCCTCCTGGTCTTCGATCGTGCCACCCCTGGGGGTATATCTTCCCTACCTGCCGCACGTAGCTGGCGCAGCCCCTAAGACAGGGGAAGGAATAGAGGAGGGAAGAGACAAGGGGAAGGGAGAAGGATGGAATACGAGAGAGACTTGCAGGAGAGGGGCTCGTTGGGAGAAGGGGTACCAGCGGCAGAACCAGACGGGCGAGCTGGGCGGGCGGACCCTAAAATGCAGGTCGAACGGACGGGCAAAGACGGCCGGGTCGAGCGGGCGGGTTGCTGAAGACTCAACCCAACATGAACCGCAAGATGATTTCGATAAATCGCCAGAAAGTCCACAGCGAGACAATGATTCCTGAGCGTTGGGAGCACAGCACCGCAATTCATTGCAATGAATGCCACGCGAGAGTGCGATTCCTGGATAATTGGTGGGGAAATTCCGCGCGAGAGCGCGATTCCAAAAAAAATGTGAAAAATATCCGGCGGGAGCCGCTGTTGCTGTAAACTGGGGGCCAGGGGCATACATTAACGTTTTCCTTTGTAAAAGAACGAGCCGCAGGAGCACTTGAATTGAAAAAATGCTGAGGTCACCTGGGGGGATCAACAACAATATTCTTGACACATGAGACTCAACAACAAGAACAGCAACAACAACGACAACAACAAAAGCAACAGCAGCAACAACGACAACAATGAAGACTGTTCGCCCGTATCTGCTCGCGTGCCATTCAACACGTATATCCAAAACCCTCGGTACCCGCCCTCTTCGTCTTCGGTCGTACCCCCTTTGGGGGTATATATCTAGCCTGCAACGTGAACTTCGTGCAGCCCCTGAAGCAATGGAAGAGAGGACGGATGCAAGAAAGGGATCAAGGGAGGGGGAAGGAGGAGGATGGAGCACGAGAGACAGTAGCAACAGGGGGGCTAGGAACAGAAAACACGTGGCAGAACCAGACGGGCAGATCGGGCGGATAGACCCGAACCCCTAATGGGCGGGTCGGGAAGGCGGGCCCAGGCGGCCCGGTCGAGCAGGCGGGTTGCTGAAGCGTGCCTCTTGCCGATAGCGCGATTCCCAAATACATCATCAGGAAATCTACAACGAGAGCGTCATTCCTTAGTATCGAGGGCGCGACGTCTGAATAGATTCTGACGAAGTCTCACGCGAGAGCGCGATTCCTGAATGAATTGTGAGGAAGTCCGGCGTGAGAGCGCAATTTGGCAATACAGTGTGAGGGCGTATCAGGCGGAAGCCGTTGTTGTTGGAAACCATGTGCCGAAGACAAAATTATGATACCCAAGACTTTCCTGCCCTCTTTACAAAAAACCAAAGAGCGAACCTTGGGAAAGGAACTTCAATTGAAGGACAATGTGCGCCAGAAGGTGGGGACCAACTATAACGATTCGTCAGTAGTGATAATTCAACAACAGCAACACAAACAACAGAAACAACAACAACAACAACAACAACAACAACAATCATTTAAGACTGGGGACACTCCGTTCTCACCAGTGCCAGGGTTTTCATAGGAGGCGGGCAATACCCCCACTTTGTGGGGGGGCCGGTTCAAGCTCTACCAAGTTTCCAAACGACTCTTCGCCACCACCCACACCCAGCTTCCCGCCCTATGACGTTCGGACACTTCACTTCGTGGCCTGCGGACGACCTTGGCTACTACACTGGCGCATGGTTACAATGACTTCTTGTGGTAACATCTTGTGGAAACTAGCTTAGTATACGACTTATACCTCTGTTCCAACAATGGGCACGTGTACCGTTTTCCGGCGTGCGCGCGCGAAGAAAAAACGAATGTGTCCCGCATGGTATTATTTGACAGGGATGATGGCCCTGGCAGGTGCGCAACCGTTGTCGCAGAAGTTCGAAAAAGTTGCTCGCAAAAGCCCGTTTGACAGAAATGTTTAAAAAGTGTTGGGTTTCCTACGAATCCGCAAGAGCGCGCGGGATGAGATTTTGACATTTTTTGTTGAAAAACCATTGGTTTTTTGATGTTTTTATGTTAAAATCGCTCCGAACACTAAGCTTTTGGAAGGATTTCGTCTTGCGCGCGCGAATGTCCACTTTACCTTATTTTTTGCAAGGGATTCTTGAAATTTGATTATATTAGAACAAGAAATGTCATTTTATAGTGTTTTTTGCAAGGGAAAACGGATTACAACAAAACAACCGGATCTGGATCACATCGTTTTACCTGAGGCTTCCTCACGAAAATGATGAAAATGTAGCTGCGGCCTAGGCGGCGCAGGGGGGGCGCGCACCAGGGGGCCCAACAATAATTATTCTTTAGAATAAATAATGTTCAACAACAACAATCATATTAAGACTGTTCGCCCTTATTTGCTCGAGTGTCCAATAACACGTATTTCCCAAACCCTCGATACCCGCCCTCTTCGTCTTCGATCGAACCCCTTTTGGGGGGTATACCTTTCTTCCCTGCAGGCCGGGCCCCGGCAAGAGGCGGGGCGGCCGCGGACCGTCGGCCTGGCCAGCGGCAGCGTCGGCGGGGCGGCCGCGGACCGTCGACCCGACCCCAAGAGGGACGGACAGGGGACCAACCACGACGACGACGACGATGACATCGACGACGACGGCGACGACGACGACGACGGCGACGACGAGCGAAAGCGAGAGAGAACGACAGCAGCGCCACAAGGACACGAAGTAGGGCACGAAGGGCGACAGCGGGGACACGAAGGGAATGCGTATGGGGCCACGGAGAGCGCGAACGACAGGGAGCCACGAAGTGCACATAATGCGGGGCCACAGAAGGCAACTATGGGGCCACTGAGGGTAGCAACTGGGCCACGTAGGACAGTGAGGGGGACACAAATGGCGACAGCGGGGCCACGAAGGGCATGCACATGGGGCCACAATGGGCGCGACTCCTGGGTGTCTGGGTGTCGGGAGCGCGGCAGTTGCAAGAAATTCCAACGCAAGGCCATTCTTCAGTAAGTTGCAAGCAAATCTCCAGCGAGAGCGCGACTCCAGAGCGCCGGGAGAGCGATTCCTAAATAAATTGTAAGGAAGTCCCCAGCGAGAGCACGACTCCTGAATAAAATGCGAGGAAGTCTCGGGCGGGAGCGGGGGTCCTGGCTAAATTGCGAAGAAGTCTCAGGCGGGAGCCGTTGTTGTTGTAACCCGGGGGCCAGGGGCCCAGTTTGAGCATCAAGACTTTCCCTGTCAAAAAAACAGGGTGCGAGCGTCGAGGGGCACACTTTGATTGAGAAAAAACAGTAAGCACCGGTGGGGGGGATCAACAATAATTATTCTTCAGGAATGAAAATTCAACAACAACCGCAACCGCAACAGCAACAGCAACAGCAACAGCAATAACAGCAACGATCATTTTAAGACTGTTCGCCCTTATCTGCTCGAGTGTCCAATAACACGTCTTCCCATACCCTCGATACCCGCCCTCTTCGTCTTCGATCGAACCCCATTTGGGGGTACACTTTTCTTCCCTGCAGGCCGGGCCCCAGCAAGCGGCGGGGCGGCCGCGGACCGTCGGCCTGGCCAGCGGCAGCGCTGATCGGCGGGGCGGCCGCGGACCGTCGACCCGACCCCAAGAGGGACGGACAGGGGACCGACCACGACGACGACGACGATCGACGACGACGACGACGACGACGACGACGACGACGACGACGACGACGACGACGAGCGAAAGCGAGAGCGAGAGAGAACGACAGCAGGGCCACGAAGGGCACGAAGTAGGCCACGAAGGGCGACAGCGGGGACACGAAGGGAATGCGTATGGGGCCACGGAGAGCGCGAACGAGCGGGGGCCACGAAGGGCAGATAATGCGGGGCCACAGAAGGCAACGATGGGGCCACTGAGGGTAGCAACTGGGCCACGTAGGACAGTGAGGGGGCCACAAACGGCGACAGCGGGGCCACGAAGGGCATGCACATGGGGCCACAACGGGCGCGAACGAACGGGGGCCACGAAGGGCATACGTATGCTGGGCCGCGGAGGGCAAGAACGGGGCCACGGAGGGCAGCAATGGGGCCACGAAGGGCAGCGAGGGAGCAGAAGGGCGACAGCAGGGCCACGAAGGGCATGCATATGGGGCCACCACGGGCCCGAACGAGCGGGGGCCACAAAGGGCATACATACAAGGGGCCACGAAGGGCAGCGAGGGGGCCACGAAGGACTGCAATGGGGTCACGAAGGGCAGCGAGGGGGCCACAAAGGCTGGAACGGGGCCACGAAGGGCTGCAACGGGGCCACGAAGGGCAGCGAGGGGGCCACGAAGGGCTACAACGGGGCCACGAAACAAAGCGAGGGGCCCACGAAGGGCTGCAACGGGGCCACGAAGGGCAGCGAGGAGGCCACGAGGGGCTGCAACGGGGCCACGACACAAAGCGAGGGGGCCACGGAGGGCTGCAACGGGGCCACGAAACAAAGCGAGGGGGCCACGAAGGGCTGCAACGGGGCCACGAAGGGCAGCGAGATCCCGATTCCTAGGTAATCTGTGAGGGAGTCCTAAGCGTGAGAGCGACTCCTGGGTGCCTGGGTGTCGGGAGCGCGTCGCTTGAGTAAATTGCAGGAAGTTCCAACGCAAGGGCGCTATTCGTTAGTAAATCGCCAGCAAGTCTCCAGCGAGAGCGCGAGTCCAGAGCGCCGGGAGAGCGATTCCTAAATAAATTGTAAGGAAGTCCCAGGCGAGAGCGCGACTCCTGAATAAAATGCGAGGAAGTCTCGGGCGGGAACGGGGGTCCTGGCTAAATTGCGAAGAAGTCTCAGGCGGGAGCCGTTGTTGTTGTAACCCGGGGGCCAGGGGCCCAGTTTGAGCATCAAGACTTTCCCTGTCAAAAAACAAGGTGCGAGCGTCGAGGCACACTTTGATTGAGAAAAACAGTATGCACCGGTGGGGGGATCAACAATAATTATTCTTTAGAAATGAAAATTCAACAACAATCATGTTAAGACTGCTCACTCCGATCTGCTCGCGTGCCGTTCAACACGCATATCCCAACCCTTTCGAACCCGCTCTCTTCGTCTTCGATCGTACCCCCTTGGGGGTATACCTTCCTTACCTGCAACGCGTATTTAGCGCAGCCCCTGAAACAGAGGAAGAGAGAGCGGATGGAAGGGGGAGGGAGGAGGATGGAGCACGAGACGGAGTAGCAGGAGGCGGACCAGGGGAAGAAAACACGGTACAGAACCAGACTGGCAGATCGGGCGGATAGACCCTAACGGGCGGGTCGGGAAGGCGGGCCCAAGCGGCCAGGTGGAGCAGGTGGGCTGCCGAAGCGCAAATCTTGCATGAATCGCGAGGACGTCTCGAGCGATAGCGCGATGCCCAAGTACATCGTGAGAAAGGCAAGAGCAAAAACATGATTCCTGAATGTCGAGAACGCGGCATCAGAATAAATTGCGAGGCAATCCCGCGGGAGAGCGCGACTCTTGCATACATTGTGGGGACGTCCTACGCGAAAGCGCGATTGTGGAATAAACTGTGAGGAAGTATCAGGCTGGAGCCGTTGTTGTTGTTGTAAGTCGGGGGCCCTGTGACAAATCAGAACCCCATGACGTTCCTTTGTAAAAAAAATAGGGGCGAGCCCTTGGAGGAACACTTGAACTGAAAAAACAAAATGTGCCCCGGAAGGGGGGATCAACAATAATGAATCTTCACGATTGACAGTTCAACATCAACAACATCAACAGCAATGGCAGCAAAAATAACAATCAATATAAGACTGTTCATTCCGATCTGCTTGCGTGCCGTTCAACACGCATCTCCCAACCACTTGGTACCCGCCCTCTTCGTCTTCGATCGTACCCCCATTAGGGAGTATCTTTCTCACCTGCAACGTGCATTCCGTACAGCCCTAAGGCAGGGGAAGAGAGGACGGATGGAAGGAAGGGACAAGGGGCTGGCGGGTTGCAGAAGCGTGCGTCCTGCATGAATCGCGAGGAGTTCTCAAGCGATAGCACGGTTTCCAAGTAGATCGTGGGGAAATCCACAAGGAGAGCGTCATGCCTGAGTGTCGAGGCGCGGGGTCTAAATAAATTTCGGGGAAGTTCCACGCAAGATAGCGATTCCTGTATACATTGTGAGGAAGTCCCGCGCGAGAGCGCGATTTGGGAATAAACTGTGGGGAAGTATCAGGTGGGAGCCGCTGTTGTTGTAAACCGGGGGCCAGGGGGACAGTTTGGTGATTCCTAACCTTCCCTTGTACAAACAGGGTACGCGCCTCGGGAAGAGCACTTGACTTGAGAAATGCAGCAGTTACTGGAGAGGGGGGAACACAAATATTTGTTGTTTAGTAATAAGACCTCAGAAATAACAGCAACAACAAGAACAAGAGCAATACCAATAACAACAATAATAACAGCATCCGAACAATCATAAACAACAACCGCAATAGCAATACCAAGAGTAGCAGCAGCAACAGCAACAACAATAACCAATACAAGAGTAACAGCAGCAACAACAACAGCCATGTTAAGACTGTTCGCTCCGACTTGCTCGCGTGCCACTCAACACGTGTATCCCAAGCCCTCGATACCCGCCCTTCTCGTTTGCGATCGTACCTCGCATGGGGGTACATCGTCCTTACCTTTCGCGTGTAATTAGCGCAGTTCCTAGAACAGGGGAATGAAGAACGGATGGAGGGGGGGAGAAGGATGGAGCACGGGATTCGCAGGAAGGGGGACCAGGAACAGAAAACCCGTGGCAAAACCTGACGGGTTGATCGGGCGAGCAACCCGTAGGGGCGGGTCGGGAAGGCGGGCCCACTCGGCCAGGTCGAGCAGGCGGGCTGCTGAAGCGTGAATTTTGTTCCATCCAGCCAGAGGCAGAGTTGAACTCTCCGCGCCGTGGGCGGGGCCGGGGAGCAACGGTGCGAGGGTCACTAACGGCGCACCGCCGGGCAGTCCCCACTCGCACCGCGCCCCCCGCTGGGTAGACAAACCCACGCCTGTACACCGCCCACTGTTTATCGCAAGGCCTTCTTCTGGGCCAGCTGTGTCTGGGCAAGCTTTGAGGAACCTGGTGGCAGGCCTTGCTGTAACCTCCTCAATTGTAGCTTGCCATAAGCATTCAGCTTGGTCGTACAAGGACCAGCTAATTTCCTGACGGCCTGAGTGGCTACACAGCCACAAGAAAGACATACCGTGCTCCCGAACTCCTTGTGATAAGCCAAGGTGTGGGAGCTATGCAGGTCTTTGCCGTTCACGGTGCTCTTAGTTGGCACCATGATCATACCCCTGAAAAGGCCCTGGTGGCATGGGGTGGCCAAAAACTTGTCGGCCATCTTGTATGGCGCGCAACCTCCACAGCAGTGACAGCGGACCTGGGAACCTATCCCCCAAACAGGCTGGTGAGCAGTCAAGAGCAGCTGGATTTTGATCTCCCTCCTCTTCGGCCGCAAGGCCGATTCTCTAGGTGCACGGAAACCATCGGCCTCGATGGAGGCCATTAAACTGTGACCGAGGTGCTGGCGGACCTGGAAAGCAATCGCCTGGGCGTGGGACCTGGTGTCCCTGACTGCGTGCGAAACTCTAATATCCTTAGCCCACTGGTCCGCTATTCGGTCAGCGAGATCATTTAACAGAAAAAACAAGGGGTCGGTTCCCTGGTCGCTGACTTCTTCTACCTTACGGTGGCTTTCAACCTTGGCTAGCACCACAGATCTGTTCGGATGCTCAGCCATCAAAAGTTTGACAGCCTGCCACACGTCAAGATGAGACTTGGGGTCTATCCCCATTCGGACTTTGCTGAAATTCTTAACCACATAGCTCGAGTCCGTCACAAAAAAGGCATCCGCAACAGGGAGGACAGCTTTGAGAAACTGCAGGAAACTGAGAGCTTCCCCCCTGTTGACCGACTGCCTCCATCCAGGCACATTCCCAAACATGACTGTCTGGGCCTGGAGCTCACTAGGGTCATAAACACACCCCTCACGTATGCCCTGGAAAACAACCCAAGACCAGGCAACTCTACGGAGGGCTGGGTCCTGGGTGTCAGGCCCCCCGCTGGCATCTCCTCCACCGAAAACGAAACCATCCACCACCGCCTCCCTCAAGTCACCCCCGTAGGTCTGGAAATCCTCACCGTCGGGGGGAGGGGGCACGGCGGTCCAGCTGCTAGGCGTCAGCCCCCGCAGCCAGAAGCTGGGATTACTCTCGCAATCAGCTAAAGCTCGTCTCCGAACGAAATCAGAGACCTTAGAGAAATCATTATTCTTCGGGCAGCTCCAAGCCCTGTGCATATCACACTCGACCAACTCCCCACATCTTTTGCAGGAGCTGTCCTGAGTGAGCCCACAATCTTGGAGCCTCGCGCGTGGCCAACTATTGCCCATGGCCACAGCCCGCAAGATGCCCCTCCATTCAAACTTACCCTTCCTAGCAAGCGTGCGGAGCTGCCTCTTAAAGTCTGTGAGGTCTGGGACCTGCTCTAGCCCAGCCCCGTTCCACGAGTTCACAGCAGCAGCTTCCCAGAGCTGCCGTTCTTTGCTCTGGGCCAGAGCTTCATACAGGTCAGCTAGATCAACCTTGCCTTGCCCGAGCTTGGTTTCTGAAATCGCGAACCGCTCACCCAGGTCGCTCTCCCAGGCCCAAGGACCCCAAGGTTTCCAGCCCACGTCCAGCAGAGTGGCAATCGTGGCAGCGACAGGAGTGCCTATGCTTCGCCATCTCTTTCCTGCTGGCTTGGGCTCAAGCTCGGCAAGGACTTTCCTCCAGACCCTTCGGGTCTTGTCAGCATCAAAACTGCTGTGGGTCAAAATCTGAAACCAGGCCTCGATCGTGTCAAACATCGCGAAAAAGGCTGGGTCCCGTCTGCCGTGCTCCAGCGCTAGCAGAGTGGTCAGGCACCTCCCTCCTTTCGCGACACCCCCCGTGAGCCTACCAAGAGCCCGCCTCCAACCAAGAACGACGGAGGGAGGTGTACCATGGACCTTATCCGAGTACCTAGTCTTGGAAAAAGCCGAGGTCAAGGCCATCTTGCGGGCCCATTTCTTGCACCAACGATTGCCCCGAGCCAGCTTGCTAAGACGCTGTAACCTACGCTCGGCCCCGGCTCTCCTGCTGGCTTGCTTGGGCCTGGATGCCCTGACTCGGCCTCGGTCTATGCCTAGATCCGCAGCAACACTCTTGGCCTGCACGCGCACTCCTTGGTCGGCGAAGAAATCCTTGAGTCTCGCAGCCAAGGGACCCGAGGACGAAATGATGGCCGACTTGGGAGCAATCTGGAGTTTGATCGCGCGCAGGCCGTGAACCAATTCCAGGCCCACCTTTGAGAGCTCACAAAAAACTCTCTCACTGTCACCGTACATGCATTGCACTACGTCATCTACCCAGGTGTGCAGTGTTGGTAGAGGTCTGCCCGTGGCTATCTTACTGCAGACGAAATGCAGGGCAGCTCTACCTAGGTCGACCGCACCACTGCTGCCTGGGATCAAGGACATTCCTGGCTGCACCGCAAGTGAAAAACCTCCAGCCTCTCTCAAAAACCTGGCAGCCATGTGGACCTGGAGCTCCAGGGCCAAATAGCAAGGGGGAAAGTCGAGCTCTAGAGCGTGCTCCAGGACAAGATCCCAGCGGAGGCTGTCATAGAAACCTTTAACATCCCAGAGCAGACTCGCGCTCTGGTGGTCTGGCAGACTAGAGTGAGCAGCCTGCTCATCCCTGAACAATCTGAGCAGCGCGGCCTGCAGGGCTGAGTTTCCTGCCAGGGCCGTGTCCCACGGTCCTGCTCGCTCCTTGGTCCAACCAGCTCGGTCCGAGGTACGCAAACGCCCCCAGAAGCGGACAATCCAAGCAAGCAGGCCAATCGCACGGTCGGAATCCACGTCTTTGACCTGGAGCGTGACTAAAACAACTAGCGCCTGCCAAGGCCAGCTGACCCTTTGCTCCACTAGGTTATAGAAGTCCGCCAGCTGCTGCAGACCCAGCGGCGGCAACCACTGGAAATCTTTCTTGGACAGCCTATCAACACCAGGCGCTTTTTCAGGCAGGGCCGAGATGACCCTACGGAGCCAGTCGGCTCCAAGCGGGGGCCGCGGGTTCTGCTTGGCCCTGGCCTGGGCCTTCTGCCAAAGAGCTCGGACCCTGGGAAAACTCAAGCTGTCTCCTGCCCACTTGCGCGACCATATGTCGGCCTTCACGGCCATCCTCTGACAAGAGTCCAGAGCCGTCACCCCCCGAGCCCTAACCTCCCCCACAAACACCGACTTATCCCTTATACGGTTATACAGACCTCGACCTCCAGCCTGGTCCTGCTGCATAACCCACTGGTGGAAATAGGTAAGGGTATTATTCAAAACAGCTCTCTGCGCTCGCACCGAATTCTGCTTGGCTCTAACTTCGAAATCTCTGATCGTCTGGTCCGAAGCTTCTCTGAGAACACGAAGGCCACGGACCCATTCAGCGCGAGTTCTAGCAGGGAGAGGCAGCGCGGCAGAAACAGGCGTTGATGCTGCCATATCCCTGAGTCTGTCAAAGAGCCTACTCGGCCTGTGCTTGGTTCGGTCGCCCAGGGAACCCACCAGATCAGAGAGCAGAAAACTAACCGTGGCCCACCAATGGGCCACAGGATCCCGAGACGACACGAAATGGGCTCCCTGGGCCTCAGGTCGCTTCTGCAATTCCTTTAAAACCGCACGGCCCTTAAATCTCTGCTGATCTTTCGGATGCACATCTAGCATGGCACAGAAAAAACCCTCGAAGCGTGCAACCCAACCTGCGAAGGCTGCTCCTACATGCATGGCCGCGTCCACGTCCAAGTTGTATGCGAACGAGTCCCTTACGTAGCTGGGCACCTTCGCGGGGTCCACTGGATGCTGGAGAGCCTCCCACAGGTGGTTTTGCTGTTCCTGACCGATCGTGAGCAGGGGGTGACCCTCCGCGTCCTGCGTCATGGTGTCTTCTGAACCTCTGGTCTGCCCAGGATTCGCAGCGGCTACCCCATCTAACTCCTCGTCGGCCTCAGGCTCTCCTGGTTCCTGGTGCTCTTCATCTGGCTCATCTGGTTGCTCATCACAAGCTTCGTCAAACTCAATTCCCCAGTCATCATTAGTGAGGTAGACGACAGGCGGCGGCATCTTGAATCCAATCACTTTGCGTCGTAGTGGAACAGGTGGTACTGGAACCTCCGGCTGTGCTGTCTCTGCCTGCTTCAACTTCAGCTTCCTCGAGCGCTTGCTGGTGGGGTCCTTCTGCTTCTTGGGCGCAGACGGATAGACAAATCGTTCTGGTAACGGAAGCACCCACCTCCAAGCTTGATCGAGTTTCAGCCTTAGACTGAGATGCAGACCAAAGTGTGCCTTACCTCCTTCGAAACATGCCGTGTCGTCCACCTTGAAACTATCAACGAACCTTACCATTGACTCCGATAACACCATGAAATCTATCAATCTCTTCTTTCCCAAGGTACACGTATAATCTGCTCCATCAGCTGCGCGAATGATGCCATCGACAAGCTTGGGCCAGCCCACCTTGACTAACTCCTGCGGCTCTGCATTGAAGTCTCCAATGGCCAGCCAAGGCGTGCGCAAGCATTGTATCAGCTGGCCCATCTGGATGAGCTTGTCTATGTTGGTGCCAGTCAAACCTATGCCAGCGGTGAGATACACTCCGATGATCGTGACGGCCTGGCCACCTATCTTCAGCTGGAACGCTACCAGGTCCTTGAAGTCTATCCCCTGTTGCTTGGTGAAATCTGGCTCGTCTAACATCCTGAGTCCCAGCTGCTGGTCCTGCTTGTTGGCCAGATGGCGAAACGTCTGGAACTGGTACCGCTTCAAGACTCCTGCCGAGATACCTGCTGCTCGCTTCACTCCTTGAGCTTGGTACGATGGGGCAACCAATGCTTGGTAACCAGCTCTATCCCACTCATGCAGGACCTCCTGGCACTCTTCTGGCAGGCGATGAAGCTCTGGAAAAATGAGAATATCGTGAGCCCTCTCCTTCAGCAGCCCCTTGGTCGGGTATCCCCATCCAGAGAGATTGCGCATGTACAAACTCTTCACGTCACTGGCCCCAACATCAGGAACACGTCCCCCCTCCCTGACCCGCGCTTGCCTTGTAGCCCCCCACCAAGGCCTCCACCTCGCGCTCGAGGCGGGCCTGCTGTGGGTCCAGGCTGCCGCTTCCTCCAGCGGCCGCGGGCTGGGGAGGCGGCCTCTGGCCATCTCCTGGGTCAGGGCCTGGGGGAGACGGCGCTGATGCTGGTGCCCCACCTCCTGAGCCAGCTGCTTCAACTTCCGCTGGAGCCTCTGGCGCCTTCCGCTTCTTCCGCGCCCGCTCCACGACGTCTGCGAGACGCGCCTTGTGCTCGTCGATCCTCGCCTGCAGGGCCCCGTACGACGCCTGGACCGCCTCGGACAGTGCCTTCTGCAGCTGCTGCTTGGCCTCGTCCAGCACCTTGAGGTCTTCCTCCTGCACCTCGAGACCTGACAAAGACTCGAAGTTGATCTCCAGGTCCAGTTTGCCGTCCAGGACCTGCTGCACGTCGACTGTGGCCGCCGCCTTCGTCGGGAGCTGAGGGAGGAACTGCTTGGCTGCCGCAATCTCCTCTCGCTCAGCTCGGTGTACTTCCTCTGTGGCCTCTTTGAGATCCTTCTCGCTCTTCTCCAAGTCCCTTTTGTGGCGGATCCACGCAGCCTTGACCTTGTCCAACTGCTTCCTGGCTCTGTTGACGCGGGCTGTGGCCTGCTGCAGTCCCTGTCCTGGCTGCAGCGGTGGCTTGGGGGCGGGCGCCTCCAGCTCTTGCAAGATCCCCTGAGCCGCCCCTCGGACCCGTTCAGGCAGAAGTGCGGCCAGTCGGCGGAGCTGTGTTGCTGGAGATTCGCTTTGGGCCTGCTGCTGCCCACCACCGCCACGAGACCAACCAGGATGAGGAGAGACAATATCTTCATCAGAGAACTGACCACCACACACACACGTCCAATTCTTCGACTTGAGACGGTCCTGGAAGAGTTTCCTGCCGCAACTGCTGCACTCCACCATGGGCCGTCCCTTACGGTTTCCCCACCAGCCCGACCTGGACGTACCGCTGCTGGGCTGGAAGGTCTGCTGTCCACTCGGCAAAGGTGGGTAACCGTGCCACAGGTCTTCCTCATCGATCCGTCCTTTTCCTTTCCCATTGGCCTTGATCCAAGGGTTGTAGAGAAACTTATTGTGCCACGGCGCATTGCGCTGCACAACCATCTGCGTGCCGTAACTGTGCCAAAATCTTGGGGCTAGCCCCAATACAATACACAGATATGAGCTGTTGGGGCCGCGTGCGTCACTGGGACGCCCCCTTGCCACAATACTCTCGTCCGCGCTGCAGGACCCTGAGCCACCGCTACGGACTTGAGCCAAAATGGCTACGGAGTCCGGGCTGCTGAAGCGTGAATAACGCATGAATCGCGAAGAGTTCTCAAGCGATAACAAGATTCCCAAGTACGCAACGAGAAAAGCCAAAGCGAAAACATGATTCCTGAGCGTCGAGGGCGCGGCGTTTGAGTAAATCCCGACGGCGTCCCACGCGAGAGCGCGACGCCTGCAAGCGCTGTGAGGAAATCCTACGCGAGAGCACGATTGTAGAATAAACTGTCAGGCAGTATCCGGCGAGAGCCGTTTTTGTTGTAACTCGAGGGCCAGGGGCCCAATTTGGTGACTTAGCACTTTCCCGTGTTAACAAGTAGGTGCGCGCCCTGGGAGGAGCATGTTAATTTAGAAACACCATGGTGCAGGGCCATCAACAATACTGATTTCTTGGAAGTGGCCATTCCACAGCAACAGCAACAACACGAATAACAACACCACCAACAACAACGACAATGTTAAAACTGTTCGCTCCGACCTGCTCGCGTGCTATCCAACACGGAGGAGGAAGAAAAGGAGGAGGAGGAGGAACGAGGGGGAGGGGGAGGGGGAGGGGGAGGAGGAGGAGGAGGAGGAGGAGGAGGAGGAGGAGGAGGAGGAGGAGGAGGGGGAGGAGGGGGAGGAGATGGAGGAGGAGGAGGAGGAGCAGGAGGAGCCCCCTTCGTCTTCGACCGTGCCCCCGTTAGGGTGCACAGCTCTTACCTGCAACCCCAAAGGCAGGGGAGGAGAGGACGGATGGGAGGACGGGGCAAAGCGGAGGGAGGAGGATGGAGCACGAGAGGCACAAGGATGGTGCACGAGGATGGCGAGAGGATGGGGGAGGAGGACGAGGGATCACGAGGATCGATGGAGGGACAAAGGTGGAGAGAGGGGGGATGTATATCCCAAGCCCTCGGTACCCACCCTCTTAATATTCGACCGCACCCCCTTGGAAGTATTCGCGGCAGAACCAGGCGGGCTGATCGGGGGGGAAAACACGAAGGGGCGGGTCGGAAAAAAAAGGCACGCCCATGCAGCCAGGTCAAGCAGGCGGGTTGCTACAGCGTGAGTCCTGCATGAATCGCGAGGAAATCTCGAACAACAACGCGATTCCTAACTAAATTGCGAAAGAAACAAAAAAACGAGATTGTGATTCATGCGTGACGACGGCGCGGCGTCTGACTAATCTGCGAGGGCGTCCCACGCGAGAGCGCCATTCCTGCATCATTGTGAGGAAATCCCTCGCGAGAGCGCGATCTATCCATAAACTGTGAAGTAGTATCAGAAGGGAACCGTTGTTACTGCTGTAGTTCGGGGCCCAAAAATGCAGTTTGAGCACGAATATTTGCCCCTATATATATATATATATATATATATATATATATATAAGGAAAAACAAACAAAACAAAAAAAAAAAAAAAAAAAAAAAAAAAAAAAAAAAAAAAAAAAAAAAAACGCGAGCCCCGAGAGGGGGGCACTTCAATTGAAAAGCATAGGCGTACACCGGCGGAAGGAGGTCCGCAATAATGATTCTTCAAAAACGAAACCTCAACAACAACAACAACAACAACAACAACAACAACAACAACAACAACAACAACAACAAGAACAGCAAAAACAACAACCTCAACCTCAACAACAGCAATAATTCTAAAACCGTTCGCTCGTATCTGCCCGCGTGTCATTCAATATGCATATCCCAAACCCTGGATACGCGCCCTCTTCGTCTTCGATCGCACCCCCTTTTGGGGGTATAGTCATTCCCTGCCGCGCGCGGTTGGCAAAGCCCTTGAAAACGAAAGATAACAGATCACGGGGGAGAATGAGGACGAAGGGTCGGAGGAAGAGAGGGGAGGGGCAAGAAGGAGGGAGGACGATGATTTGCGCTGCGAATGGCGACTCAGCTTGCGCCATGGCTTGCGCCAGCCACTCCAACGCAGGTTAACAATAAGTTTCGCCATGGGTCGCGCCATAAACAGCGCCACGTACCACCCCTCGAAAGAACATATCGTGGATACCCCCACGGGGGGGCGTACGGCTGCGAACTGGTCTCAGAAACAAATTTCGTGGAACCCTGAGAAGAAGCGGGATGTTTGGAGAAAGGGGCGGAAGGATAGTGAGAACTGCAACCGTGTCGAGAGGAGCGCGGGGATGTGGAGTGGATTGGGATGGAGTGGACAAGAGTAGGGTCTCAGGAGGAGGAGCGGCAAAGAGTGGAGAAGAGGAGCCGGGAGGAGTGCGGAGGAGCGGGGGGCGCACGGAGAAATCTGGAGGACGGACCGGGAATAATTTAGGAGAAATGCGGAATGCGAGCGAAGCCAAAGAGAGCGACAACGGGGCCACGAAGGGCATGCATATGGGGCCACGACTGGCGCGAGCGAGCGGGGGCCACGTAGGGCATTCGTATTTGGGGCCACAAAGGGCGCGAGCGGGGCCACTGAGGGCAGCAAAGGGGCCACGAAGGGCAGCGAGAGGGCCACGAAGGGCGACAGCGGGGCCACCGAGGGCAGCAAAGGGGCCACGAAGGGCAGCGAGAGGGCCACGAAAGGCGACAGCGGGGCTACGAAGGGCATACGTATGGTTGCGAGGAAGTCCAAAGCGAGAGCGCGATTCTCTAATAAACTGTGAGGCAGTATCAGGCGGGAGCCGCGATCCAGCGGTAAATTGCAAGGATGTCCAAAGCGAGAGCGCGATTCTTCAATCAATTGTAAGGAATATCAGGCGGGAGCCGTTGTTGGCGCGGGCCACGACGGGCGCGAACGAGCGGGGGCCCCGAAGGGCATACATATAGGGGGCCGCAGAGGGCAGCGACGGAGCCGCTGAGGGCAGAAACGGGGCCACGAAGGGCAGAGAGGGGGCCACGAAGAGCGACAGCGTGGCCACGAAGGGCATGCATATGGGGCCACGACGGGCGCGAACGAGCGGGGGCCACGAAGGGCATACATATATGGGGCCAGAAAAAGGCGACAGCGGGGCCACTGAGCGCAGAAAGTGGGCCATGAAAAACAGCGAGGGGGCCACGAATGGCGACAGCGGGGCGACGAAACGCATGCGTATGGGACCACGAAAGGCGCGAGCGAGATGGGGCCACGAAGGGCAATTAATCTGGGGCCACAGACGGCAGCGACGGGGCCGCTGAGGGCAGAAACGGGGCCACACAAAGCAAAAAAGGGGCCACGAAAGGCGACAGCGGGGCCACGAAGGGCATGCATATGGGCCACGACGGGCGCGAACGAGCGGGGGCCACGAAGGGTATTCGTATATGGGGCCACAAACGGCGACAGCGGGGCCATTGAGGGCAGCAAAGGGGCCACGAAGGGCAGCGAAAGGGCCACGAAGGGCGACAGCGGGGCTACGAGGGGCATGCGTATGGGGCCACGACGGGCGACTGCGAGCGGGCGCCACGAAGGGCATAGAATGCGGGGCCACAATGGGCAGCGACGGGGCCACTGAGGGCAGCAACGCGGCCACGAAAGGCAACGAGCGAAGGCGACCGCGGAACCAGAACTGGCAGCGAGGGGCATCGAAGGCGGGCGAAGGACAGCGAGCGGCGACTGCAGTCCCTAACGGGCTGGACGGGCGGGCAGGCCCAGACGGGCGGGTCGAGCGGGCGGGTCGTTGAAGCGTAAATTCTGCTGAACCGCCAAGCAATATGTAGCGGGAGCGCGATTCCTGAGTGTCGAGGAGCGGAATCTGAATAACTTGTGAGGAAGTATCAGGCGGGAGCCGCGATTCGGCGGTAAGATGCGAGGAAGTCCAAAGCGAGAGCGCGATTCTGAAATAAATTGTAAGGAAATGTCAAGCGGGAGCCGCGATCCAGTGGTAAATTGCAAGGACGTCCCAAGCGAGATCCCGATTCATTAATAAATTGTGAAGAATTATCAAGCGGGGGCCGTTGTTGTTGTAAACCGGGGGACAACACCGCAGTTTGACCCTCAAGACTTTCACTGGTTAAAAAAAGTGCGAGCCCCGGGAAGGGCACTTCAATCAAGCAAATAATGTGCACCGGACGGGGGGGATCAACAATAATTTTTCTTCAGAAATGAGACTTCAACCATGATTTGAAGAAATTCGCTCATACTGGCACGCGTGTCGATATCCGCTCATTTCGTTTTCGATTGTACCCCCTTTCGGGAAGGAATCCCTTCCTTGTCGGCCACTGACTGAAGTGCGAAGAGATCTCGAGCGAGAGCGCCGTTCCTGAATTCGGGGGCCTCTCTGGCCAGGCGCTCTCGGAATATCTATGGGGAAATATCGACAGGGAGCCCTTGTCGCCGTGTCCAGTAGAGCGAATGCGCCGTTCCTGAGCTCGGGGGCATTCTTGGCCAGGGGCTCTCGGAGTAAATCGTGAGGAAGTATCGAGCAGGAGCCCTTGTCGTCGTGGTTGGGAATCCGCCAACTTAATGGACTTGCAAAGAAGTCTCGAGCGGGAGCCTCGTTTTCCCAAAAAATGTAGCCGGCGTCGAGGCGAGAGCGCGCGGAACAGTTTCTGGATACCAACGACAAGAAGTCTGAAGAAATGAATATTCATTGACAAGAACAACATCAAGAACAGCTGCCACAACAACAACAAATGATTATAAGACTGTTCGCTCTTACTTGCCCGCGTGTCGTTCAAAACGAATTCCCCAACCCTCGATACTGGCCCTTTTTGTCTTCGATCACACCCCCCTTGGGGGGGATGATTTCTCTTTGCGGGGGGCGGCGGGCTTAGACTGGCGGGCAAACCTGAGAGGGGCGGAGAATCCTTCCTGGGCGTACATGGAACTGGTGTGGGCCCTGCAAAGAGGGTAGGGGGAGACCGAGGGAGAGTGGGAGGAAGGGAGGGGGAGGGACGAAGGAAGAGGGAAAACGCCAGGAGAGAAGGAGCGAAGAGGGGGGCGGTTGATTAGAGCCAGAGAGGGAGAGAGAGAGAGAGAGAGAAAAAAAAAAGAGAGGTAGAGAAAGAGAGAGAGAGAGGGGAGAGAGAGAGAGAGAGAGAGAGAGAGAAAGAAAGAAAGAAAGAAAGAAAGAGCGAGGGAGGAGGCAGGAGAGGGGAGGCAGAAGGGAGGAGGGAGAGGAGGGAGAGGGGATAGGGCAGAGAGGCATAAGGATGAGGGAAGAAAGGAGGGAGAGAGAAGGGAGGAGAGGAGGGAGGAGGGAGGAGGGAGAGGGAGGAGGAGCAGGAAGGTAAGAGCGTGAACGTTCGAGGGATTCCTAAGCGAAAGCGCCGTTCCTGAAGGAAGTCTCGGGCGGGAGCCCACGACGGGCGGGCGATCCCCTGACGGGCGGGTCGGGCGGGTGGGACATTCAAACGGGATGCCTGAGTATGGCGAGAGCGCGATTACGAAGTAAATTGTAATGGAGTCCTTGACGCAGCGTTTTTTTCTGAGCGTCGAAAGCGCGATTCCTGAATAATTTGCATGGAAGTCACAAGCGAGAGCGCACTTCCTGAATAAAATGTGAAGGGTTATCTGGCGGGAGCAGGGGTCTTGATTAAATTGCGAGGGAGTCTTCATTCAATTGCGACGACGTCTCAAGCGGGAGCGCCGTTCCTGAGTAGATTGTGAGGAAATCTCAGATGGGAGCGGGGGTCCTGACAAAACTGCGAGAAAGTCACCAGCGGGAGCACTGACCCTGAATAAATTGTAAGTCGAAGGAACGGGGGCCTGAATAACTTTGGAGGAAATCTCAAGCGGAAGCAGTTGTTGTTGTAATCCGGGGGGCCAGGGGCCCAGTTTGAGCACCAAGACTTCCCCTGCCAAAAAACAAGGTGCGAGCGTCGAGGGGCACCTTTTGATTGAGAAAAAACATTATGCACTGGTGAGGGGGAACAACAATAACTATTCTTCAGAAATGCAAATTCAACAACGTCAACAACAACATGTTCATATTGCTCGCTCTGGTACGCTTGCGTGCCACTCAACATGTAGATCCCAAACCCTTGATATCCGTCCTCTTCGTCTTCGAATGTACACCTCTTCGGGGTACATCTTCCCAACCTGCCGCGAATAGTTGGCGCAGATCCTAAAACAGAGGAAGGAGGACAGGAGGAAAGAGGCAACGGGGAGGGAGAAGGATGGAGCACGAGAGATATTTGCACGAGGTTGGCAGCAGGAATACAAGCAGCAAGGACGGGTCGGGCGGGCGGGCGGACCCAGACGGCCAGGTCGAGCGGGCGGGTCGCTGGAGCGTAAACAAGCCATGCAAATCAAGGACATGTCGAGCGATAGCGCGGCTCCCCTGCAAATCCTGGGGAAATCCAAAGCGAGAGTGTGATCCTGAGTCTTGGGGGCACGGCGCCGTCATAAATTGAAGAATGCCACGCGAGAGCGCGATTCCTTGATAACATATGCAGACGTCCCGCACGAAAGCGCGAATGTATAATAAAACCCGGGGAGAAGGACCCAGTTTGAAGAGGACGACTTTCCCTTGTAAGAGCACCGTGCGAGCCCCAGGAGGAGCACTTCAATTCGAAAACACCATGTGCGCTGGGCAAGGGATTGTGATTCCTTTGACATGAAAATTGAGGGAACAAGGACACTGGGGACCAGCGTCGATTAGAACCCGAACGATTTGAGCCATTCGGGCGTTTTCGTAATAATGACGCCTGACTAAGGAGTGCTTACTCCACGGGTCCTCAGCACGGAATCCACTATAAGGAATATTTCGTAAGGAATCCTTGAATAAGAAACCCTTTGGAAAAGATTCCTTGCTGAGGGAATCATACGTAAAAACACTCTACGACGGAATCCTTCCAAGGATCATTACCAAGGAACCCATCCCAAAAAAACTCCCCTAAAGAATCCGGAATACGCAACCCGTAGCAAGGAGCCCTTAGTAGGGACTCTTTTGTAATTAAAGAATACGTCCCTTAACCAGGAGGGCTTAATAAGGATTCCGAATTGTAAGAAACCCACAGTCAGAAATAATAGAAACCCTGAAGCAGGACCCGTTTTGTGAGGAATCCTCACGAATGCACTTCGTTCGCAAGAACTACTGAATGAAGAATCCTTCGTAAATAATCGTTTGTAAAAGGGTCAAATATCATGAAACCTTAGATAAGGGGGTCCTCATAACCAGATCCGTAATAAGGAATCTTGGATAAGGACTCCTTACCCAGCATAATTCCGACATGATTTACGACATGACTAACCCTTCGTGATAGAACCATACATAAAGAATCGTTGGTACATGATCAGTAAAAAACTCATGAATCCGAAACCATTAATAATGAATTCATCGACGTACCCCTATGGAAGAAAAAAAACTGAATACGGAGCCATTAGTACGGACACCTGAATAAGGAGTTCCTGCATTCTTGGTACGGAATATTGAATAAGGAACCAATATCTGGAAACCCTTGATAACGATTCTGAAGAGGGAGTCATTAGTGAAGAAGCCGGACGATGAAACCATGAGGACGGAATCGGCGCTACAGAATCCTTTTTAATTGAAGAATCTCTAATAAAGAAGCATCCTTCAGGAGGTGGAATCCCCAGTCAGGAGCCCTTCATTTACTGATGACTCTTCAATGAGGAAACCTTTTTTTGCAGGAGCCCCGAATGAAAGAATATGTTGTAGGGCATCCGTCGTCTCGAATACTGAATGAGGCCTTACAGGGGGGCCCTCGGTGCGGAATCCTTACTGGGGTATTGAATAAGGATGCCCATGGATCTTTCGCAAGGAATCGTTCAGAAAGAACCCTGAATGCGGAATTTGTTTTCAAGAACCCTTGGTAAGGAAGCCGTAATAACAATTCCTTAGTAAGGAATCCTGAGTAAGAAACCCGCATGAAAGAATCCTTAATAACGAAGCCTTTGGAATCAATCGTTACTATGATGCCCTGCATGGGGAATCCTTCGCAAGGAACCCGTACTACGGCACCCTCCGCAAGCAGTGCTATATTAGAAATCCTCAGTAAGGAGCTCTTACTAAGGACTCCTCTGAACAAGGAATCCTTAATCAGTAGCCCTTGATTCGGCATCCTTTTTGTAACAAGCCCTCAGATCACGAATACTGAATGCGGAATTCTGCCTGGGGGCTGCTTGGTGCGGGTTCCTTGCTAAGGTAATGAGTAAGGATTCCAGGGTGAAGAACCATTTTCCCCAAGGAGTCCAGAGACAAAGAACCAGTCGCAATGAATCCTTAACAAGAAACCCTCGGTAAGGAACCCGGGGCTGTTGGCCAGCAGTCAAACAGTCAGCAGGACGTTATCACATGGGGCGGGGCCCCACACTCGCATAATAAAATATGACAGGGGCACCTCGCCTGCTCCTTGTCTCCCGCCCTCCTCCTCCTCCCTCCTCCTTCTCCCTCCTCCCCCGTCAAATCGCGGCCGAATGGTCGTGTACATCATGAAAGTATGATGGGGGCCGAGGGCCACCGCGCAAGCACCACCATTATTCTTGTACCTTCCAGGCCTTGGCTCAACAGTTCTGCCAGATGAGAAGCTGATAGGGGCCGCGGGCCCCTGCGCACGCGCACCACCATCACAGCTGCATCACCCAGGCCAGGGTCCAACGGTTCTGGAAGGCAAACTCATGACGGGGGGGGGGGGCGGCCCAACATTGACACACATCCATCATCAGGGGAACAAAAAATTACACAAACATAAAAACTCGGAGGTCCGCGCGGATTTCTCGGATCGGCGCTGGGGCCCCCAGGCGGCGCCTCCGGCGCCGCCCCTGGCGCGCTCCGCGCGCCGATCCGAGAAATCCGCGCGGACCTCCGAGTTTTTATGTTTGTGTCACTCGTTGTTCCCCTAGCCATACATGATCTTCCAGACTGGGGCTCGATGACCGTGGAAGGTAAGATTACTAGCCGGCCGCTCTGCGGTTGATCGGGAGTTTCTGTATATAGAAGAAGGTGCGTGCGCTTGTTGGCGAGGGTGAGGATGAGGTTCCTCCTCCTCCTCCTCCTCCTCCTCCTCCTCCTCCTCCTCCTCCTCCTCCTCCTGTAAAGTAAGGTTATGATGGAGGCCGTGGGGCCAACGCGCACACAGTCCGCGCGCGCACTGGACACGCTGGTCCGGCGCCCTCCCGGTGTATGTTTGGAGCCCCATCTCGGCCCCGCGGGTGCCCCGGTGCGCACGTGCCTGGAGTGCCTCACGGGCGTTCCAGCTCCCCAGGGAGTCACCAAAAAGATCTTCGAGGTCTGTGCGATTCCCTGGGAATCACAGAGATGTTCGAGATCTGTGCGATTCACCGGGAATCACAAAGATTTTCGAGATCCGTGCGATTCCCTGGGGATCTTTGTGGTTCCGGAGGGGTTCCCTGGGAATCACAGAAAGATTCCCTGGGATTCACTGGGAGTCACAGACATTCCAATCTTCCCAGCATGGCTGTCTGCGGCAATCTTTGTGACGGCCCCGCCTGTGATCACAAAGATTGCCACGGAGAGCCGTAAACGTTGTCATCCCCTGCTGATCACAACGATGTTCTGAATCTTTGTGACTCCCTGGGAATCACAAATATTCAAATATTCCCAGCGCGGATGTCTGTGGTAATTTTTGTGACGGCCTGCCTGTGACCACAACGATTGCCACGGAAAGCCGCAGTAGGAATATTTGGATCTGTGTGATTCCCAGGGAATCCCACAGATTTGCAGAATCGTTGTGGCCCTCTAGGAATCACAAAGATTCAAAAATCCCGATGCCATCTTTGTGATCGCGGGCTGGGTCGTCATAAAGATTACCGCGAAGAGCGGCCGTTGGAATCTTCGAATAGTTGCGATTCTCGCGGCGTCCCAACGATTCCACAATCATTGCGGTTCACGGTGGAGTCTTTCAAGCCGATCGCTTTCAAGAAACCCTTGGGAACCCCATTATGCCATAGGCATAGGCCCCCAGTGTCCTCGTCGCCAACAATACACAACGAAAACAAAAACAAACAAAAAACACAAGTCACGAGCAGCGCCCCACCGCAGCGACAGAGGGGGCCCAGGGGCCAACACGCATGGACAAGGGAAACGAGTCAAACAGAACAGCACGTAATCCTGAGAGCCGACGTTGCGGAAAACATGCAACATCGCGAGAAACCACAACTGGAGGTCTAGACCCCATCTTCCTGCAGCATTTTCTGAGCTGGACCGATGTGGATGTGCAAGGGCCCCCCGCACCGGAAACAGCAAACATAATAAATGCACGGCGACCACCACCTGCGCCCTGACCTCCGCGAGGGAGCCCGTCTTGACGGCCGACAGCTTCGCGGCGGGCGCCGGCATGCTGGGTGCCGCTGCGCTGGTCGCCGGCGCAGTGTCCGCCATTCCTCCCGCAAGGGGCGCTGGCCATGGCGTTCGTACCACTTTCCCCTCCTCCCGCTGCCCCGACTGTCCATCATTCACAACTGCCGCACCTCGAGGAGGAGGAGGAGGAGGAGGAGGAGCGCAGGAAGAGCTGAACGACGACGACCACGACAACGACCACGGCGACGACGACCTTGCCACGACCACGAGCACGAGCACGAGCACGAGTACGACCACGACCACCAACACGACCACGACCACGACCACGACCAAGACCACGACCACGACCACGACCACGACCACGACTACGACCACGACCACGATCACGATCACGACCACGACCACGGCCACGACCACGACGACGACGACGACAAACCTGGCTGACGCACCGGCGCCAGAGCAAGTACGGCTGGCGGCTGCAAGTGCGGTGGGTCCCCGTGCCCCCGTGCCTGGTGGGCCGATTTCCCACCACCACTGCCACAGGCAGGGGAGGGAGGAGGAGGAGGAGGAGGAGGAGGAGGAGGTGGAGGAGAAAAAGGAGGAGGAGGAGGAGGAGGGGGAGGGGGAGAAGGAGAAGGAGAAGGGTCCTGGCTGGCGGCTGCAAATGCGGCCCCGCAGCGCGAAGGGCCCCTCCCGCGAACGGGGAACCCGCCTCGCGGCTCCGCGCAACGCGGCTTGAGCCCCGAGCGGCCGCGGGCTCTGCGACCTCCCGGTCGCCGGCGCCACCGACGCCGTCGCCCCCTCTGCCAACATCAAGGTCAGCAGTAGCGTCAAGGACAACATCCACGGCAACGCCGCGGCTATCGTCGCCGTCGTCGTCGTTGTGGTCCTCCTCCTCCTCCTCCTCCTCCTCCTCCTCCTCATTCTCCTTCTCCTCCTCTTCCTCCTCCGTATCCTCTTCATCCTCCTCCTCTTCTTCCTCCTCCTCCATATCCTCGTCATCCTCCTCTTCTTCCTCCTCATCATCATCACCACCACCACCACGATCATCATCAGCATCATCATCACCATCACCATCACCATCACCACCAACATCATCAGCAGCATCATCCATCATCATCATCATCATCATCAGCATCATCATCAGTCATCATCATCATCATCATCACCACCACCACCATCATCACCGTCATCATCACCATCACCATCACCATCACCATCACCACCATCATCATCATCACATCATCATCACATCACCATCACCATCACCATCACCATCACCATCACCATCACCATCATCATCATCATCATCATCATCATCATCATCATCATCATCATAATCATCACCATCGTCATCATTATCATCATCAGCATCACCATCATGGTCGTCAGCATCGAAATCTGCAGCATCATCAGCATCAGCAGCATCAGCAGCATCAGCAGCATCATCCTGCATCAATATCGTTACCATCAACATAGTCAGCATCCTCATCATCAGCATCAGCACCGTCGGAATTACCATGAGCAGCGTCATCATTATCGACGTCATCATGAATGTCATCGTCCCCATCACCATCGTCGTCGTCGCCGTCATTACCATCATCATCATCATCATCATCAACATCAACAACATGATCAGCATCGCCATCATAATAAGCATGTTCATCAGTAACAGTATGATCATCACCATTGGCATTACCACAAGTATCATCATTGTTAGCAGCACCCACAGCAGCGCTAACACATGCACCGACAAGTTCACCGACTGCTGCCCCGACGGCTGCACCAAAAGCGGCACCGACACAGTGACCGACTGCTGCCCCGACGGCTGCACCAATAGCAGCGCCCACAGCAGCACCGACAGCGGCACCGACGAGTTCACCGGCTACACCAAAAGCATCACCAACAGTGGCACCGACAGCGGCACCGACCAGTTCACCGCCTGCTGCCCCGACGGCTGCACCAATGGCAGCGCCCACTGCAGCAACGACAGCGCCACCGACAACTTCACCGACTGCTGCCCCGACGGCTGCACAGACAGCATCACCATCAGCGGCACCGACAGCGGTACCGACTAGATCTCCGACTGCTGCACCAACATCAGCACCCACAACAAAGGCACCGACAGCGGCACCGACAAGTTCACCGACCGCTGCCCCGACGGCTACATCAAAAGCAGCGCCCACTGCAGCAACGACAGCGCCACCGACAACTTCACCGACTGCTGCCCCGACGGCTGCACAGACAGCATCACCATCAGCGGCACCGACAGCGGTACCGACTAGATCTCCGACTGCTGCACCAACATCAGCACCCACAACAAAGGCACCGACAGCGGCACCGACAAGTTCACCGACCGCTGCCCCGACGGCTACATCAAAAGCAGTGCCCACTGCAGCACCGACAAAGATATCAACAAGTTCACCTACCGCTGCCCCGACGGCTACATCAACAGCAGCACCCACAGCAGCACCATCAGCGGCACCGATGAGGTCATCGACTGCTGCCCCGACGGCTGGACCAACAGGCGCTCCAACTGCCGCACCTACTGCTGCCCCGGCAGGATCGCCGACGGCCGCATCGACTTCGGCGCTAACAAGGTCACCGACTGCTGCCCCGACGGCTGCACCAATAGCAGCGCCCACAGCAGCACCGACAGCGGCACCGACGAGTTCACCGGCTACACCAAAAGCATCACCAACAGTGGCACCGACAGCGGCACCGACCAGTTCACCGCCTGCTGCCCCGACGGCTGCACCAATGGCAGCGCCCACTGCAGCAACGACAGCGCCACCGACAACTTCACCGACTGCTGCCCCGACGGCTGCACAGACAGCATCACCAACAGCGGCACCGACAGCGGTACCGACTAGATCTCCGACTGCTGCACCAACATCAGCACCCACAACAAAGGCACCGACAGCGGCACCGACAAGTTCACCGACCGCTGCCCCGACGGCTACATCAAAAGCAGTGCCCACTGCAGCACCGACAAAGATATCAACAAGTTCACCTACCGCTGCCCCGACGGCTACATCTACAGCAGCACCCACAGCAGCACCATCAGCGGCACCGATGAGGTCATCGACTGTTGCCCCGACAGCTGGACCAACAGGCGCTCCAACTGCCGCACCTACTGCTGCCCCGGCAGGATCGCCGACGGCCGCATCGACTTCGGCGCTAACAAGGTCACCGACTGCTGCCCCGACGGCTGCACCAATAGCAGCGCCCACAGCAGCACCGACAGCGGCACCGACGAGTTCACCGGCTACACCAAAAGCATCACCAACAGTGGCACCGACAGCGGCACCGATCAGTTCACCGCCTGCTGCCCCGACGGCTGCACCAATGGCAGCGCCCACTGCAGCAACGACAGCGCCACCGACAACTTCACCGACTGCTGCCCCGACGGCTGCACAGACAGCATCACCAACAGCGGCACCGACAGCGGTACCGACTAGATCTCCGACTGCTGCACCAACATCAGCACCCACAACAAAGGCACCGACAGCGGCACCGACAAGTTCACCGACCGCTGCCCCGACGGCTACATCAAAAGCAGTGCCCACTGCAGCACCGACAAAGATATCAACAAGTTCACCTACCGCTGCCCCGACGGCTACATCTACAGCAGCACCCACAGCAGCACCATCAGCGGCACCGATGAGGTCAGCGACTGCTGCCCCGACGGCTGGACCAACAGGCGCTCCAACTGCCGCACCTACTGCTGCCCCGGCAGGATCGCCGACGGCCGCATCGACTTCGGCGCTAACAAGGTCACCGACTGCTGCCCCGACGGCTGCACCAATAGCAGCGCCCACAGCAGCACCGACAGCGGCACCGACGAGTTCACCGGCTACACCGAAAGCATCACCAACAGTGGCACCGACAGCGGCACCGACCAGTTCACCGCCTGCTGCCCCGACGGCTGCACCAATGGCAGCGCCCACTGCAGCAACGACAGCGCCACCGACAACTTCACCGACTGCTGCCCCGACGGCTGCACAGACAGCATCACCAACAGCGGCACCGACAGCGGTACCGACTAGATCTCCGACTGCTGCACCAACATCAGCAACATCAGCACCCACAACAATACCAACAGAGGCACCGACAAGTTCACCGACCGCTGCCCCGACGGCTACATCAAAAGCAGTGCCCACTGCAGCACCGACAAAGATATCAACAAGTTCACCTACCGCTGCCCCGACGGCTACATCAACAGCAGCACCCACAGCAGCACCATCAGCGGCACCGATGAGGTCATCGACTGCTGCCCCGACGGCTGGACCAACAGGCGCTCCAACTGCCGCACCTACTGCTGCCCCGGCAGGATCGCCGACGGCCGCATCGACTTCGGCGCTAACAAGGTCACCGACTGCTGCCCCGACGGCCGCGCCAACAGCGGCACCGACGAGGTCTCCAACTGCTGCCCCGACAGCTGCACCAACTGGCGCTCCAACTGCCACGCCGACTGCTGCCCCGACGGGTTCCCAGCGACCGCGCCGACAGTGGTACCAACAAGGTCTCCGACTTCTGCACCGACGGCCGCGCCGACAGCATGACAGACAAGGTCACCGACAAGTTCACCGACCGTTGCTCCGACAGGTGCAGAAATAGGCGCGCATACAGCAGCACCGACAACGACACTAACAAGTTCACCGACTGCTGCCCCGACGGCTGCACCAACAGCAATACCCACAACAGCACCGACAGCGGCACCGACATGTTCACCGGCTGCTGTCTGGACGGCTGCGCCAACAGCGGCACCGACAAGCTCACCGACTGCCGCTTCGACAGCTGCACCAACGGGTGCGCCCACGGCAGCACCGACGGCGGCACCGACAAGATCACCGACTGCTGCTCCAATCTGCCCCGACGACTGCCCGCAGCTGCAACGAAAAGCTCACCGACTGCTGCCCCGACGGCTGCCTCGACGGCTGCCTCAACGGCTGCCTCGACGGCTGCACCACCAAGTAGGCCCACAGCAGCAACGATGGCAGCACCGACAAGATCACCGACTGCTGCCCCGACGGCTGTACCATCAGCAGCACGCACAGCAGCACCACTGCTCCGACGGCTGCACCGACAGCTGTGCGCACTGCAACACCGACAGCGTCAACGACAAGCTCACCAACTGCTGGTCTGACGACTGCACCAGCAGCATCACCAACAGCGGCTCCGACAGCGGGACCGACCAGGTCACCGATTGCTGCCCCGACGGCTGCACCAACAGCAACACCAACAGCAGCACGAACGGCAGCACCAAGGGGCGGCCCGACGGCCAGCCCTTGGTGCTGCCGTTGGTGCTGCCTTAGTTCAACAACTGCCGGCCCGACGGCTACACCAAGGGGCGCTCCAACTGCCACACAGACTGCTGCCCCGACAGGGTCTCCTACGGCCTCGCCGATAGCGGCACCGACGAGGACAGTAGCGGCGCCGACAGAAGCACTGGCATGCGCCCACCGTGGTGCCGGCACCGCCACCAAGAACTTCATTGATGCAGGTTCTTGCAGCAACCCTAGTTCCAGGCATTGTTTTTTCTTAGCTGCTATATCAAGCGTGCCTGTGTACGTCAGGCACGGGCAAAACCACTGCGCGGCGCAGAGCGTTTACGCGGTGGTTTGAACGGTTTCGGGGTCGAATCACCCCCCTGCGAAAATTATAATTCCATGTTCCTTCCTTTCTTTGCGCTTCGCGCTCTCTCTTCCACTTTCTCTCTCTCTCTCTCGCTCTCACTCTCTCTCTCTCTCTCTTTCTCTCCCTCTCTCTCTCTCTCTCTTCGTCTTCCTCCGTCCCTATCTGTCGGGCTGGGGCGAACGCAGCGAACCCAGGAGTTCGCCACGTCGTCTCGGGTTCGGTTCTTCGGCGAAGCTCTCTTGCGCGAACCCAGTCCCAGTGCAGTGTTGCTTGGCGATTCGGGGGGGGCGATAAAAAACAAACAAGAAACAAAACAAAGTGCCACCCCGTCCGAGGACGACCGCGACGACGACTACGACGACGGCGGCGACTGGAAAACTCAGCGCCAGAGCCAAACACTTCCACGGGCTCTTCACCGAGAGAACCCTTTTCTGAAGGCACCATCACTAAAGAGGCCTTACAATAAAGAAAACATCCGATTCAAGGACCCCATCGCTAATGGCATCCTTACCAAGGACACACTTCGAAACGAAGCCAGATCAGTGAATCCTCACTGCAGGGGTCGTTACTGGGGGGATCTTTGCTACAGGCATCCTGACTAAGGGCTCCTCACTGCAAGGGTCCTTACTAAGGTCCCCTTGATGAAGGCCACCTTTTTACTAACGAGCGCGGACTCAAGAAATCCTCATACGGATCCCCTACATAAGGGTTTGTTTCTTTAGGTTGCCCTGGAAAAGGAGCCCTTTTCGAATGACTGATTACTGAAACAAATCTGCAATAAGCATCTCTCACTAAACGAATGCTCACTAATACCCCTGGCTATCGGACCCATCCCACGACCTAGGCCCCGTTCTTCAGCGGAGGCCGCACCCGCCCCCGCAGCCCCAGTCCAGCGGTGGTGGTGGTGGACATAGGGGGGGAACGCATGTCACATTTGTTGAACATGATATGCAGTTATGCTGTTGCCCCCCGCCAACATCACACCGCGCACACAATATTCTGGCGCAAGGAGCCCGTACCAAAAAAACGTCACTCAGGACCCATTACAGGAGGCATTCATGGGAAGGAAACCTTACCAAAGAAAGTGTTCCACCGGAGTCAGTACTACAGGAGGAGACTGCCTGAGGGGACCCGTACTAAAAGAATCCCCACGAAGGAGGCCTCACTACTAAAAGTATCCGCACTATGGATCCTTCAATAGAGGCATTCTTGCTCAGGCACCCGCATCCTTCTCAAGGGGCCATTACTACATGAAGTAACAATAATGGTTCCTAAATTGTTTCTTTCGTCCCGGGTCAGGTCCTACCTGAGACACCCGCATTGCATTGAATAAGGTGGCCCAGAACCGCTCGAATGCAACTGCAGTCCTCTAGTGCTATCACTTTCGCTGTGAATGATGATATCGGCTCTGTCATGCAAACTCTAGACGCACAATCTGTCGTCCACGAGGTGTCTGCAAGTGCGCTTCCAACACCCACGCTGCCGCTGAACACGTTCCAACCCGAGTGCCCCCATAGCAGTGCATGACAAAGTTGGCCTCCGCGGGTCGATGTTTTGGTCAACTGGAGGGGCCAGCTCTTCCCAAGACTGTTTGGCACCCATGGCCACGTTCACGAGGTGGTCGGCGATCTTATAGGAGCCGCGAATGCGCCGCAAGATCGGGTCGACATGTGCTTGCATAGGTAACATGCCCCCCAAATGAGATTTGGCAAACTCCGCGTCAACCCCTTGAGAGCCGGCTGCAAAGAACAATCGGCGAGCAGGTGGGCGCTCATTGCTACTTCCACCAGCGGCTTGCAATCGCATGCGATGATGAATCTTCGGCACGAGCTATCCCACTCAAACACATCATGCACAATATTGTCATACGACTGGTCCGCCGTGACGTTCTGCGAAGTGTGGAAGGCGATGAGCGCGCTTCGTACCTCCGCGTGCTGAAGAAGGCCATTCCCCGCCACTCCTGGCCCTAGGTTTGGCAGCCCGCACTTCTCGCAGGCGCCAGCCGCAGACTGCCCAAATTGTCGTGCCCAGCGCGTTTCGGCAGGAGGTGCATCTCGCCGCGCCCGCCAAGCAAACCCCAGGAGGTCGCAGAATACGTTCTCCCAATGCGCGCGCGGGCCCGCAAGCGCGCGCAGCAAATGCTCTCTTTCACGGCGATTGCAATCGCTTCCACTGCGTCGATGCTTTAATCCCCCCCACCATAAACGGTTGCGAAGCTGTCCTGATATGCGTAGATAGTTGCGCGGCCAATGTAGTGGGCACGGCAACTCCCCCCATGCACGTTTGCAGACGGCGCGCAATTCTCTGATACGCAGTGGGCGCGCTGAATTGCTGGAAATACTTACTGATCAACAACGAAGCGCGCTGGTTAAACAACATGCGCATATCTCCTGGCTCGCGTCATCGAAGAAGTTGCCACTCCCAGACTCTCGACCTGCTTGAGATTTTCCCCGACACGCGCCAACAACTGAAACTGAAGCTGGCTGGCGTTGACGGCCCTCTGCTCCAAGCTTGCAGCTTGCTCCGGTTCGAACCTGGCCCTCGGGAAATGCCGGAATTCTTCCAGAGTCGCGCTGCCGCCTTGCGTAGACAACGAATGCCCCACGGGAGTGGGGAGGTCATCAGAACGCGACAACTCGGCCCCAAAAACGTCCAACTCCTGCACCCGCGCGGAGACGCAGTCGGCGCGCCCAGGCGCGCCCGGGCTGTGAATGTCGAGCCCGCGCAATGGCCCGCATGCCAGGAACTGCAACGACGAAGCATTCCATTCGAAACCATTTGCGTACATCGCCTCCGCCAAGGTGGCAACCGCGCGGTCGAACTCTGACATGTTTCCTTGCGATCAATAAAGTGTTGCCCGCCCGAATAAGATGAGAAAGCGCGGCCCCGCCTGCGAATCTAAACCCCGGACCTTCGGGGGGCCATTTTGCCGCCGGGGGGCCTCATGACGCAATCGGCAAGCAAATGCAAAAGATCTGGCGATTCAACTTCGCCCTGCTTCCCCCCGATAAACACGTCGAAAAACTCGGGCGCCTCAGCCCCAGGCAAAGCCCCCCCCCCCCCCGACATCCCAGGAAGCTCTCTCACGACAGCCCGGACGAGGTTAGGGCGCGCGCCTCTCGAAGCGAGGGCCACGGAGATTTTCCCGCGCAGCACCCCCTCAAAGTCCGCCGTGGCATCCGCCGCTCCCACGACGAGTTCGATTCCCCAGTGGTGTGACATCGCAATGGCTTGAGACAAGACGGAGATAATGTCCTCGCAAGTGCACCCTGACCCGAAACCCAAAACAGCGACCTTCTGAGGGCGCCGTGACTGAAATAAAAATGGGCGCAAGCTCCTCATAAACCATTTCGCCGCGCAGTCTGGCATGCCGAGGTAGCGAAGACCATCCAAATCGCAAGGCTTCGGGATCTTCGGGGCGCCGCGAAAATCCACCCCACCCCGCGCAGGCGGGCCGACAGACAAAAGGAAGACATGCTCTCCTGCAGCAGCTGCCGCGCAGAAACCACCGAGGCAAAAGGCGGTGCGCGATGGGCTTCCGGCGGCGCACCGCCCACCCCGGCAGCCGCGCCCCTGCGGGGCCCTGCCCGCCCAGACAGGACGTCGATGCCATGCAGGTCTGGCGGTCGCCTTCCGCGCGGCACCCGACTCTCCGAAACGGCACGCAACGCGTCTAGACAATATTGCTGATCTGCATGAGCGCCGCCACGGTCAGCAAATCTGGACGCCCCATGTTCAAAAGATGCCTCCCGCCAGTTCCCTCGGCCATCCGTCAGTTCACCCCCAATCTCCAAAAACACCAGCAAACCCGCATCAATGTCATTGCAATTGACCGCACGAAGTTTGCGCTCATTCTTCCCCCCCAATCTTTTGCGAAATCTTCTCATGGCCTTCGCGGCGTCTGTCTTGGAACCCCTGAAAGAATTAGCGACGCGTAGCCTGCGTTCTCTGCACTATCGTGCCTCCGCCGATCTTGCCCGCCGCATCCGTACCGCAGCCGCGTCGAATTCGACCGTTTGGGCTATCTTCAAGATCTGCTCCTGTATGTCAGGCAAACCTTTGTCGCTCGATTCCATCACCCGTCTTCTAAAGACGTCCATGCCACCCTCGCTACACTGACTCCACCCGGCCAAAGTCCTGCAAGAAGGAATCGAAAATCGGTTCAACGACGGCAGCGAACAAAGACCAACAATCGGACGATGATCAGATTTGCTAAACAAGCTGCCTTGGAACTTGCAAACATAAGCACAACCATCCATACCAACAGAAGAACAAATATAATCGATCTGCCGCTCAGTGTCGGGTCGCTGTTTCTGTCTTCGCGTCCACAATGGCTTGTCCGCCCTCGATCCACACAGGGGAGCGCGTTGTCGGCCACGACCCCCGGCGCATTGAACCATGAGGCGACCACACGCATATGCGAAAGGCCATGGTTAGGCCTCCCAGTGAACACCGGCTCCCCGCAGATCTTCTGGAACGTGCTGGAAAACTGCACGTTAGCGTCTGTACCCAATAAAATGCGAAACTTGCTTGCCGTATTTTCACTTCTCACCCTGTTTACGTATGAAACAATCTCCTCTATCAGCTCCTCAGCTCCCCCCCCTTCCTCAAGATTGTCAAGCACGTGGGCCGAAAGCAAAAATTGTATCATGCACGCAACTCCACACCAATAAGCGTCACATTCGAACTTCCTGCTCGCCCGCAGCCAAGATCTAGACACAATAAAAGGCACAGTCACAAAGAGGCGACGACCTAATAGTATGAGAAGGGTAGGTGAAACCGCCCAGCCTTCCCCAAGTAGGAACGTCTTGGAAACAAACAACACAATCTCCCATAAAGCTTCTGAAAAGTTTACACATCTTCCCTGCTGCCGAGTACCCTGTTTTACACATGTTGCAAGAAGTTATAGCCAAGGACGTGGTATTATGAGGCGTGCCGCCTCACCCGCGCCGGAATGTCCGGAGCTCCTCATTCATCCCCTCCCCGTCGAGTCCAAACGCAGCCTTGGTGTTCATGTCGTTCCACGTGACGTCCCCGCTGGAGTCCAGCACTCCCACCTCCACTGCTGGAGTCTCGTCCTTGTGGCACGTCAGGATCCAGCGGGGGCTGTAGGAGCACCCGGCGTAGGAGTCTGGGTTGACTCCCTTGGTCTTGGAGTTCAGGAAGGCTTTAGCTTTGCCGACCTTCTCATACTTTGTCTGGTCGGAGGAGCTTCTCTGGGTGTTTGTCCAAAGTTTACGACCTTTCCAATTGGATCCTTCCTCCTGCAACACCTCATGCACTGTCATACTGACCTCCATGGCGTATAGAGGCTTGACCTGTACCTGGATGTTGTTCGATTTGAAGCCGAAGAACGCGACCTCACCTATTTCGTCGTGGAGGCTTGTGGGGATTTTCTACTTGACCCGATTCATGAATTCCTCCGCCTCCAGACGTGAGATACCATGCGACTTGCCATTGTCATACGCGCAAGAAATACTGATGGTGAAGAATGACGGCTCGAAATGCCCATTGCTCCTGCCGTTCGATGGGTTGGTTCGCGGATGCCGCTGACTGGGAAGCCTTCTCGAGCTTCTCAATTCGCTTCGTGTGGTCAGCAACCGTGGTCTTCATTGTGCTGATGTCCACTTTGATCGGCTGAAGCCCAGCAGAAACACTAGAATCCATCATAGTCCTGAGAGCCTTCATGGTGCTCTCAGGAAGATCAGTCATCCTGAAAAATAGTTACTGTCCTGCCGATCGTTGAATACAAGGACGAGTGTGAACCCTGAACCCTTGAACCCAGTGAGGGTTCATTACGACGAGGGCCTTCACCGACAGGACGCTTACTAAGGACCCCCCCGAAGGAGGCTTCACTACAAAGCACTGGTAACAAGGATACTTGACCAAAGGCATCATTACCAAGAGCTCCCTCCTAAGAAAACATGAGCAATGAAACCGTATTACAGGGATCCTTACTGAAGGGATCCGTATAAACGTAGGCAGACTTACCTTACCCGGGGGCCCTTACAGAACGCATCCATAGTAAGGAAATCTAAGTAGAGGAAGAGTTGCACAGGAGTCTTTACTACAGGGGGTCCTTACTGAAAGAGGCCCGTACAAAAAGCACCCCAACTGAGGAGGCCTCACTAAGCACCCGTGAACAGGATCCCTTAGCAAAGGATCCTTACTCGGGAACCCACACCCTTCTCGAGGAGCCACGACTACAAGACAATAGTAATACGTGATCACGACCACCGGTGTCCCTGCCGAGAGGACACTTACTAAAGGAATCCTCCCGAATGGTGCCTGCTTAAATGCATTATGTCTAAGGATCCCTTACTGAATGCACCATTACCAAGAAACCAGCACTACATACATCATCAACAATGAACCCTTACGACAGGGATCCGCATTGTGGACATCCTGATTAGAAGCATCATCCCTAAGAACTCATCACAGAGGGGAGCTTTACGAAGGACTCCTCATTAAAGAGGTCCTTACTAACGAATGTATACTAAAGGCATCCCCACCAAGCATCCCCAACGAAAGGATCCCTTAATAAAAGGCACCCTTGAGCATGCAGCATTAATACAGAAAAATAGACTCAGCTACAGTCACTGAAAAAAATCTCACGAAAGGTCCCTGCGAGTTCCGCAGGGGGGGCGGGATAGGTGGGGGGAGGGTGGGGAGATTCGAGCCCTGCAGGGGTATGAACACGCTCGTGTCAAGCCGCCGTGTGTGTGTTGCCTTGTGCCGCAGGTGATGCGCAGATCGCTGCGCGGATCCATGTGTGCACGCCGTGTTCGACGCACGGTGATGTTGTTTCGATACACGTTGCAAGCTTTCACGTTGCACAGTGAATGGTGAAGTGTTTGGGGACGGAGATGATTGGCTGTTGCTGTTTCGTCGCAGGAGCACCGTCCGTAGACGCGTGTCTCAAAGATTGTATGTAGAGTGCACGCGGCGCGGGCAAGCGCGCGGCAGGGGATGCTCACCATATGCCCTGATCCCCCGCCACAAATGTGACGTTGTGGCGGCGGCGCCATCCACACCAGATTCAAGAGCATGGCAAACACACGTTCGCCTTGATCCCCATCTCGCCCCTCACGTCAAGGTCAGCATCGACGGCAAGGCCAACATCAACGTCAACATCGTCGTTATCGTCGTCGTCATACTCCTCCTCCTCCTCCTCCTACTCCGCCCCCTTCTCCTCCTCATCACATCACCATCGTCATCTTCATCAAACATCAGCATCGCCGTCGTCATCATTATCAGCAGCAGCAGCAGCAACAGCAGCGTCAGCATCGCCCTTCGTCGCGTCCCCCGCTGCATCATCATCCTCATACTCATCAGCAGCAACAACAGCAACATAATCATCACCACCGTCATCATCAGCATCATGTTCACCATCATCTGCATCATCAAAATTAGCATCAGCATCATGTTCATCATCATCAGCAGCATGATCAGCATCGGCATCCTCATCAGCACCAGCACCAGCATCGGCATCAGCATCATTGGCAGCTATCGACGTCGAATGTGTCACCACCACCATCAACAACTACAGCACCATCAGGAACATCATCAGAAGCATTACCAGTATCAGCATCATCATCGTCATCATCAGCATCATCAGCTGCAGCATCATCATCACCATCACTCATGAGCATCATAATCAGCACCAGCATCAGCAACAGCATCATCATCATCAGCATCATCATCGTCATCGTCATCATCATCACCGTCAGCATCGCTGCCATCATCACCAGCAACAGCATCATCATCGTCAGGATACGATAACAACAATAACGACACGAATGAGCAGCATCGTCATCGTCAGCATACTCAAGCTCATGACCATCATCGGCATCGTCATCATCATCATCATCATCATCATCATCATCATCATCATCATCATCATCATCATAATCATGGTCATCATCGTCAACAAAAAGAACATCATCATCAGCATCATCATCAGCATCATCATCAGCATCATCATACTCAGTATCATCAGCATCATCAGCATCATCCCCATCCACATTACCATACATAATCATGATCGTCCTCAGCATAGGCTTCGTCATCCGCATCACAATCACCATCAGCATCGTCATCATTAGCAGCAGCATCATCACCAGCAGCAGCACCATCTCCAACATCATCATCAGCAGCGTCATCATCACCACCACCACCACCATCATCATCCCCATACCCATCATCATCAACAACAACACCAACAACATCAACATCATCATCAACATCATCGACATTCTCATCATCATCCGCCTCCGCCTCCGCTGCCATCCTTCTCCTCCTTCGCCTCCGCCTCCAAAGCCGACGACAGCAGACTGATGCACTGCTGCGCTCCAACACCCGCAACGCAGCATCAGGATCAGATGGCTGCTGCTCCTGCTATTGTTGCTGCTGCTCCCGTCCATCATACTCATCAGGCTCTTGAGCTGCTGATCCTCATGCTAGTGCCTACACTGGCGCTGCCCCTCTCCCTGCTCCTCAGCCTCATCACCACCACCATGGCATATCATCATCGGCATCAACAGCATCGCCATCGCAGCATCATCATAAACTCCATAATCCTCTTCATCATCACTACTACCATCAACACCATGCCATTCGTACTCGCCTCCATCACCACCACCGCCATCATCACCATCCTCTTATTCTTGGTCCTCACACCCTCATGCCTTCTCATCCTTTTCTTCTCTCCTTTTCTTCCTCCTCCTCCTCTGACGTCGATGACGGTTGGCTGAGCCCCTCACCATTGAAGCTCCCGTGCCCACACTAACCAATAACCAGACGTGCTGGCCATGAGCCCCTAGTCGCTCTCAAGGAAACAAAGAGTGCCTGTGGCTCCCATCTTTCATCTTGTATCTTCAAGCCGATTACCCGTGTCAGCTTGTACTTTGCACAGTTCCTTCGGCTCCCGCATTATCTGTTTCGGCTTCGGGGACGCCTGAGACCAGCACTAACCTATGCTCAATCAGCCACACCGCTGGGCAGTAAATGTCACAGGTAGTCCTCGTGGAATTTGCCCCGCATCATGCCATCCGAAAATTCTCAATCCCCCCGTGTAAGGACCTCCGACAGCGCCGGGAGGCGGAACTGCGGCCGCATGCGCAGGACTGCGTTTGGACGTGCCGGCCCATCCGCAGGCACATCCACACATGTTCTGAGGGATGGTTGCCCATCCTCGGAAGGATGGCGTGGCACCGAACTCCGTGCCACTTTCGTTTCTCAATTCGTCACCTTCCGAATTCCCCTCCCAGAGGGGGTGCCCGAATTTTGCTTCTCGCTGTTCCGGCTGTGCAGCCGATAAGAGTACCTACCCACAGTACCTGAGAACCTACCCAAAAGTCCTTACTTACCTTTTGGAAGCACAATAATGCCGCGCTTCGTTATCGGGTGTCACCCGCACTTTCTGCTACACCAACCTTGCTGCTTCTGTCGGATTCGGACGCGTGTTTCACGGCCATAATCGATCAACAAATCCTCTGGTGTGCCCGTTGCGCACCAAGGTCCCCCTGCACCAATCGCGCGTCACAAAGACCAGGGTGAGCACACCCCTTGGTTTGCGAGGTCCTCAACACCCCGACGTGGCTTTTCCCACAAAGACGATGCTGCAGATCTGCCTTGTCTGGCATTTCGGGGCCGACTTGGGGCCTCGTGAGACTCTCTGGAAGCCTTCCTGCTGCTCTGGCAGGTTTCAACGTTAAGATCTACGCTGTTGATTCCACTCATGGGCCATCCTATGACCGCCCTGGGGGCCCTCTTGGGACCCTCTTGTGGCCTTCGTGCGACTCTGGCAGCTTCCTAGCCAAAAACGACCTTGCTCCGTGCGGTCTGGACCACAGCCCCAAGCCATTTGCACCATCGGGCCACCGTGCCCTTCAGGATGTTGACTCCAGGAAACTCGGCCCTCTAAAGGGGCCAAGGCGCCCCGAAGCCATATTCCTTCAAGGCCTCCTCATTTTCCTCCTCCTCCTCCTGCTCCTCCTCCTTCCTCCTGCTCCTCCTCCTCCTCCTCGGTGGTCGGTGACGGTTGGCTGAGCCCTTCCTCCTCCTTCTCCTCCTCATCCTCCACCTCCTCCTCCTCCTACTTCTCTTCCTCCTCTTCCTCCTCCTCCTCCGCATCCTCCTCCTCCTCCTCCTCCTCCTCCTCCTCCTCGGTGGTCGACGACGGTTGGCTGAGCCCTCCCTCCTCCTCGTCCTCGTCCTCCTCCTCCTCCTCCTCATCCTCTGCCTCCTCCTCATCCTCCTCTTCCTCCTCCTCCTCCTACTTATCTTCCTCATCTTCCTCCTCCTCCTCTTCCTCCTCCTCCTCGGTGGTCGATGATGGTTGGCTGAGCCCTCTCTCCTCCTCCTCCTCTTCCTCCTCCTCCTCCTCATCTTCCTCCTCCTCCTCGTCCTCCTCCTCCGCATCGTCCTCCTCCTCCTCCTCCTCCTCCTCCTCCTCCTCCTCCTCCTCCTCCTCCTCCTCCCCTGCCTTCCTCTCGACTCCCTCTCGACTCCCTGCGAGGCGAGGGCACGGTCCAGGTCCCCTCCGCCAAGCTTTCGCCATGTGCGCAGCGAGCTCTGGGGATTCTCCAGCTCTCGGGACAGCTCGTCGGTCCGCCTCCTTCGGCCAGGAAGCGCCAGGGCAGAACGAGGGGGAGCAGCGGGAGAAGCACGAGCTGGGTGACGATGATGATAGAGGCCTCCTAGATGGGGTCGGAGTAGATGGGGTTAGAGGATCGCGCCGCATCGCCGATGCACTGGCGATTTATCGTCGACGTCGGCGATGCATAGGTGACGTAGACGTGAAGCACATCGGGCTCCACATCGCGCCGCCTCGCCGATGCATCGGCGATGCGGCGAGATCCTGCGGCCCCATCTGGGAGGCCTAGAAACGAGGGGGGGCAGCGGGAGGGGCACGAGGTGGGTGGCGATGATGATGCGCCCATTGACGGCGGACATCCTGATGATGCGCAACGCCACAGACAAATCGAGCAATCACATCGATGGCGCTTGGGGCGTCGGCAGAGGGCAGCAGGCATGTGCACGCCGGTATTACGGTCAGGAACTTGTTTGGTTTTTTTTTTTTTCGGTCGCCCATGAACGCGAGCCGGCAATGCGTGCGGTTCCAACACGGCGTGGCCTAATTGAAAAAGCCGGTCTTCTGTAACACTCCCGGGTGTGAGAAGAGTGCTGCATCATAGCGAGGTGTCGCCTCAACCACTGTGGACACATATCACACCGAAAAATTCGACTCGAATGGAGAGCCAACGAAACAATGACAACGGAAGACCTCCATGAAGAGACGTCTAGCGCCCGAAGCAAATCTCCAACTACCTGCGATCATTGATGAATGGCACAGAAAATTAACAAGGCAAGGAACTGCGACTCCAGAGAGTGACCGCATGGGAAGAACCACGAGACAATGACATGCGACTCGGATGAGTGACCGCAAACTGTAGGACAATAGAGATACTACCAATTGCATCAAATGGATAGCCGAAGAATGCGACCCAGTAGCCGATCAAGCTAGGACAAGTAACTGCACTCGGAGATATGGAGAGGCCAACGCTCAAGCCCTGCACGTCGCCTGGGCGCCCACGGGGGCGGCCTCCCTGCTGGGAGGTGGCAGCCGGGGCGGAGGCGACCTGAGTCCCAAACTGGCGGCGGCCGAACAAAAAAAACAATCACACGCAGGCGAATTCCTCAAGAGCGCGGGAACGCCCTGTCCCCCTCACGGGGGCCCCAAGACCCTGGTGAAACGCAGGAGACCCGCCACCAGGAGGAGAGGGGGAGGGAGAGGGAGAGGGGCGGGAGAGGAGGGGGAGGAGAGGAAAGCGAGGGAGGCGGAGGGAGAAGAGGAGCGGGGGGGGCAACAACGGTGGCGAGTCCCTAACGCACCCCAACGCCCGGAGCCCCCAGGGGGCCAATAGGGCAGTGACCCGGCGCGCAGCCTGAGAGAGGATATCACAAAAAAACTGCATGCTCAACTCTGGAGCTTCTCGCGGAGCTTCATCGCAGCCGCCGCGTGCGCCGCGCCTGACCGCACGAGGAGCCGGTCGCGCTGGGCACCGCCGCGCTTCTGCAGCTTCTGAGCCAGGCGGCCCGGGCGCTCCAGAATCACCTCCAGAGGCGCGCGCTCGTCACTCCAGCGCTTCACCTTCCCGAGCACGTTGACGCACTCCACGCTATACTGCTGCTGCTCGAAGGAGGGGCCGCCAGAGCCGGCGATCGCGGTAGTGAATCCAGCAGGCCTCGCGGAGCTCGAGCTGGCCGCGGAATCGGCGCCAGCCGCGGCGGGCGCGCCCAGGGGGGCCAGCGAGTCGCCAGGCGCCTCCGGCGCAGCGTCGGCGGGCGCAAGCGGGCCAGCAGGCGTCGCTGGAAGCGCTGGGTCGGCGGCGGCGGCGATGGGCTTAGAGCCGGCGCTCGCCTCCGACGCCGTGACCTCGAACGCAGCTCTGGCGAGGGCCTCCGCCGCGGGAGCGAGCGTAGCGCCCGCGGTCGCCGCAGTCGCCGAGGCCTCGGGCAGCGCGCCGTGCGGGTCGCCAGCGGGCGCCTTCTGGGCGAGGGGCATCCCGTTGGCGTCATCGGTGGCCTCGTTCTCGCTTTCGATCGACTGGAGGACCCAACGACACCTGTGGGCTGGGACGCGCGCCTCCCCCCACTGCGGGAGCTCCTCCGCCTCGGGCTCCTCGAGATCCGAATCGGACACGAGCGGGCCCCCAGGCGATCCAGGCATAGAGGAGCTTGCCTCGCTCTCCTGCGCTGGCGGGGCGGCGATCGGCCCCCAGGCGGCGCGGCCACTCGCAGCGGTGATCACCCCGAGCGGCTCCAGGAGGTCAGACCACCAGGCCAAGAGAGCGTCCCACTCCGCGGGGGCGGCGGCCTCGGGTTCTGCAGCAGCCTCTGCGTCCGAATCGTCTAATGCATACCACTCTGGCCGCGGGGCCCCCTCGGGGACCGGAGCCGGATCCCTGGCTGGACCGAGAGCTTCGACGTCCCCTTGCCCTTCTTGTCCGGCCGGCTCCGCGTTTCCTTGAGGGGCGGGCCTGGCTTCTCCTGCTGCTCGTCCGTCTTGGCCCGCTTTGTCTTCCGGCCCGACTCCGCAGACGGCAGCGCCCGGCGCCGCGACGGCGAGGAAGAGATCCGAAGACGGCTGGGGCTGAGGGCCCTCGACGCCCGCGCCTGCGAGGTCGGCTTCCTGCCAAGGTTCGTCCCAGGCGTTGAGCGGGAACGGGCTGCGCGCGAGGCGGCGCTCAGCTGGGCCTGTTCCAACTCCGTCTTGACACACTCGATCTCTGACCGGAGCCTCTGAGCCACGCTCTCGCGGTCCTCGGGCAGCGAAGGCGATAGGCTGTTCGGCCTCGGACCCGACGGTGTCCTGGGCAGGGGCTGGTCCGCCATGATATTCTCGAGGTCGGTCTGGTCCAGCGGCTCCGCCTCCGCCAGGTGTGCCTGTGCGCCCCGCTCCTCCGCCGGCTTCGGGAGGGGCCGCGGCAGGGGCCGCAGAAGCAGCGCGCGAGGCTGAGGCAGCGGCAGCGGCTCGCGCCTCGCAGAGGGCCTCGGCTCGGCCGAACCGGCGGGCCGCCTCCGCGGCGGCGTCTGAGGGCACCGTGCTCCCATCGCCGCGAAGGTGCCTCGGACCGCGGCCGCCACGGCCACCTCCAGGGCGGCGACTGCGGCTGGGCATCCCTCCATCCGACGGCCAGGCGCGCGAGAGGGGGGCGCGGGAGGAGGGAGGGCGGGGAAGCAGGGGGCGCGCGGCACGTCAGGACGGCTTGAGCAACTGCGAGGGCTTGAGCCACAAGCTCCACGAGGAGGAACTGTTGGATAGCGTGTCGCCACGGCGGCCCCCGGGGGGCACGCTATGTACTGCCAGCGGATATGATGTCGCCACGCTCCGCGAGGCGGGAGGCTCGGAAAGGCTCCCAGAAGCCCATGAGACGTCCTCAAGGCCCTCTGCGGGGACCGAGAACGGCCCTCGCGCCTCGACGGTGGCGCAGGAATCCGGCGCCTCGCTTCCCGGGGCCGCGGACTGCCGACGTGGGCCGGCTCCGCCTCGGCCCCGAGGAAGCGCTCGGCGGCGCGGAGGGCGATGGCGACGGCACCCTCGCGGGCCGAGGGCAGATCAGCCGAGGCCGAGGCGAGGGAGGCCGAGGCCGAGGGCGGCAGACGCGCTCGCGCCCGCGCCGGGAGACCCCTGGAGCGCGCTCGGCTGCCGCCCCCTCGCGCTCGAGCCGGCGGCGCGGCGCCCGCGGTGGCCACCGTGGCTGCGCAGCGGCTGCCTGCCCACCCCGCCCGGCGGCGCGGCCATCGATGGCGGCCGCTTCTCGTGTGCGCGGTGGCGGCGGCCGGCGGCGGCGGCAGGCTCAGCCTCGCGGTGCCCGCTCGCGCCGCCTCCGCGAGGGCGTCCGGCGCAGCCCGGTGCCACGCGAGCACCGACGCCCCCTCCGCCGCGTCGGCGCGAGGGGAACTCTGCAGAGGTCCGCCAGGGCCTCGGGGAGCCTGTGCTCGCGGGCCCCGAGCAGAAGGAGGAGAAGCAGAAGAAACATAAGAAACAGAAGACGATGAATAAGAAAGCAAGAGAAAGAGGCAGGGTAGGGAGGAGGGGGGAAGACCTCCTCCTCCTCCTCCTCCTCCTCCTCCTCCTGCCCCTCCCTCCTCCTCCTCCCTCCCTCCCTCCCTCCCTCCCTCCCCCTTCCTCCTCCTCCTCCTCCTCCTCCTCCTCCCTCCCTCCCTCCCTCCCCTTCCTCCTCCTCCTCCTCCTCCTCCTCCTCCCGCCGCCTTCCTCCGCCACTCCTCCCCCTCCCCCCACCCCCTCGCGGGAGGGGGGCCGCTCCTCACGCTGGTGACCGAGGCCCGCAATCGGACCACCTCGTCCACGAGCTTGGGGACCTCGGGGATGCTGCCTTGCGGGCGGGCGGCAGAAGGACGAGGAGGAGAAGCAGGAGACCTCTTGATCAGCCAAACAGGACCCCTAACCCTTTGGGAGGGGACCTCAAGTTAGGAGGGTCAAGAAATCTAAGGATAGGGGGTCTCTGTTCTGCAGATTCATCCGACCAAACAGCCCAGACTTGATATCCCAAATGCGAAGGCGGGAACCTCAATGAAGCCACGTCTTCATCGCGTTGTGACGATTAGGGGTTCTTCTGTTCTCGATGACTCTGGAGGCCTGTGGAAGCCTCCTGGGATCTCTGGAGGCCTCTTGAGCTTTGCAGTGCTCCTGCTCGTTCACGTGTGTCACGTGTGCGGAGCTACACTGTCAATGCCGCGCTTTCCTGTGCGCTTTCCTGTGGCCTTGCTGTGCTCCTGCTCGCATCGCACACCGCCGGAGGCGACGGAGAGCTTGAGAGATCCACCTACCAAAAGATGGAACTGCGGAAGCCCGCGGAGGCCTCCGCAGGAGCTCCGCGGGCCTCCGGGGGCGTGCGGAGACCCCCGCAGACCTCACGAGAGAGAGCGGAAGGGGAAGGAGGGAGGGGGGGAGGGGGGGGGGGGAGGGAGGAGGACCCGTGCAAGCCCAAGACGCATCAACAATGCTGCAAAACCCCCTCTCCAAATGCTATCTTCATGGGTCCCTGTAAGAATTGTCTGCGTTGCGGGAAGTGCCCCATTGGAAAACCCCAACAGTGCCAAAACGCCACTCCTGGTACTTCAACGCCGCGAGTGCACGGGACTGTTGCGTCCTGAGACTTCGACACCGCAAATCCACGTGCCTGCTGCGTCCTGACAATCCTAAACCGTGCCAGAACACCATTCCTGGGACTAAAACCTATGAGCCCTGGAAGCTGCTGCTATGTTGTAAGAAGAATATGCGCGGCGCTGAAGCAAGGGCCACAGTTTGAAAAGAATCCGCTCTCCATCCTTGAAACTGCTGCAAACGTTGAAAAAGCGAGAACCAGCCGAGCTCTATCCTTCAAACTGCTGAAGCTTGTACGACGAATGTGCGCGACGCTACAAGGAGAGAGCCACATTTTGAAAACCAACCGCCCTCCAACCGTGAAGCTTTTGCAAGTTCCAAGCATCAGGGCTACAAAAGCCGAGGACGTCTCAAGCGAGACGCTCGGCCCACCCTACCGACACGCCTGGTGGCGAGACCCAGAAAAAAGAGCTGTGAGGGAAAGGGTTGGCGGCGCGCAGAAGGGGGTAGGGGGGGAGGGAAGGCGTCTTAGAGGGAAGCGGCTTCTTTGAAGGAGCGGGCCTTACATGTATAAGGACAGCGCCTTCTAAGAAGCAGCATCCTTCTAGGAAGCTTTCCCCCCTCCCCCTACCCCCCTCTGCGCGTGGCCGAAAGGGGAGTTCGGGAATCAGGGAAGAGGATACCAGGCGGGCGGAGATTGCAAATAAGGGGGACACCGAAGAGGAGGACAGGGAGGAGTAGGAAGAATGTGCATCTTGACGGCAAGGAGTCGGGACAAGCGCGGAAAACCGCAAAATCCGCCTCCTGTCACCCGAATCCTCCAAGAGGCCTCTGGCTCTCTGGAGTCCTCCAGAAGTCTCTGGTGGCGGTCCAGGAAACAAAACCCCAAGGTGATCCTCCTTCCTGCAGGTTGGGCCTCTCACCACCTGCAGCTGCCTCTGCATCTCCTTCAGGTCCACGTTGAGGGCGCGGATCTCCTCGCTCCTGGTGGCCATCGCGTGCTCGCCCTGCGGTCGGCCCCAGGCCGAGGGGCCGATCAGACCGCCCCGTCCGCTAAACTGCAGGCCGCAGCGGCAGAGCAGAAGCGCTGTTGATTGCCAACTCTCCCTGGGTCGGGTTCTCGTTCTGAATAGATGAAGGGGCCCTGGAACACACAAATAAATACCCACAAATAGCAGGATTCCCCATATATTTTCCTATCTTTTCTGCGATGTTGTCTTCCCCCCACTTCCCATATTTTCCCATACCTTCTGGGGAATCGCCGATGAATTGTGTCTGTGTGTTTTCTTCCATCCTGAATACAGCGGTGGGGTGCCGACTCCCTTCTCCTCCTCCTCCCGCCCTCTGCACCCCTGCCGCCTGCCTGCGCCCACCTGCGCCTGCTTGCTGGGGGGACCAGCTCCGTCCTCCTCCTCCTCCTCCTCCTCCTCCTCCTCCTCCTCCTCCTCCTCCTCCTCCTCCTCCTCCTCCTCCTCCCCCTCCCCCTCCAGAGGGGCTCCACGCAGACCCACGCGGGACCACGCCATCCCCCGGGGGCTGAAGAGTGTGAAACTCTCGCCACTTTTGAAGGCGGCCAGGGGGGGCAGCACAGCGGGGTCCCACGCGGACCCAAACGGGACCTCGCCATCCCTGGGCGGCTGCGAAATGTGAAACTGTTGTCACTTTCGAAGGCTGCTGGGGGAGCCCGCACAACGGGGTCCCACGCAGACCCAAACGGGACCTCGCCATCCCTGGGGGACTGAAAAATGTGGAACTGTCGCCACTTTCGAGGGCAGCTGGGGCGGGCCAGCGCGGTGGGGTCCAACGCAGACCCAAACGGGACCTCGCCATCCCTGGGGGGGGCTGCGAAGTGTGAAACTATTGCCACTTTCAAGGGCTGCGGGGGGGCCAGCTCAGTGGGGCCCCACATAGATCCCAAAAAGACCTCGCCATCATCTAGCTGCTTCTGGCGAGGTGATTGTGTTTCCACCCCGATGTTTTCCTTTGGCTTCTCCTTCCCAGTACAATGCCCCCTGGCCTTTTGCACCTCTTTTGTGCGAGTCGGCCACGCACACTTCGCACGACATAGATATCCGCCGTGTACCGTATCTTTCAATGTTGCTGTCGCACTATTGTCGGCACACCTTATATCATCCCTTGGTGCCGATGGGTTGGGTACGTCGCAGGGTAATGTCTGAGTTCGAACGGGTTTTCAAGGTCGACGGAATCTAGACACACCCATCCCGCCTGGCCAGGCCCATCCCGGGCCCAGGAGCGTTGTATACGCCCTCCTGGCTTAGACATGGAGGCATATACACCGCTCCTGCACCCGTCATGGGTCTGACCAAGGTATCGATTTCGTCGACAGACGTTGCTCATTCTGTGTGAAGCTGCAACCATGAAACGAGCATCGCATTGCACAGAGGAAGGGATCTGCCCTGCAATATCGGCTTGCGAGGTCTGCGCCAACCACCAGTTGTATAATCAGAGGCTCCTGTATTCGCGCTTCGCGCTGCGCGAAGCGCGAAGCACGAATAACGTCGTGCTCTCACGCTTCTTTAGTCTTCCGGGCGTCCGAGATCGCCGAAGAGGCCCCCACTATCGCCCCAACATTGGCAAAACGGGCCTCAAGGTGGCCTAATGGAGGCCACAGACGCCCCAAAAGGACCCTGAGACGGCGCCCAGAAAACTCCAAGACGGTTCAATATGGCATCAATCTCTCTCGCAAACCGATGTGCGAAAATGGAAGAGGAACAAAAACGTTTGGCACGATACACCAATGAAGTCTTGCAGACATACGTGCGTATACAAGCGTAATTACATATACACTAGTCTGAAACAAAAGTCCACACATCCATCGGAGGGATCCTCAGTCTGGATCGGAAGTACATCAGATCCCTGATAAGGGCCCGCAATCTGAACTGGGAGACGATCACATAGGGCCCACACTCTGAACCTGGAGTCCACGTAGGAGGGGTCCACAATCTGAACGAGAAGCCCATCAAATCCTCAAGAGGGGCCCAGTCTGAACCGGGAGCCCATGAGATCCCCAAGAGGGGCCCACTAGTCTGAATTGGAAACTCGTCGGATCCTTAATCAAGGAGTGCCCACAATCTGAACCGGGAGTCCATCACATCCCTAGAGGTGGCCCACAATCTGAGCTGAGAGTCCATTGGCCTCCATTCAAAACAAAACACAGTCTGAGCCGGGAGTCCATCACATCCCTGAGACAAAGGCCCACACGGCGAACCCGGAGCCGATCGGTTCCCTGGAAGAGGGGCCCGCCAATGTGTCTGAACGGGGAGTCCGCATATCCACGGGAGAGGTCCATAGTCTGTGCTGGGAGTCCATCGTCACACAGCTGAGAGGGGCCCACGGTCTGAACCAGGAGTCCATCACATTCCGAGGCGTAGCCCGCAATCTGAGCCGGGAGTCCAGCAGACTCCGTGAAACAGGACCACTGTCTGAACCAGGAGCCCACCATAACCGCAGTCTCTAGCGCCTGCTGCGGGCTCGCTGCGCAATAAAAGTTAAATCACAAGTATCACTCTGTGACGTACCCAACCCATTTGCATCAAGTGACAAGAGGAGTTGGCCCGAACTTGCCAGGACAGTGACAATGCAGGCGCCGTTATGTGTCATGCAGACTACACGGGATGCGCTCAAGTGGCACGATTCACGGGACAACAACAGAATGACGAGGAGCGAGGGCCCAGGCTTGAGGAGGACGTGGGGGCGGGAACGAAGAGCAGGAGGAGGACGCGCGCGGGGCCGACCCGTCAGCGCGGCAGCAGCAGAGGGAAGGTGGCAAGGGGCAGAGAACGACGACGCGAGTGACGGGAGGAGACCGAAGAGTGCTGCGCTTGTCAGTAGTGTGCTAAAGATGCAGCGTTGCCTGCGCCATGTCGCCGCGGCGTTCGAAAAAATGATTGAACCTGCTCATACTTAGTGCACTCGACTGAACAAAGGCATCCGATTCGGTCTCGCCGGACGCGCTTGCCGGCTCGTTGCAGAGATTTGGCTGCCCAGAAGGTTTCGTGGCCGTCGTCATATATCGATTTACAGCGAGCGCAAATTCGTCGTGAGGAACCTCGGGGGTACGTCCAACGTGCAGCAGCACAGTTACGGCACATACCAGGGCTGTCCGCTGTCTCCTTTCTTGCTCACCATTGTGATGACGACGTTTCTCACGGACGCACACGCGCTGCTGCAGAGACGTGCCGGACCGATACCTGAAAATCGGTTTGCGAGGGAACTCGTGTACGCGGACAGCACATGGTTCATACTCTGACCCGGCCCTCGTTCAAGAACTGATGCGCTGCATTGATGAATGCGGGGGCCACTACGGGCTGCAGCTCAATTGGGGCAAGCTGGAAATTATGAAAGTGAGGACTGAAGCAAATATTGCGGGACGCAACGAGGTCCCCATTCCAGCCATGTAGTCATTGATTTATCTCGGGACGTGTCTTGCTGCAGACTGGCGCATAGGCGCAGAGCTGAGTCGGAGAATTGGGGCGGCCAGAAGTGACTTCAAGGTGGTTGCAAAAATCTGGTCGCATTCGACTCTGAGTACGAGACAGAATCTGCGCAAATTCAACGCTTGCGTTGTTTCCAAACTCGCATATGTTTTATTCACTGACTGTCTTGAACAAGCCGAGCGAAGACGGCTCGACGGCTTCCGCAACTCTTGTCTCCGACGGATTTGCAGAGTCCCCCCGTCGTACATCAGTCAGCTGCCGAATCGTACAGTTCTGCAGATTTGCCAACAGATGCCTTTGAGCGATAATCTTGCGTGTGGACAGGTGTTGTAAATGGGCCATTTGGCCAGAAGACCAGACGAAAATCCAGTCAGAGGCTCGGTGTTTGAGCCGGGCGGTCTGGCTCTCAAGAGCCTCCTGGGGAAGAGAAGAAGAGGCCGCCCGAGACAGTCTTGGGGGTTGACGGTGCTAAAGAATTGCCAGAATGTTGCCGGCTCCCATGAGCGACTTGCTGACTGCTTCCGCCGAGAGGGCGGTGCAGCTCGCAGGTGGGAGCAGGCGGTGAAAGCATGGGCGGCGTGCTGAAGGCATCCGCTTCCGTGCACTTTTTCACCCATTGCTCACGCGCTGTGGCTGGCGCAAGGCTTCTGGACTAGACGTGATCAGTGCAAGAGGGAGCGAGGCCTAGCTCGGATGCGAGCTTCCCTAACTTCCTCCCTGCACTTTTCAGTGTGGGAGCTAGCCGCCAAATCTGCGGGCGGCCCGCGACAGCGCACGGCTGGACCCCCCAACAGCCCTCGGAAGTGGCGACAGTTTCGCGGATCGCAGCACCCCAGGGATGGCGAGGTCCAATCTGAGTCTGGGTGGTGCCTCACTCCGCTGAACCCCCCAGCAGGCCTCGAAAGTGGGGACAGTCCCGCACATCGCAGCCCCCCAGGGATGGCGAGGTCTAATCTGAGTCTGGGTGGTGCCTCACTCCGCTGAACCCACCAGCAGCCCTCGAAAGTGGTAACAGTTTCGCAGATCGCAGCCCCGCAGGGATGGCGAGGTTTCCTGGTTGTCCGCATAAGACGTCACTCTGCTGCACCCCCCAGCTGCCCTCGAAAGTGGTGCCAATTTCGCAGATCGCAGCCCCCCAAAAACGGCGAGAGGTCTCTGGGTGATTCGCGTACGACGTCACTCCGCTGCACCCCCAGCAGCCCTCGAAATTGGCGACGGTTTAGCAGATCACAGCCCAACAGAGATGACCAGGTAGGAGGCAAGCTGGCTGGCAGGAATGAGCGAGGGAACAGGCAGCAGGGAAGAGGGGAGGGGGGGGCGGGGAGGAAGGCCGCGACCGCAGTGCTCTATTCAAAACGAATACCCAACGCAGGAAGGTTGGGAAAAAAACACACACACACACACACACACAATAACACAAGATGCCTGCGCCGGGCTCCTTCAGAGCCTGACAGACTGCCGACGATCCCGCCGCCCTCTCACTCTTGTCCGCAACTGCGCGTTGCTACGTCTATAGGCTCCCGTGTCGAATACCTGCAGCTTCTTGACTACCCACCAAACCACCCCAACCCAACCCGAAGTCGTCGTTGCACCCTTCGGCTTCTTGCGGGGGAACGCTCTTCAGCATGGAGAACATGCGGTGGAGCCCGTGAACCCCCAAACCCGAAATTTGATGGATCTCGGACCTTCGGGTTGGGTTGGGGTGGTCTGGTAAGTAGTGACCTCCGTATGCTCTAAGTTTTGTCCGACACTGCTCCACGAGAACTTCGGAGGGCCTAAGGCGGTCCCGTAGGGCCCCCTGGCGCCACCCAGACGGCCAGGGACGGCCCAGAGAAGTCCCCTATACAGCAGCACGAGGGCCCTCCCAGACGGCCAAGTCCGCCTCGAGAAAGCCAGGCGGCCCAAGAAACACCCGGACGGCCCCAGCGACAGGAGAACCTCTGCCGAGAGCCTCCGGGGAAGTCTCGGAAGCGCCACCGCTCACGGGATGGCCCAAGAACGTCCTGAGAGCCCAGAGGGGGAGTCGTGGAACTGTGGTCTTGCCGCCTGGGAGGCCCGCGGGGTCTCACACGATAACTCTTCCACGGAACCACCTCGCAAGGGCTCGTCAGGCCCAACGCGTCGCACACAGCTCAAGAGCATCCAGAGGCGCCGTGGAAGCAGCGTGGAGGAATCCATGGTCAAGCCACAATGGACCCAAGATGAAGGTGATCATTAAGCTGCATCTGCATCGAGGCATCACGGGTACATTGGAGAGGTGTATTCAGGACAACGTGGACCTCCCTTCTGGCTGATCGCGGGGCTCCGCAGTGCCCATCCTTACTGTGCTCGTCGTCGTCGCCCTGCGACTGGCCCCGCGACCCGCCCCGCCAACCCAGCCGCGATCCCCATGCGTGCAGTGGGCCATCTTACATTGTCCTTCGAGGATCGCGACCCGCCCGACACCCCGCCCCGCGACCCAACCGCTGTGTTTTGCGGAAATATCGGCGCCTGCGGCGGGCTTCTCTACATCAGCTGTCGAGCCTCGCAGCCCCTGAAAGGCGGCCCAAACGCCCCCTCACTCTTATCCGCAATTGCGGGGATTGGTACCAGACATGCACTGGCATCATGATCAAATGAGGCCTCACGGTCAGTAAATCATCTCCTGATGGCAATGATGACAGCTTTCTATGGTAGAGCAGGTGCCGAAGCCCGCACGTGCACTGACGGCTAGCTCGTCCTTTGCTTCTTGGGGATGACAGTATAGTCTGTACATCTGCATACCTTCTGGCCACATTTCCTGCAGAAGTCGCCACTGAGGGCCAACTGCATGCGCTGGTCGCCCTCTGACTGCTCCTCCGTGAAATCCAAGACCTTGTCCCCGGACTTCTCGTAAGCCTTGTCGAACAGGCCCCACGCTTTGGCCTTGTCCGCGTATTTCAGCAGTGCCTTTTGCGAGTCCGCCTCAATGTTACGCTCAGACTTCAGATTCAAGCGCTTCGCGCCCGCCTGTATAGCCAATGCTGCGAAGTTAGCCGAGTCGGTTTGCTTCCCGATCGGTCCTACTGTCTCTTGAGGTCGCAACGGCGTCACAGTCTTCTGGTTATGGCGAGCCTCCTGGTTCCGGATCCTCGTCATGTTGCCGTGCCCCGTAGCGTAGAACCTCTGTATGTCCTCGCCAACGCTCATGTTGAAGATCGGACCCATCCTGCCCTCTTGCTCCGCGAGGCCCAAATCTTTGGCCCTGACTTTCTTCCCGACAAAATACATCGCACCCTTTTTCGAGGTCGCTGGGTTGTACAACACAGAGACACTGCCAGCCGAGGTGCCAACGAAAATCTGGTTTTGCTCCCGAGGCCACGCCAGCAGTGTAGGCGCCCGCTTCGCGAAATCCAGGGTCCGTACCGAATCGAACGTCTTCGCGTCGAAGACACGGACGGAGCTGGAGTAGCCTCCGACGGTCTTCGAAGACGTACCAACAACCAGGTGCTTCCCGTCGGCGGAAACGCAGACTCCCGACTTTTCCTGCTCGGTCGGCAGGTTCCCGAATGTGTGGAGTGGACCTTTCGCGTCCGACAGCATCCTGCAATCCCAGACCTTTACCGTGCCGTCCAGCGAGCGCGTCACCATGGTGCTGCCGACTCCGGGCTCGCCGGCGAAGGTGATGTGGCTCACCGCCGCCGTGTGCGCTGTCCTCAGGACCTTGTCTGGCTTCATGTACCGCGCCTTCTCGAAGAACAACTGCACCGAGCCGTCGGTGCAGCCGCCCGCGATCGTCTTGCCGTCTACGGCGTTGAAGGCGCAGCAGGTCGGGTGGAGCCCGCCTGTCCTGCCCGAGGCGCCGCCGATGCAGACTCCCCGCTTGTCGAGGCACTTGAGCACGTGGACCGAGGGCAGCAGCTGGTCCATACCGACGGGCGTGGCGTTGAGGTCCCAGATGCGAAGCGTCCCGTCCAACGACGACGTGATCCACTGCTCAGGATTGAGCGGGTGCCAGACCCCACAGGTCAGCATCTGCGTGTGGCCCTTCGTGTGGGTCATGTCCCGGACGTACATGTCCCCCTTGACGGTGTACTGGATGGGCTTCGAGGAGCCATCCCTATCGTATATCCTGGCGTGGGAGTCGGAAGACACCACCAAAATCATGCCACCCGTCTTGTTGAAAGCAAGAGACTGCACCCCGTACCCCTCGGCGGGCTCCATGCTGCGAAATGAACGCATCTCCTCGTTCATGCCGGCGAAGTCGAAGAGCTTGATCGTGCCGTCCATGCTGCCAACAGCCATCCTCGACCCCTTTGGATCGATAGAGAGAGCGGTGACGGCCTTCTCGTGCACTGGCACCTCGACCTCGTGCGTGACCGGCAGGTTTCCGCCCTCCCTGATCGGCACAGGCTCCTCCACCTCATCCTCCTCGTCCTCGCCCTTGCCAGGGCGGACGCAAGGGGAGCGGGGATGGAAAGCCAAACCTTCCGGCAGGGAAAAGACAGCAGCATCAGGACCCTTGGAACAAAACTCCCGCCAAGGCTTCCAGCAGAACAAAAGGATCTGTAGTTCTGGAGGGCGAAATTCGGAACTCTGGAAAGCATGGTTTTGGGGGGGAATCAGACACGTGCAGATGGTTTGCTCAAAGCCTCCTGGCGCCCATGCATCGAGGCAGGGTGTCCGGCAGCGGGGCCAAACCTTGCCGCGTGCAGCTGATTTGCCGCAACACCCATTTCCCGATTCTCCTTCCAGACCTCCGACGTCGTGCTTCTGCCACAACGTGGACCCCCTTGAAGTCTCGACTACTTTCCTGCGACCAGGCTTTCACCCCAAGCTGTCTTCTGACGGTCCTGGGGCCCAAGTATGCTGGACGCCGATCAAGGAAAACCGCAGGGATAAGGATTACTACCATAGTTGGCTTCTGCCGCTGGGAGAGAATCTGGGGAAGAGGAACAAGAATCTCAACCACGACGACGACGACGCCCACGAGCCGGCCAGGCACACCATGTGTTGATCATCGCCCAGGGCGCTGCTGCGCGACGGGCTCCCACCAAGCAACTCTCCATCGCCATCCTACTTGAAAGGCCCCCGGAGGCCGAGGATGACCAAAAACCTCCCGCCCAAGTGTCCCCACGGCGCGAGGAGGCCGGGGCCTTCCGTTGCTCAACTGATTTATTTATGTTGAGGGGGGGAGGCCTGGCCCTTCTGTTGGAAAGAGACCGACCGTCCCGGCACCCCCACGGGCCTACCACGAAACGCTCCAAGAACAAACGCATGTGCTGAGCAAAACAAGCATGTCTTCACACGTTTTCATCGGCAGCGCCAGAGGTCGCGGGCGCGGGGGCCGAGCCCGGCGTGGCGAGCCGAGCGCGAGGCGCGCGGAGCGGATGCTCTTGGAACGTGCAGCCAAGGGCTCCCAACTTCGCGCTTCGCGCTGCGCGAAGCGCGAAGTGCGAATAACTTCGCGCTCTCGCGCCGCCTCCCAAGGGAGAAGAGGAGGATGAGGAGGAATCGGAGCCGAACCGCGAAGCGCGAAGCGCGAATAACTTCGCGCCCTCGAGGGCGCCCTTGGTGCAGCCCATCGATTGGGACCACCTCGGCCAGACATGGCCTGCGTCAGAACATGCCGTGCAACAAACAGAGGTTGGCGGCGCGCACGAGGGGGTGTAAGGGGGAGGGGGCAAGGCTTCTCAGAAGCAGCCTCCCTCTAAGAAGTCCTCCCCCCTCCCCCTTACCCCCGCCCTGCGCGTGGCTGGAGCCTGAGAACCCACGTTGCAAACAAAAAATACAACATCGCAAAAGAATCACCGCCAGAGCCCCGGACCCCATCTTTCTGCGGTTTTTCAGGCGGATCGATATGCGAGGGTCCCGGGGCCCGAAACTGGGCGAAAACGCCCGTTGCAAAAAAATCGCAACGCCAGGATCTCAGGAACGAGGGTGCTTGGAACACTCTTGGGAGGCCCCCTACACGCGGCAGGACGCTCCCCCGCCGCTTGAGCGCTTCGCCCGCCGCGACCCTCCGAGGCTGCGGGCCGTCGACCTCCATGCCGCCCGCCCCTCGCCCGCCGGCCTCTGGCTCCTGCTGACTACCTACCAGACCACCCCAACCCAACCCGAAGACCCGAATTTCGGGTTGGGGGGGGTACGGGCTCCATATGTGTTTTCTCGATGTTCCCCGACCCCCCCCAACTGGAAATGGACGGCAAATCGAGACCTTCGGGTTGGGTTGGGGTGGTTTGGTGGGTGGTGACCTGCGGGGCGCCGGGGCCTCTCACGCGGCGGCTCCCCGCGGCCCTGGACCCGAACTGCACGGCGCCCTTCGCCGGCGCCGCCAGGGCCTCCGCCGGGGGAGGCTGCGGCGGGCTCGCGCGGAGAGAGGTCGCGGGCGTTGGCTTCCGACGTCGCGTGGAGCTTTCCGCCTTGAACGATGGCGGCCCTCGTACACCCTGCGAAATGCTTAAGAAATCATGGGTTAAGAAATTCATAGTCTCAGAACTTGAATACAAAACCCATCATTCCCATTCAAATCTTAGGATTTACATTTAAACGTTAAGAATAATCGAGACTCTGGCCAACAACTGAAGTTTTCTTAAGCATCGCGTAAGGTGTATCGCCCAGATCGCTCGACAACGGCCGATTCTGGTCCACCAGCGGCGTGGAACCTTGCACGCCCACGCTGGGGTCGCCGCCGCGTCGGCACGACGCGAACTGACCGTCATTGACCACCACGCCCATCAGGGCTGGGCTCATCGTGGGCCCACTGGGAGGAGCTCGGGGGTCGCCAAGGGGACAGGGGGGACATGAGTGGATGTCAAGATGGGGTACGGCTGGCCCGACGTGGCACAAAAGTGGGTTACACATGCACCAAGTGGGTTAGGGGGGCTTACGGATCTGGGCTAAGTGAGCTTCGCCTATCAAGCCCCCCTAAAGCCACTTGGTGAGCATCGTTTATCCCACCCCCATCCCCAGCGGCGTGGCCTGGGCCCCACTGGCCGATTTACCCCCCTAGATGGGCATGTTGGCCGTTCCCTTCGGGTTTCGAGGGGTGTATCCCTAACTGGGGTGGAAAGTTGGTGGGGGTCTCGAAGGGGATGGGGATGGGGATGGGGGTCGGTTAAGCGATACTGACCTGGGGCATTAGTAATTAACCTATACCCATCGGTCGGAAGAGGTGTGTAGAACCATGAAGTAGGAAGGCGTTGGAAGTAGATTGGGCTTGCGCCCGCTCCCTGAAGAGGAGGGAAGGGGGGAAACGCTCGACTCTTGAAGTAGGAAGGCGGCCGAAGTAGATTGGAACCTGGAACTCCAAAAATACCTACTTTCAACGACCGGCGTGTAAACTAGGTTTGGCCAAATCTAACTCACCTTGGCATCCACTGATAGCCCCCCTATCCCCTTCGCAACCCCCGCGCCAATCCCAGCAGGATTGGTGTACACGTTCTCCTGGCCTGGCCAAGGAAGCACGAGCACCGACCCTGGACCAAAGATCGACACCTGGCCAGGTTCTGCGAGAGGTGGACCCAGTCGGCAGCAGCCCCCCGGCCTTCGCGTCCCTCCGCGCGGTGCGGTCGTGGACCTCCAGCGAGGGGGTGTTGTCCTTCGCCACCTTTCGGCGGCGAGCGAGGGAGGGAAGTGAGAAGGAGAAGGCCTTGTCAGAAGGTTCGGCAGTCACCCGGCCTTCTGAGAAGTTTTCAAAGCCTTCCCCGAAGAAAGCGAAAAAACTTCGCACAGGTGCGAGGGCTTCGGAAAAATCCCGCCGCCTTCTGAGAAGGCCTTCTCCTCCTTACCTCCCCCCCCCTCGCTCGCCACCGAACCTTGCCGAACGACATGGGGAACAGCGTGCGCCCCGCCCCGATGTCCTCTCGGGGCGGCGCGGCGGACGAAAGGGCCCTCTCGAGGGGGGCAGCGATGGGAGGGGGGTAACTAGTTACCGGAGGAGGAGGAGGAGGAGGAGGAGGAGGAGGAAGAGGAGGAGGAGGAGGAGGAGGAGGAGGAGGCGGAGGAGGAGGAGGAGGAGGGGGAGGAGGAGGAGGAGGAGGAGGAGGAGGAGGAGGGAGGAGAGGAGAGGAGAAGAAGAGGAGGGGGGGGGCCGGGAGCACCGACCCGGAGTCGGCGATGCAGCACGGGTGGGCATCGGCGAGGGGGCCCCCCCGAGGGGAGGTCCGCACGCTCCTGGGCTGTCGGCGCCCCCCTCGCGGGGCTGTCGGCGCCCCCCTCGGCGGTGGAGTGGGCGACTTTGGGGGTCGGGGCAGCCCTCCTGGAGCGAGGCCTCCTCCTCCTCCTCCTCCTCCTCCTCCTCCTCCCCCCTCCCCCCTCGTCCCTCTCTCCTCCTCCTCCTCCGGAGGAGGAGGAGGAGGAGGAGGAGGAGGTGGAGAGGAGAGAGGAGGAGGAGGAGGAGGAGGTCCACCACCCCCCCCCGCGGCTGCCCCCGAGAGAGGGGGCCCTGGAGGAGAGGAAGGCCCTGGAGCCCCTGTGGCCAAGCCATTCGCCCGGGCGCGCCTCGTGGTGTGTTTTCTCGTGAGGCAGGGCGACGATATGGCCACATACCTACTCCTACTTCTCCTCTTCCTCCTGATCCTCCTCCTCCTCCTCCTCCTCCTCCTCCTCCTCCTCCTCCTGCTCCTCCTCCTCCTCCTCCTCCTCCTCCTCCTCCTCCTCCTCAGGGGAGGCCAGTCCACAAGAAACCTTTCACAAGAAACCCAACCCTGAGACCCCAGGGCGCCCATCGGCTTTGGTGTGGGAGCGTCACGCTTCCCGCCGCAGCACCAATCGGAACCCAGGACACCCGTAGGGGGTACAGGGCAGTTTTTAATACATCGGATTGTTTTAAAATGTGGAATTTTAATACATGACTAATTCATGACTAAATGCATTCATGAACTCATCGTTGTCTTTAATGCTAAATCCGTGCATCTTTTATACATGATCCTCACGCGGAGCATGTATTAAAAACGGCACTGTAGGGCGGCGAGATCTCTGCACAGCCACTGCCCCAGGCCTGGCCCGTCCCGGGCCCAGGAGCGGTGCACGTGCCGCCCTGGCCAAGGCAGGAGCGCGTGGGCACCGCTCCTGGGCCCAGGCCAGGCCTGGGGCAGTGGGCATGCATAGGTCTCATCGCCCTGTGAGAAGGGCCCCGAGGTGTGCTCACCTTCTGAAGAAAATGCTCGAGACCCCCTGCGCGGCACCTCCAGACGCAGCGTGCACTGGATGTACGCTCCAAACGCACGTCGGATCCCCGGCAGCATGACATCGGAACGTCACCGCGCGAGCGTCATCCCATACCTGACGGGGCGGACGTGTGGACTAGATCCTACAACGTCTGCAGGCCGCGCGAAGCCTCCGGGATTTTACTCACAGATCACCCCCATGCGGATGCGATGGGGCACGTCGTGACAGATACCACCACAAACGATGTCGCCGAGGCGGAAAGGGAGAAACTACACACGAAGGCATTGCTTGTCCCCCAACCCCCCTCCGTACCGTCTCTTGGCGGTTACAAGAGCTCCGAGAGGGGGCCTGGGAACCCAGGGCCGGTAAACTAAACTCCCGAAGCCCCTCTGCTCCAAGCCCCGTCTCTCCTTAATAGCAGGCCTTCGCCCCCGTCGTCACACCGAGTTCGTGCGTTGACCCCTTGGGGATATCGACCCCGTCCTCGGGGCCAGCTTTTCATGTTTCGCACCCGTCGTCGCATCGTTTTCGTGAGTGGACCCCTGGGGATCTCAACCCCTTCGCCCCGGGCCAGCTCTTCCTGCCGAGTGGTTTTATCTGGTGGGGCGGGGAGGCGGCTTCAAGGCCGAAAACTTAGAAAACCGGGCCGTCACGTTTTTTGAAGCCCATGGCCTGCGAACAAACTCCCAAACCCCTCTCCTCCAGGATCCGTCTCCTTCATGGCAGCAATTCGCCCCCGTCGCCACACTCCTTTCGTGAGTGGACCCCATGGGGAATCTCGACCCCTTCCTCGGGGCCAGCTTCTCATGCCGAATCGTTATGTGTGGAGCGGGGAGGCGGCCTCCGAGGCCGAACGCTTACACATCGCCGCGACGAAAGTTTCTTACTATTTGCATGTTTGAATGACGCGTTCGTGCGGAGTAGTTCGGAGTAGTTTTACTAAAACTACTCCGCGCGCAATCGCATCCCGCTCGATAATTTATATGGGGCAACAGAGTTATTAACGTCTCCGGGATCGGGAACTACTCCGCCGAATGATTCCAGCATCATGTCATGTTAGGAATATTGAGAGGGATGGGAGAGATCTTCATCATAGCAAATTGAAGAAACTTGTGTCACGACTGCGTATAGAAAACCAGGCCATCTCATCTCTGCTGGCTGCGGCGCCCTGCCCTGCGGGCATGGCCAAGACCCTCTCCCTCCACAGCGGGCAAGAGAGCCTGAGCACGGCCCCCGCGAGGCCGATGTCGAGGAGACTCCATCCGCCCGAGGTCCGGGCCTCTCCTCCCGGACCGGTCGTCATCCCCGCTATCGGCGGGGTCCTCCTCCGCGATGACCTCGTCCTCTTCCTCCTCGTCGTCGCTGGGCGGCCTGCCCCGGGGGGGGGCGGAAAAGGAGGGGGGGGCGGGCGCACAGTGGCCATGAGCGAGGATGAGCGAGGATGAAAGGAGGGAGGGAGGAGGAGGAGGAGGAGGAGGAGGAGGAGGAGGAGGAGGAGGAGGAGGAGGAGGAGGGGAGGGGGAGGAGGAGGAGGAGGAGCAGGAGGAGGAGGAGGGGACAGAGGAGCAGGAGGAGGAGAAGAAGGAGGAGGTGGCGGAGGAGGCGGAGGAGGAGGAGGAAGAGGAGGAGCAGGCAGCAGGAGGAGAGGAGGAAGAGGAGGAGGAGGAGGAGGAGGAAGAGGCCGAGGAGGAGGAGAAGGTGGAGGAGGAGGACGACGACGACGACGAGGAGGAAGAAGAGGAGGATGAGGAGGAGGAGCTGGAGCTGGACCTGGAGCCGGAGCGCAGCAAGAGTCACGCAGGCGGTTCCCACGCGCCCCACCCGCCGCGCCCTAGGCGCGGCATGCCTTGGCGGCAACTTCGGCGGCATCCTCGGCGGCGGGCCCACCCAGCAGGGGGGGCGCGGGCGGCGCAACCCGCCGCCGAGGCCAGGGGAAAGAACGCGACCGTGCCAGGGCCTCCCGAGGCCGTGGCACCCCGACGGGGCAGAACCGAGCCCCCCCAGGCCCTAGGGTCGGACCCAACACGCCGCCCCAGGGGGGGGGAAACGAAAGGGCCCCCCACGGCGCCGCCGCAACGCGCTCGGCCGAGAACCCTGCCCTCACATCTGCTGCTGCTTGCAATCTTTCGGCGACGGGTCGACTGCGCCCCAAACGCGGCCGCCCAGCCCGACGCCCTCGGCCTGCCCGTCGCTGTGGCCGCGGCCGCCGTCGTCGGCAACCCTGCAGCCGTCGTCGCTCTGGTGCTCGAGGCCCGCCGCGACCTCCTGCTCGTCCGAGTTCGCGAAATCATCGCAAGCTCCGAGACCGCGAAGCACGAGGGCGCGATCGATCATCGCGGCCTTCCGCTCGACCCCCAGCAACTCCAGCTCAAGCACTCGCACCGCAACATTTTTTTGTTGTTGCCCTCGGCGTCGTCGCAGTCGGCGCCGTCGACGGGGTCCTCGACCTCCTGGGAACCCCCCTCGCGCGACTCCGCGACGTCGAAGCCCTCCTCGACGACGTCCTTCTTCTCCAGAGGGCCCTCGACGTCGGCGCCGTCGACGGGGCCCGCGCCCTCGCGCCAGCGGGGCTCGGCCTCGATCGGCCGCGGCTCGGCCTCGAGGTCCCTAACCGCGGCCGCCACCACCTCCGCCTCGGACTCCTCGCCCTCCTGAGAAACCTCCACGCGGGACCCCGCGACAACGAAATCCTCCTCCACGACGTCCTTCCCCTCCAGGGTAGACTCGACGACGCCCTCGGCGTCGACGCCGTCGACGGGGCCCTCAAACGCCAGCTGCGCAACTGCCCAGGCCCTCACACCTGCAGAGCTCGGCCTCGATCGACCGCAGCTCGGCCTCAAGGTCCCGCGCCGCGGTCGCCGTCGCCCCCGCCTTGCGCAGCTCCTCGCACCCCTCGCCTTCCTGGGAAATCTCCTCTTGCGACTTCACGACGTCTACCTCCTCGTAGACGAATTCCTTCTCCTCCAGGGGGTCGTCCTGGGGGGCCGCCACGTCCACCTCTTCGCCGAGCCGATCACCAGCTCGGTCTCTGTCGAAGGAGCGGCGGCACGGCGCCGCACCGCATCCCGCGCAGCGGCGGCCGCCGCCGCCAGGAGGCGGGCCTGGGAGACGAAGCCCGCGAGCGCCACCAGCTCGCCCAGAAGCGCGTCGACGTCGGCGAACGCAGGGGGGACCGCCTCAGCCCCCGCGAAAGACTGACCTCCGCCACCGCCCCGCCGACGCCCGCGACGCGGGGGGGGAGCTCCACCGCCTCGGCGCGGAGGGACCCCGCCAGCAAGACCTCGGAGCCCCCCGCGCCTTCTCCCCCGAACTTCAGCTGGGCCTCTTCCTCCCCGGGGTCGCCCATGTCCGCGGCGGCCAGCGGCCGAGCTCCCAGCTCCGCCGCGCGCGCCGCGTTCACCTCGCCGAAGCGCGGCCCAGCCGCCGCCCAAGCTACGCCGGCAGCCGAGGCGGAGGAGGAGGAGGCGGCCCCCCCTGAAGGGAGAGAACGCGGGACCCAACGCCGCCGCCCGCCCGGCGCCCAAGGCAGGCTCGAGCCAAAATGGCCACGGAGGAGGGGGAGGTGGAGGAGGAGGAAGAGGACGAGGAGTGGGAGGAGGAGGAGGAGGAAAAGGAGGAACAGGAGGAGCAGGAGGAGGAACAAGAGGAGCAGGAGGAGGGGGGACACTGAACGCATGGAAAGACGCAGAGGGGGCATGGCACTCTCGGAGGTTCCAGGGTCGCAACCGCGATATCCACGCCCCCCCCTCGACGCCCCCCGGCCTCGCCCCTCCAGGGCCGAAACCGGCGCGCAATGCATTTCGCACCTCCCTTCCCAATCCGAACCGAGTGACCCATGACAAGAGCGGCCCCGGCCGATCGATGCGCAGCTTCAGGAGGCGCCCCTGTCGGCGGAAGAAGAGGGGCGGATGGCCCTGGGCCGCGCGTCCACGCAATGCCCCAGACCCACGAAGTCGCGATTTGTTTCATGACGTGGCCCTCAACCCCCTCCCTGGGGGCCCGCCAGCCCAGCCAACCCCCATTCCTTCTTCGCATTGCAACGAACGCACCGACGCGAGAAGGGTGCAGCGGCACCTTGCCGCGCGAACTGCCACCGGCGCCCAGGCGGGGGCAGGCAGGAAACAATTCAGGGCGGGAGGGCTGGGCAAGCGGCCCCCCTGACCCGAGATTGCCGCAGCGGCGCTGGGAAGGGGGGAAAGAAGCAGAGGGCGGGAGGACAGCGCACGCATGGAGCAGGCAGCGCAAAACTTTGCTCCACCTTCGTGAATCAGCGCTAGCCCTCTCCACGCCCCATCTCTTTTCGCACTGCAGCAAACACGGCGAAGCAAAGAGCGAGGCGCAGCGGCGCCTCGCCGCGCGGACTGCCACGGGCGCCAACGCCAACGCGGAGAGAATGGCGGCGGCAAGGACGCGCATCGAAGCAAAATGCAGCCTAATTCTCAAGGCCACCGTCGTCAATGACGACCTGCGCGAGCAGGCCAGCAGCCACCTCGTCGCCCGGCGCACGCGGCCGCGCGGAGGCAAGGGAGGGCCACCCACCACTCGACAGCATGGCCTCAAACGCCAAACGCTGCAAACACCTCATATCACGGCCGCGCCATGTCACGCCGACGCCGGCCAGGTGCTCGCGAAACTCGCAAGTCCACGGCGCCGGCGTGAAACCACACAGCGGCGGACCAGCGCTCGCACAGGTCTGCTCGTCCAGCAACGGCAGCCACGCGCGCGGACAGAGAGCCCCATTCATTCGCGTTGCAGAGGCAGAAGGCAAACGCGGCGCAAAATCCTGGCGCTGCTTGCGCCGGATGGGATCGCAAAGGAAACGATTGCCTGCAGCCTGTAGCAGGCCCCGCCGACACAACCGAAACAGCTCCGACGGCATGCGCAACAGGAGGTTGCAAGTAAGCACAGCTACGAGGCACCACCAGACCCGGCCTCGCGGAAAGGCGCGCCACAGCAAGGTCTTCAGCGACGCCCTGCCCACGCGCTGCTCAGGCAAGCGAGGCGCCCTGCCTTTCGCGGTGCCCAGCGGGGCCCCGCACAAGATGGCTTCGCGGTCGCCCTGCCGCGGCGCGCCTGCAACCTGGCGCGCCATGACCCAAGCGCTTAGCCATCCGCGCTGCGTGGCGGCACGCGCGCACGCTGCAGCAACCCTACGCATGCGCTGCACATTTCACCCCAGCGGGGGCTCACCTAAGAGCTCAGACACCCGCGCAATCATGCACGAATGCGATGCGTACGTCGAGAGCGTCGACGGCGCTGTCTCACTCAGGAACCGGCACTCCACCATCGCGCCCGCTACGCGAAGCAGATCGGCACCCTGAGCGCGGGCCTCGCCTCGACCATGGCCCGCAGCACCTCGCGCGGAGGCGAGCCGTCCGGGTGCCTTGCAGAGCACCCCCTGTCCGGGTCAGCACCGTCATCACGACGGCGTCGCCCCTGCCCACAGCCCGGCGGAAAGTGCCCAGCGCGCTCGAACGCGTAGACCAAGCCTCAGCGGGGCCACGCTCGCGCGCGACGCCGCCACGGATAGCCCGCACCCCGCGGGGCGGAGCGCTGGCAGCGCGCGGGCGGCAGCGCGCGCTGCCGCTGCCTCCTGGCGAAGTGGCGCCAGCGTGCCCAGCGGGGCCGCCCCGGCGCCGCCGGCGACCCAGCGGGGCCCCGGAGCGACCAGCACAGAAGCCAGCGGGACTGAAACGCACTGCAGTGCGCCCTGAGAAACCAACGCGGCGGCGGCCTGGGACGCCGCGCGGGCGGCCGCTTTCAGGCAGGGGCGCCGGACCACTGGCGGGGAGCGCAGCGGCGCGCGCTGATGGGGGCGCGGGCCCACGCGCCGCGCCCAGCAGGCGGGCGGCCACGCTGTCGAATACGAACCAACACAGCGGCGGCCCCGAACCCATTCCCCGCCCCGAGCAGGAGGGAGGCAGGATGGAGGCGCCAACGACGACGGCGACCGCGACCGCGACGACGATGAAGATGACGCAGGCGCCGACCGCGGCAGTTGCCCACTCTGTCTGAGCCTGGAATCCTGCGCCTTGGAAGGGCGGGGGGAAGGGAGGAAGAGGAGCAGGAGGAGGAGGAGGAGGAGGAGGAGGAGGACGAGGAGGAGGAGGAGGAGGAGCGGCGGCAGCCGCGGCAGCAGGAGGAATGGCGGGGAAGGCGGCAGCGGCGGCGGGAGGCGGCAGCAACAGCAGCACACCGCCGCAGTAGCGGCGGCGGCCAACCAGGGCGCCCATTTTCCTGTAGCCAGCAGATGCGATACCTGGACAGGTCCACGGTCAAGGAGGGCGTAACTTTGACGACCTTGGCCCCGAGCTTGGCGAGGGCGTCCTCGCCCTCTTCCGTTGACGCTGCGTCCAGATTATTGGAAGCGGAGTGCACGCATTCGAACCAACAACGGACGCCGCGCTGGCACACTAACTCGTGCACCGCACCTACCACGCACGCAGGCCACGTGCGGTGACCCGCTGTGCCCGCGGACGCACCCAGCGAGCGCCGCTGAGTTGTCGCCAAAGCAGCAGAGGCAACGCGAGCGAATTTTACCGCCCCACACCTCCAAGGTTTTACTGATTCACCATGCTTCGGCGCCATTAATAACATACTGGCGGCAGGGCCCGAATTGATCGAGCACCTGGCGGGGCAGCACAACCGAAAGTCCCTCGCGGACCTCTGGGGCTGCCCCAAGGAAGACCAGCATTGCTGCGGCCCACTGGGAAGACAGCGCAACGTCGCCGTAAAGTATGGCAACGGGGGCGCGGCCGGCGAGGCCAAAGGCAGGGAGCGCGGGCGCGCGCGCCGCAGCAGGTGGGCCCACAACCGGAGGGCAACCCTAGCCTGCTGCGGCCATTCGCCGGCGCACTGGGCGGCCTCAACGTGTCCGAGAGCGTCGAACAGCAGCCGGCGGGCGCGCGCGCCCGCCTTCCCTGCAGCCCGCGCGAGTCGAACACGAGCCTACCGATGCACGAGGACGCCTGCCCGCCTGCGGGCGGGAGCGCGCGACTTCCTCGCACTCTCGAGCAAGCGGCTCGCGCCGACACCTGCGGTTGCCGACTTCGGGGCCCTCCAAGCGGGAGGTAAAAAATAACCCCTGGAGAAGCATGTGGGTCCCGCGTTGGCTTTTCGCCTCCTTCACATCGTACTCCAAGACCTTGAGGACCCCCCAGAGGACGAAACGGGGGGACAACGCTGACCAGGGAGGTTCCCAAGTCCAACAATTCAACGGCGCAAGACGTCGCGGAGACAACAAAACACGACGTTTGAGTTCGTGGCAACACCTCCAGTGCCGAGATCTTGTGACAGAAGCTCCCTCCCTACTATTTCGCGCCTTTGCGGGTCCCAGAAGAGCTGGACGACGCGCACCGGGGTGAGGCAGCGGCCTACCTGGTGATACGCATTCCGTAAATCGTCCTCGCTGCCCACAGGCGGTTCGCCGAAGGCCGACTGCGACGCCACCATCTGCGCGAGAATGACCATCTGAGCACACGATACGCCCTGCAGGAGACCACGCGACATTGAAGCAGCGCCCCCCCGGAGAGCCCGATGCATCAGCACACGCCCGGATCTCCCAGGACTAGCTGGGCACAGCGGCGCCCTCTCCCTCCGGACACTTACTCTGCCACACGGCGAATTTGCGGCTGAATACTACGTTGTCCATTCCACTGGGGCCAAAACTAAAGACTTCGAACGGCCGGGCGGGCCCTAGAGAGCCCGTCTGTTCGGCCTCTGCCCCTTGCGACCGCAACTCGGCGGCGTGCGGGTGGCTCCTCTGGACTCGCTGGACGAGTTCTTCGTTGCGGCTCTGCAGCTCTCCTCCAAGAGCGGGCTAACCGACCAAGCGGGCAGATTCGCCGTTCCCTCGGAAAAAATGCCTGACCCCTCGGCAACCAGTGTCGCGGAGCCCCTGGTGGAAGCACTGCAGAAAAGAAACAGCAGGGGAGTCGAGGAGGCGGAGGAGGCGAAGGAGGAGGAGGGAGGACTTACGAGCAAAGTGGGCAACGGCTGGGTCAACTTTTTGCCTCAGCTCGACCTGCTCGTCGCGCAGCTCGCGCTCCCACACCTTCAGCAGAGCCAACCTCCTCAAACGGATGTCGTTCACTGCCCTGCCAAACCGAATTTGGCCTGCAATGGCGAAAGCTGTGCCTACCGCCACAGCCGGCGACTGGTTTAAAGGGTGGGCGCCGCGCCGCGCCACTCTGAGCGGTGCGTCCAAGTGCTCGCCAGGGCTGGGACCTCACGACTGCACGGTATCATACACGTGGCGGGGCTGCACGGCGACAGCGGGGTCGCCCCACCACCCGCGAACAACGGAAAAGGCAACTGCCTCGCTAGGCAAGGCGTGCCCGTGGGCACGACGGCACGAGGGCCAGCAAGTCTGCGTTCTGGCTGAAAGTCCTGAAACTCACCGCGCCCAGCGGGGCGCGGGGAGCAGGGGGTGAGGAGGCGAGGGCGGGGGGGGCTTAGGGAGGCGAAGGGGAGAGCGGGGCCTGGTCCCTACTCAACTCTACATGCAACGCAGGGCGCGCACATAAAGAATCACTCACGAGCAGGCGCTGGCCACCCGGTCCACCACCATGCGGGGCGCCTGGAGCTGAGGGGGCAAGCAGGAGAGGAAGCAGGAAGAAGGGGAGGAGGAGGAGGAGGAGGAGGAGGAGGAGGAGGAGGAGGAGGAGGGCGAGTCCTGGTCTGCGGTCATCTGTACACGTGGGGCAAGGCCCCGATGCAAAGAATCACTAGCGGTAAGTCGGGCGTGTCCCCCTACAGGGGGATCTTCGACGAAATATTAAAAATACCCCCCCAAAAAAATACTCCCAAATGGTCAAAAAAATACTCAAAACAATAGTCCCCAGACTATTTTTAAACTATTTTTGAATATTCCCCCTGTTCCCCACTTAACACTAGCGACCGTGTCGCCGTCGCTGGGGCAGCGGCCCAGCGCGGCGCGGCAGCGGCCGCGCCCTCACTGCCAGTGGCCAAGGCAGGCCTCTCACCCGCGGCCCGGAGGCCCGGAGGCCTGGCCGGGGGGGCCGCCCCGCGCCCTCGGCGGAGGGGAACGGGAGCGCTCGCGGCGCTGCTCCGGCTGGTCGCGGCCCCGGTGGCCCGCGCCCTTGCGCACGAGCCCCCTGCCGTTGGACCCCAGGCGCGCCAGGGAGCAGCGCACGGCGCCGGGGCCCACCGTGGGGCACAGCGGGCACCCGTGGCGGTACGAGCACGTGTTGCCGCTCACGCGACTCCCGAAGAGGAGCCGCCGGCACGGGTGGGGGCCGGTCCGGCGCGCCGCCTGCCCCGCCGCTGCCCTGCAGGCTAGCCTGGCTCCAGCAGGCCCGCGCTCCGGCCCGACCTCGTTCTGGCACCGCGGGGAGCTCCAGCGGAGGCCCCAGGTGGCAGGTTCACATGGCGGCCCGGCCCATTGCGGCACACCACTCACACGCTCCGTGGCCCCGTACGGGGCTCCACCGAAGGCCTCGTGGCAGGGTTCGCGTGGCGGCTCCGTCTCTCTTCGGCACCCCCCTCACACGCGTCGTGGCCCCACAAGCTCCACCGAAGGCCCCAGTAGGGTTCGCATGGCAGCCCTTGTCCCATCTTGGCACGCCCATCACACGTTTCGCGGCCCAAGAGGCAAGAGGGAGCTCCACGGAAAGCGGTACCCAGAATGCGGTACTCACGACTGCATGTGGTTGGGCCCTTCGCAACTTCAATCGACAACCCCAGAGGTCCCGACCTCTTCCCTGGGACCAATGTTTATCCACGGATCCATTACTGATGGTCCTGGGGCCCGATAACGGGCCCCAGAGCGAAATCGAAGAGAAACGCACGAATTGCAAAAATCTGATCGCCGAAGATCTCCGTAGCTATCTGCCTCTTGGCGCTTTTCGCCCGACCCAATCCAATGGACGCCCTTGTCGGCGCCCCAGATTAGAGTCAAAAGTTGACTCCTGAATCTCTTGAGGGACGCGTTCTGACCAGAGCCTTGAAGCAGACCCAGCCGTGACCACGGGGCGCCCAATGGACGACCAGATGGGTGCAAGGAGGCGAACCTCGAACCACTGTCCCCGAACCCCGAACCCCGATCCTCGAGCCTCAAACCTCGACCTGGCCCCCTCTCCGATGGACATCCCCGATTTGGACGCCCCGCAATCGGTACGGAAAAATGGCGACCGTGCCCAACTGCACGTGGCGTCCGAGACCGACAGCGACGGCCGGTGGACAGGCGACGTTGTGCCTCGAGTGGACAGCGCCCGCGGCACCGCCGACAGCGAGCCCTGTTCAAAAGAGACAAGAACTGCTGTTAGCCGTCGACTACATCCTCTCCGTGCCCCGAATATCTTCACAAAAGGGATAGGGGTCTATTTGAGAGGGCTGATCCGGTTCGGGCTGCCTTGAAGGGTTCCAGGGGGGTTCTGGGCAAAAGGCCGCCCTTGCATGGCTGGTCTGTGGGGGGGTCAAAAACTGCATGGGAGGTCTGTGCCCCCCCCCCTTTTTGTCATTAGGGGCCTCCCGAATGGGGTCCGCGTAGATGGGGTCGGAGAAAATCGGGCTCCACATCGAGCCGCATCGTCGATGCATCAGCGATTCGGCGCGCTCGTCCGACCCCATCTGCTCTGACCCCATCCAGGATGCTTAGACTTTACTGCGAGATTCGGATTACCTTTTAGCCGCGCGCACAAGGAGGCAGGGGAAGGGGGGGAGGCTTCCTAGAGGGAGGCCGCTCCTTAGAAGGCGCCAACCACACATCCACAGACAAGGGCGGCACCTTCTGAGAAGCAGGGGTGCCTCTGAGAAGCCTCCCCCCATCCCCCCATCCCTGAGATCCGACGTTGCAAAAAAAATGCGCATCATCACGAAAGATCACGACCAAAGCCCTTGACCCCATCTTTCTGCGCCACTCTTCGAGCCGGATCGATCTATGACCGTCCTGGGGCTGGGAGCTGGGCGCAAACGGCCGTTGCAAAAAAGCTGCGCAACGCCAGGATCTCAGGGATCCCCCCCCTGCGCGTGGCCGGGCCTGTCTCGATTGCACCCACCGACCCAGACCCCCGACGTCATGAATTTTTCACGACGTCGACCCCTGGAGGTCTCGACCCATTCGCCTGGACTGGTTGTTCAATCCTGATTTTCTGACGGTCCCGAGAGCCGGTAAGGCAAGGGCCCCCAGGGGCCGAAAATAGCAAAAACCTCCCGTCGTGATTCTTGTCACAACGCGAAGACGTCTGGGGAGGGAGGCCCCCGATTAAGCAGGGACCGACCGTCCCGGCACTCCTATAGGCCTACCACGCCATGTTCTTGGAACCCAACAATTTTCGAAAAACAAAAACAGTGTTCTTAGAACATAAAACCGATGTATCAAACTAAGACAGTCCCAGCCAGAAACGTTCTAAGAGCACTTCGTGAAGACCACACAAGGTCCTTAGAACATTGGTTGGTAGGCCTACAGGCACGCCAGGACGCTTCGCCACTGCTTGACTCGGGAGCGGCCAAGAGGGGGGCGTCCAAGAGGGGGGGTGCAAATCATGACCGGCGGCATGTGCGCGGCCCAGCGGGGGGACCAGGGACGCAATGAAATACGAAGAGGCGCCACGAAATCTGGGGAACTATCATGGCCCCCGCCATGAGATCCCCCCCCCCCAGTCACCACCCCCCTCTCTGCCGCCCCCGATTGACCCGAGGCCTCGGCGAGCGCCCGCTGCGGCCCGGGGCCTCTGCGGGCGCCGCCTGCCCGCCGGCGGGGGCGGCCGCGGGCGGCCCGCCGGCGGGGCCGCGGGTCGGGGCGCGGCCCACCGCCGCGTGCCGCGAGGTGGCGCGCATGGCCCGCATCTCCTCCTCGGGGGGGGAGGGGGGGGATGCTCTGCGGCGAGCGGGCCCACGGCCCCCTCGCGCTGGGGGGAAAAGTAGGGGAACAAAAAGTGGCATAAACATGAAAACTCGGAGGTCCGCGCGGATTTCTCGGATCGGCGCTGGACCCCCTCCCTGGCGCGCGGAGCGCGCCGCCGGGGGGCCCCAGCGCCGATCCGAGAAATCTGCGCGGACCTCCGAGTTTCTATGTTTACGTCACTTTTTGTTCCCAAAAAATGGCGACGGGAGATTTTGTTCGCCGCTTTCGGCCTTTGGGGGCCCTCGCCGGGGCCCACACACACACACACACACACACACACACAAGCCGTACATCCAGCAGGATGCGTTGGCACGACGACCACCGTGTAAGGCCGCCGACAGAAAATCTCACACTGCAACACGAACGAAGTCGCCGCGGCCCAGGGCTGCCAAGAAAAAAGACTCGGGATGGAAAGCCAGTCCTCGGGAAGGGGTCCAGGCTCCTGTCACGCCGCGAAAAGATCACGACGCCGGGGGTCTGGGCGAGGTGAGATGCGACGAGACAGGGCCCTGAATGCGGTTCCAAGGGGGCCCAGTCCAGCCCTCCCCCCCTCGGACGCCTCGGAGGAGAGCCGAGGCGTCAGACTGCTCGCCCTCCGCCAAGGCCCTGTCAGCAGGCTCGGAGGTCCTCCGGCCTTCTGAGAAGTTTTCTGAGCCTTGTCTGGACAAGCAGACAGTTTCTCGAAGGGCGCGAGGGCTTCTCACTTCCCCATGCGCGCCGCCGAGATACAGTCAAAACTGAAATCAAGGATGCGCGAGAAGGATGCAAGCTCATTGGCCGCCTATGTCGAAGCTTCTCGTGCGGGGCTAGCCATCGAACGTGGTCAAGGGTGGACCAAAGAGACAAGGATGCAAGGATGCCTTTGGGAAGGTTTTCTTAGGAGGCAGAACATGGGAGCCTCGTTTGGGGCATTGCAGTCTTGATTGAATATCATATTGTGCGGTTTGGTGGGAATTAGTGCAGGTCCAAGTTGACAGAATCCTCTGGCACTGAATGGTACTGAAAGGAACCAGGCGGCACTCAATGGCACTAAAAGGTACAACAAGGCACTGAACTGTGCGAAATGGTATGAACTGGTCCTAAATAATATTAAGTTGTATTACATTGCACGAGATGACACTAACAACGGGCCAGGGCGTGCTAAGATCTCCGGTACCTGGTTAACAGTATTTCTAGTTCGCGCGCGCGGGGCGGCCCCTGGGGGTCCCCAGACGAAAAGTACCCCGACCAGGTCCCGGCCGGTCCCCGGCAAGGTCCCCGGCAAGGTCCCCGGCAAGGTCCCCGGCAAGGTCCCCGCAAGGTCGGGCCAGAGATGCCGGAGCCCTGTTACAGGGCCCCAGGACGGGCCAAGAGGCCCCCAAGAAGCCTCCAAGACGGTCCAAGAGGGCCCCGAGACGGCCAAAGATCGCCCGAAGACGCCCAACAGGGCCCCAAGACAGCCCAAGAGGCCTCCAAGACGCCCCAAGGGCCTTCCAAGAGGCCTCCGAAGAGGGCCCCAAGAGGCCAAAATCGTTGATTTTCATTGTTTTTTTCCGCTGTTTTTTGCGTTCTGGCTTTTTCGGCTTCCGGACGCTCCAAGACGGCCCAAGAGGCCCCCAAGACCGCTCCAAGACGGCCCATGAGGCTCCCAAGACGGCCCCGGAACGGCCCAGGAGGGCCCCCAAGACGGCCCAAGTGCCGCCCAAGACGGACCAAGAGGCCCCAAGACGGGCCCAAGAGGGGCTCAAGAGGGGAACCGAGAACTGAAAAATCGAGCCCTCCGCCCCAGAAGGCGCCCAGGAGGCCCCAAAAAGGCCCCAAGAGGCCCCCAAGAGGCCCCCAAGACGCCCCAAGAGGCGCCCAAGAGGCCCAAAAGAGGCCCCAAGAGGCCCCAAAACGGCCCCCAAGAGGCCCCAAAACTCGGCTAGCCCACAACTGTGCGACAATATGGGCCGGCGGAATGAGCGAAGCGATTAAATAATATTAAGTTGTATTACATTGCACGAGATGACACTAATTTTGCCTAGACAAATCCTCTTACTAACTCTAAACTGCACTGAATTCAAGAATGGACGAGGAAAAAGGAGGACGTCAACCACACTAAGCCACACTAAACTGCACTAGACGGCAATAAACTGACGCTGAGATTCACCAGGGTGTTAAGAAAGGCCGCCATGATCTGCAACATAACCTGTCCGTACCATCGATTCGGCTGTAATGCAGGACCGCGTCGACGAGGTGTTATAGAAGATTGGGAATTTCGGGTTCGGGGGCTGGGGAAACCAAACCACGAGGGTACCGATACAGCTACTCCCCGGACCTTTGCCGGGGTGCGCTCTGACCAGGAGTTCGAAGGAACTCAGCGGTGGCGGCGAGGGCCCCCCAGGAGGCCCCAAAAACGAAGACGAGGAAGATGGCGGTATGGGCAACTGCTCCTGCTCTGAGGGACGTGTGCGTCGGTTTTCGGCGGCTTCCAAGCCTCGGGACTCGCGCTCCAGCGGCTGCGCCTCGCCGAGAGGCGTCCGCGGGTGCCCAGAGCGTCACGACCGATGGCGACCTGGGGCCTCTGGCCTCTGGCCTCGGGCCAGGGCCCACCACCGCGTGCCCCGAGGTGGCGCGCATGGCCCTCGTCTCCTCCCAGGGGCAGATTTCGGCTACAGTGAGCATGCGGTGATTGCAGGGCTACAGTGGGTTCGCGCGGCGTCGGCGCGCGCACAAGATCTTGGCACCGCATCGATCGTTCAACCTTGAATCGATCGCGGCCCCGATCGTTCAAGGTTGAATTCTGTCGGGTCCTACGGCGTTACCGTGCCCCTCAATGCTTCCGCCTCGTTCTTTCACCTGGAGCTCATTCTTAAACGCCTTCGGAGGCGTCGCCGGCGCGCCATCGCAGCATGAACATACAATACCCTAATATCCTGGTGCTGCACTTTCTTCACAATGATCGTTTGCGCCCAAGTTCGGGGCCTGGAACCCTCACAGATCGATCCGGCTCGAAAAATGTGAAACAGAAAGATGGGGTCAAGGGCTCCGGTCGTGATTTTTCACGATGTCGCAACTTTTTCGCAACGTCGGATCTCAGGGTAGGCGCACTAACGAAACTAGTCCTGGACTGGGAGCACCATCACAGATTTGGGGGGCAATCCTCGGGGCAATCTGGATAAAGCCTGCGCGGTAGTGCAGGACCCTGGTCGGTGGCGCGCCCAGGGAGGGAGTGAGAAGGGGTGAGCGCCTGAGGTGGCGCGCATGGCCTTCGTCTCCTTCTTGGGGGGTAGGGGGCGATCGTGCAGGGCTAGAGGCCTCCTAAATGGGGTCCGAATAGAGGGGCTCAGAGGATCGCGCCGCAGGCGGCGGGGCCTCTCCGAAGACCACTGGCCTTCTGAGAATCCGCCCTCGTCTTCGGAGAAGGCTCAAGAATCTTATACGAAGGCTGGAGTTCTTCCGAGCCTGCTGAGAGGGCACGCCTCCTCCTCCTCCTCCTCCTCCTCCTCCTCCTCCTCCTCCTCCTCCTCCTCCGCCTCCGCCTCCGCCTCCGCCTCCGCCTCCTCCTCCTCCTCCTCCTCCCGCCTCCTCCTCCTCCTCCTCCTCCTCTCCTCTCCTCCTCCTCCTCCTCCTGCTCCTCTGCTCCCTCCGCCTCCGCTCCCTCCCCTCTCTCTCCTCCTCCTCCTCCCTCTCCTCCTCCTCCTCCGCCTCCTCCTCTCCTCTGCTCTTCTGCTGCTCCTCCTCCTCCTCCCTCCTCCTCCTCCTCCTCCTCCTCCTCCTCCTCCTCCTCCTCCCCTCCTCCTCCTCCTCCTCCTCCTCCTCCTCCTCCTCCTCCTCCTCCTCCTCCCCCCTCGAGGAGAGCAAGCTGAGACAGCGGTATAGCTGGCCATCGGGGGGGCCCTCGGGGGGGGGTCCCGCGCCGCCAAGGCTGCACGCAGCTCTGAAGACTGCTGCGCCCGGACCCGCGGAAGGAGCCCGGGGATCGACTATGATGCGCCTCCGTCTCGGCTCGCCCGCCTCGAGGGGGGTTGGCGGCGAGCAGGAGGAGGAGGAGGAGGAGGAGGAGGAGGAGGAGGAGGAGGAGGAGGAGGAGGAGGAGGAGGAGGAGGGAGGAGGAGGAGGCGGAGGGGCAGGGGGGAGGGGGGAAGGCTTCTTAGAAGGAGGCTGCTTCTTAGAAGGCGCCGGCCTTACATCTACAGAGAGGGCCCGCACCTTCTAAGGAGCAGGGGTGCTTCTAAGAAGCCTTCCCCCCTCCCCCTACCCCCTCTGCGCGCCGCGAAGGGGGAACTAGACGAGAAAGGACACAGCTTCCCAGCGATATGATTTTGTTTCCATCCCGGCGTTTTTCCTCAGTTCCGGCTACTGGGGCATCCATCGAAGTTTGATCCGCGTGGCGGAATGCTGACCCCAGGGAAGGGGCTGGCACCTCCGAGGACTCATGTAAAAAACACAGATCGTCGAATGCCTGAGTGACGATCCAGAAGTATCGCTGAGTGAGCGATTCCAAATATAGCTTTCTGTCGTTGAAGAAGGCTTGGGATAAGACGGTCACAACATCTCAACAAGGACTGATCGGCCTATTTTTCCACCACCACCGCCAGAAGTTGGATGGTGAAGGAGGAGGAGGAGGACGAGGAGAAGGAGCAGGAGAAGGAGGAGGAGGAGGAGGAGGAGGACGAGGAGGAGGAGGAGGAGGTGGTGGAGGAGGAGGAGGAGGAGGAGGAGGAGGAGGACCCCCTACCCCTGCAACTTATGGCGGTGGTGGTGGAAAAGAGGCCCACCAAGAACGACGAAGGAGCCCGCGAGCAGGCCCCACGGCCGATTCATGGATCCTCCCCCGGGGCGCTGCTGCGCTGCGGGCCCCCTGGGCCTCTCTTGCTCGTGACGGGGGGGGCCGCCTCGGGGGGCGAAGCGTGGGCTCGGCATCGACAACGCCTCTACTACGGGGGGCCCAGAGCATGCACCGCCACCACCTCCCCCACCCCCTCCCCCTCCCAAGAGGAGAGGAGGAGGCAGAGGAGGGCAGAGAGGAAGGAGGAGGGATCGACGCGGTGGTAGTGGTGCATAGTCCTTGGGACCCGCAGCACCGCCGATGGCCCAGCGAGAGGCCCTCGATAGTAGAGCCCGCGCACGCTCCGTGGCGGGGAAGGGGCCCCGGGCCCGACAAGCTATGGATGGACGACTGGGGGTCGGTGCCCCCCACCCACCCCCTGGGCTGGGCCCCCCCTGCGCTTGCCCGCGGCCTCTCGCTCGGGGCCAGGACGTGTGGCCATGCCCAGACTGCCTCGCGTCGTGGGCAGCCGCGGCGGACGGTGCTTGGCCGCGTCCTCGGCATCCCGGGAGCTTCTTCCTGGGCCCCGGGGCCGTCAAAGTGGCGACTCGGGATGGCAAGGCGGTCCCGTCGAGCTGTCCGAACCTCCGGGGTCCGCGCTCCGAGCAGAAGCGCGGCAACCGGAGGCCGGGGCCTCGCAGCCTCCCAGTGGCGCAGATCGTCCGAGGCCATCTCGGCCCGTCTCGGGGCACCGGCGGCGTGCCGTCTGGGAAAGGCCCGCGCGGGGGGTCGCCGCCGCGTCGGCAGGACGCAGACCTGCCGCCGCCTGCGGAGCAGATGTCCGCGGAGGCCAGGGCTCCCAACTTCGCGCTGCGCGCTCCGCGAAGCGCGAAGCGCGAATAACTTCGCGCTCTCGCGCCGCCCGCCCCCAAAGGGAGAAAACGAGGACGAGGAGGAGGAGGAGGAGGAGGAGGAGGAGGAGGAGGAGGAAGAGAAGAAGGAACGAGGACCGCGAAGCGCGAATAACTTCGCGCCTTCGTAGGAGCCCTTGGGAAGGGGGGGGCAGGGGACACACACGGATACGCCATCGGCGAGCTCAGTCGGACCCGCAAGCTGTACACACCAGCATCAGGTCGGGCATGGCCTCCTACAGGCGGATTTTGGAGGAAAAATCAAAAACAGTCAAGGCAGATCCAAAAACAGTCAAAACAGTGGAAACGCCGCTCCCATACTACATTTCCTATGCTTGAGTACTCCTCCTGTAGAGGGACACGCCCGACTTATCACCGGCAGCCTCTGCGTGCCGCCACCCGCTGCCGTCGCGCAGACCCCCTGCGTGCCGACGCGCGTCGGCACGCAGAGCGTGTTGCGTGGAGTCCGAGCCATCGTCGCCAAGGTCAAGCACGCGCAGCCGTGACAAAAGTTTCTTCCATTGGCCAAGATGATGATATCTCCGATCCCTGGCAAAGATTCCGAACATGGCATGATGACAGCGTCACTCGGCGGAGGAGTTTCCGATCCGCCCAAACTACTCCGCGCCAACCCCCTATGCACTATCGAGCGGGTGCGCCCACGCGCGGAGTGGTTGGAGAACTTCTACTCCGAACTACTTGGCCGCTGGTGGCGAAGGCAGATTGACAGAAACTTCCCTCACGATGATGGCTTCGCCGATGGTGTTCCATTTTTGAAGGGGCCCTGGGAAACACAAATAAATACACACAAATAATCAAATTCCCCATAGTTGTCCAATTTTTCCGGGTTTTTGTCTTCCCCCCCCCTTCCCATATTTTCGCATATTTTCCTGGGGATCGACGATTACTTGCTTCTGTGTGCTTTTTCCCCTCCTGAATTCTGGCCCCACGGGGGGCCCGAGCGCAGCCGCTGCCACCACCTCCTGGGCCCCGGGAGACTCGGCCCTCCCCCCTTTGCAGGTGGATCCGTACTCCCGGTTCGCGTCGTGACGGCCTTGGCTTTTTCGATCGACTGGTCGTTCGATGTGATCAGTTTAATTGTTAACTGTTGCTGTTTGTCCTGTTGTGTTGTTTCTTGATGTTTGGGTTTCGGGGATGGACAGACCCCCCTTTAGTAAAACGTGGTTTAGTGAAAACGACCTGAGGCCCAAACCTGACGGGCGCAAGCCTGGAAAATAACGGCCACGGCGCCCTCTCGAGAATCGAAAACGGACAGTTCACTAATCGACGTGTCACTGTTGGGGGTTCTGTCCACCCCCGATTGTTTTGAGTGCTTAGTGCTGTTGTTTGTTGTTGTTTCTTATTTCTCATCGCCAGATCGTTCGAGCTTGGTCGACTGTGGGCCGCTGGCGGCGCTCCCCGAGATCCGGCGCGGCGAGACACGGCACCCTCGCGAGAAAGAGCACGACCAGAGCCCCAGAGGAGGAGGAGGAGGAGGAGGAGGAGGAGAAGGAGGAGGAGAAGGAGGCGAAAATGAGGGAGGGGGAGGAGGAGGAGGAGGAGAGGGAGGAGGAGGAGGAGAGGAGGAGATGAGGTAGGGAGGATGAGGAGGATGAGGAGGAGGAGGAGGATGGAGGAGGAGGAGGAGAGGAGGAAGGGGCGAAGGAGGAGGAGGAGGAGGAGGAGGGGAGGAGGAGGAAGGAGGAGGATGAGGAGGAGGAGAGGAGGAGGAGAGGAGGAGGAAGACCTCCTCCGAATCTCGAGGGCCCCTCCCTGAGGATTGAACGCCCCCCGTGCCGAGGACGACCCCAGCCGCAAGCTCCTCCTCCTCCTCCTCCTCCTCCTCCTCCTCCTCCCCTCCTCCTCCTCCTTTCGCCTCCTTCTCCTCCTCCTCCTCCTCCTCCTCCTCCTCCTCCTCCGGGACTCTGCGCCCTTCTTGAGGCCCGAAGCCCGAAGCCGGGCGAGAAAAGCGCCCGGCTCGAAAAACAATCGGGACGTGGATCTCGGGACATAGCCGTGAGCCGCCCGCAGCGGTGTCGCTGTCGCGTCTGCACAACACGAACCTCCTCCTCCTCCTCCTCCTCCTCCTCCTCCTCCTCCTCCGCCTCCTCATCCTCCTCCTCCTCCTCCTCCTCCTCCTCCTCCTCCTCCTGCCGCCGGATGTGTGTGTGTGCGTATTAGAATGATATTTAGACAGGTTCCGCCCTACTAGCGCCTATCAGTGTCTACCAGTGTGCCCATCAGTGCCTATCAGCGCCGATCTGAGCCTACTTGCACCCTCAAGGGCCTTTGCCAGCGACCACAAAGGAACAATGATAGACGTCAGCAGCCAGGGAAGACAACAACTCATCTCTAAAATTGCTCTCACGAATAGCACGCCAAACAAGACGACCGTACACGGATCCTAGCCACTGCACCGACCTTGCAGACGTTCTGCAGTGGATTTTTGCGTGGATGTCTGTCCATAGAAAGCCCCGAAATGGTGGGCGTAAAACAAAGTTAATTTCACATGGATTTGTTGTAATCTTCATTGCTGGCCAAAAAATACCCGCACGGAACTCCCGTCGAAATCCAGAACGACACTCTCCAGGACAATCCAGGCCCAGCCAACTGTTCTCCAAACGAACTCCGCTCTGCGATGCTGGCTCCATGACCCCAGCCCCGGATCCTCGTCCGAGTCGGACATGGCGCCCCGAGCCCTGGGAGGGCCCCGCGGCCACAGCCCGCCCTCGAGCGCCCGGGGGGGTAGGAGAGCGCGCCGGCTGTGCGCTTGCACCGGCCCCAGCGCAGCCCGCCCCTGGGGCGCAGCATCGGTGCACACCAGGACGAAGCCAGGACAGGGACAACATTGGCCTGGGACACCAGCGAGCCTTCGGGAGCGGCCAAGAGGGGGGCGTCCAAGAGGGGGGGCGCAAATCATGGCCAGCGGCATGTGCGTGGCCCAGGGGGCGGGCGGGAACGTAACGAGATTAAAAGAAGCGCCATGAAATCTGGGGAGATGTCATGGCCCCCGCCATGATATCCACCCCCCCCTAGTCAGCATCCCCCTCTTTGCCGCCTCCGAAATCTGGAGGATGCCTCGGGCGCCGCGACGTCCTGGAGCGCTCCGGAGCGCTCCGGGAGCCTTCTGGAACGCTCGGGAGCCGTTTAGCCTTGTCCCAGCTCCGCCCGACACGCCCTCCTGGATCGGCCGAGGAGGCGCACGGTGCGACCAGATCGTCGAGGTGCGCGGTGCAGAGGAGGCCAGTCCACAAGAAACCCCACCCTGGGACCCCAGGACTTCTATTGACTTTTGGTGTGGGAACGTCACGCTTTCCACAGCAAAAACCATCGAAGCCCAAGAAACCCTGGGCATCCTGGAGGCAAGCAGGGTGTTTCTTGGCATGGGTATCCACCGTGCAGTCGTCGCGATACCAGAAAGGGGCGCTCTAGAATTGAGGAAGGAGCTTTGTTGGCCACGGCAGGCCTCGGCCACGACCAAGTTCCCCGACCGAAATCTACAGAACGGCCCGAGGTCCAGCCACTCCTGAGCCCAAAGCGGTCCTTACTTCAGCGTCCCGACTGTGAGGGCGAGAAGACCTTGGGCACCCAAGTTGAAACCTTCTGGTTTAAAGTGACCAGCGCTTGTGGTAGCCAAAGATGGGCCGAGGATGCAAGGATGCGAGGGGGCACCTTGAAAAGCCCATGCGGCGTTCCCAGAAGTCCCACCTTTCCCCTGGGGCCTGCTTTTCGTCAGGAGTCCTGTTCGGACGGTCCCGAGGGCCCTCAAAGACCGAAAACGATGAAAAACCTCCGCCTCTTTCTTGAAATGTTGGACGCCCGGAATGGGTACGGAACAATGGGTACAATGCCTAGCAGCAAACGTTGGCCAAAACCGACAGCGGCCGCTGTTGGGCATGCGGCTGTTTGGCTTCAGTGAACAACATCCGCGGCGGCGCGGACAGCGAGTCCTGTTCAAAATGAGCAGGAGCTGCTGTTGGGCATCGTACCCACTTTTCCGTACGCGCTGGAGATCTGGATGCTGCGCCCAGGACGGGGGCCGGCCAGGATCGCTGCCTTGCGCACAGCCGGCGGCGCCCGACGAGGGCCGCGACGGCCACCGCCGGGGGCGCCGCCGCCGCGCGGTCGCGCGCTCGAGACGCGGAGGGGGGGGGCCACGGAGGAGAGCGTGGCGAGCGACGGCGCGGGCTGGCCGCCAGGAGAGGGCGGCCCTGCTGCGGACCCGAGCCGGGCGCACGCTGCAGTCAAAGTCCGTGGTTCGGGCTGCAAGGTAAGGATGCAGGACCCTCGGCAGTCCCATTCACCATTCACCATTCAGAGCTTCTCGGACGTCAAGACTGGCCCGGGACGGGCCGAAGAAAGCAGGGATGCCAGGGCAGTCTTGTAGAAGCAGCGCATCCTCACTATAGATGTTGACTGTGACACGGATCGGGGAAGGCCCCCCCCCCGAAACAATGGCCCAAGGAGCCCCCAAAACAGCCCCAAGGCAGGAGAGCCCAGAATCGAATCGATGAGTCGGATCGGCGATCGAAATGAATCGGATCGGCGGACATCGGCAGCCGAGTCGGGAAAAGTCGAATCGGCGGAGATCGGCAGGCTAGTATGCCTCGAATACGAAATTGGAACACAAATCGGAATCCCAAGTCGAATCGAGTCGGAATCGGCAGCCACCGAAGTAGAATCGAATCGAACCGGAGGAATCAAAATGAGCCCTGCCAAGGCGGCCCAAGTGGCCCAAGACGGCCCTTGGAGGCCCCAAGAGGGCCCCAAAAGGGCTTCAAGATCGCTGGGCCGTCTTGCAAGGCGGCCCAGCGAGGACGGCCTCCGAGGGCGCCAGACGGCCCAGCAGCGCCAGAAGACGGCCCGAGACGCCCCCAAGACGCCCCGACAGGCCCCGAGCATGCCCCCAAGCAGCCCCGAAATGCCCTCTCCACGGGCCCCCGCACATTCCCGACGTGCCCCCCGCGAAGCGAAAAGAATCAACGGATCGGGGAAAGGTCAGGTCGGGTGATAGCCGCGTCCAGACGGCGCATCGGAAAGAAGCGCTGTATACAAATATATATATATATATATATATATATAATACAGAAAGCCTGGAACATCGTGCAAAATGATGCTGATGCGGGGTGCGCCCGTGCACAGCAACTGAAGATCACAACGCTGCCTGTACCGTCACATCAGCAGCGGAAGGAAGGAGGATAAGGAGGAAGCGAGACATGGGGAGGACCAAGACAAGAACAAGGATCGGGAAAGGTGGGGAAACCAAAAAAGTACTGATACCGCGACTCCCCGGACCTTTCCAGGGGTGCGTTCTGACCAAAATTTCGGAGCGAATCCAGCGGTGGCGACGAGATCCTCCGAGGAGACCCAAGCAGGGGAAAACGGCCGATGGGTAGAGCTATGGGTACCTTTCCTCCTCGGGAAAGAAAATATACCCCCCGAAACATGAGGCGCCGAGGGCCCAGGGGAAACCCTCGGCCTCAGACTGGCGCGCGAGGCGGCAAAGCGCGACGCTGCGCGCACCCCCCCCCCCCGGGCCTGCCGAGGGGGCGCACGCGGCGGGCAACGTGCCGTGGCGTGAGAAGGAGGCGCGCTGCAGGCAAGTCCCACCGCCCCCTCTGTGGGCGGAGGGACATGCATGCAGCGCGCCTCCTCCTCCTCCTCCTCCTCCTCCTCCTCCTCCGCCTCCTCCTCCTCCTGCTCCTCCTGCTCCTCCTCCTCCTCCTCCTCCTCCTCTTCCTCCTCCTCCTCCTCCTCCTCCTCCTCCTCCTGCTGCTCCTCCCTCTCCTCCTCCACCTCCTGCTTTTCCTTCTGCTCGTCCTTCGATAGACCCGTGTGCTAAGGATGCGCGATAAGGGTGCAAGGGCATTGGACGCCCATGTCGAAGCTTTTCGAGCGGGGCGCGGCCAGCGAAGCGGCGAAGGATGGACCGAGGAGGCAAGGATGCAAGGGTACCCTTCGGAAGGTTGCCCAGCCTTACTATGCGGGTTTACTGTTCTCTTGCCTGGTTGACAATTGGTCCCGATTGTCCTGTTGACCACTCGCAACAGGGGGGAGTCTGGTCTCCCCGACTGCTCGTCTGACAGGAGATCCAAATTGTCGAGTGGGTCATCGGCGACAGCCAGGACATGACATATCTCAGCCCTAAGTTGGCGGGGAGATCTCGGGCGAAATTGGTTGCACCACTTCAGATCAGGGTATCTCCGAATCCACAATTCCGACGATGCCTCAGGCTCAAAGGAAGTTGCGAGTATGTCTGAGGGGAACTGGCTGGACCCCCCGCGTGGCATCTCAGAGCCCACAATTGCGAGGATGTCTCCGGCAAAACGGGCTGGACCGCTTCAGGGCAGTAGCAATCATGTCCGAAGCGAAGCGGGCTGGACCATCTCCCGCGTGGCATCTCAAAGCAATTGCAAGGACGCCTCAGGCGAGTTCGCCTGGACCACCTCACAGACGGCATCTTGGGGCCCAACATTGCGAAGATGGCTTCGCCGAAACCGACCTGGACAACCTTCCAGATGGGGCCTCCCAGCTCAAAATATCACCGTCTTCTGGGCTGAGGTAGTTAAGCGCGATTCATTGGTCAACTCCATGCTTATCACCATTGCTCCTAAAGAACAGATGCCCCCTCGCCAACTCTGCCGACCGCTGACCCGAGTCACTGCCAACCCCCCACGAGTCCGGTCAAAAAGAGAGTGTAATACCCCTGGGTGGCTCCCCCATTGGAGTTGGAGAACCAAAATGCGATACTGTCTATAGATCGTGATGACCATGGTCCTGTAGATAGCAAAACGTCCGAGCCGCAACAGAGGATCAGGAGTCCTGGAGGGCGACGCTCAGACCCAGATGTCTTGCCTGAGCCCGTCTTGCAACGCTCGGAGAGGCACCCTGACAAAAAACGAATTAAATGTACATCACGCAACAATATATGTTTGGTTCGATTGTTGTCCCATTGATATCAAGTCTTCATACGTGGGGGGAGATCGGGGGTGTCTGGGGCCGGTTTTCATGAGGATGTCCCACGCGAGGGCGCCTGTTTGAGATTCGTCAACAGATTCGCCAGATTCACCGGATTCGCCGGATGTCGCCAAATTTCCTGGATCTCGCCTGAAACGGAACAGCCTCGTTCGGGAGGCTCCATGCAGGGGCCGGTTTTTTCTGAGGATGTGTCCAACGCGAGGGCGCCTGTTTGAAATTCGTCGCCGGATTTTCCAGATTCGCCCGATTCCCCGGATTTCGCCGGATTTCCTGGATTGATCTCGCCTTCAACAAAACAGGAGGGCCTCTGAGAGCCTCGTTGGGCAGGTTCCAGGGCCGGTTTTTTCTCAGGATGTCCCACGCGAGGGCGCAGGCTTGGAATTCGTCGCCGGATTTACCAGATTCGCCGGATTCGCCAGATCTCGCCTGAAACGGAATAGGAGGGCCTTCGAGAGCCTCGTTGGGGAGGCTCTGGGGGCCAATTTTCTCAGGATGTCCCATGCACGAAAGGGCGCTGATTTGGAATTCGTCGCCGGATTCGCTGGATTCACCGGATTCGCCGGATTTCTCCGGATTTCCCAGATCTCGCCTGAAACGGAACAGGAGCCTCGAGCGCCTCGTTGGGGAGGCTCCCCGGGCCGGTTGTTCGAACGTCCCGCGCGAGGGCGCCGGTTCGGAATTCGGCGCCGGATTCGCCAGATTCGCCGGATTTCCCGGAGTTCTCGGATCTCAAAAGGGCCTCTGAGAGCCTCGTTGCATGGGCAGGCTCTCCAGGGCCGGTTTTTCTGAGGATGTCCCACGCGAGGGCGCAGGCTTGGAATTCGTCGCCGGATTCACCAAATTCGCCGGATTCGCTGGATTTCGCCAGATTTCTTGGACCTCGCCTGAAACGGAACAGGAGGGCCTCTGAGAGCCTCGTTGGGGAGGCTCCTGCGGCCGGTTTTTCTGAGGATATCCAACGCGAGGGCGCCTGTTTGAAATTCGTCGCCGAATTCACTGGATTCGCTGGATTTCGCCGGATTTCCCGGATCTCGCCTGAGACGGAACAGGGGGGCGGTCGGCAGACCTGTTTGCTGCCTTTTCGGCATCATCGTCACAATAATGCTTTCCCTTCTCCTTCCCTCATGTTTCCTCGTCTTCTCTCATTCTCGCCCTCCTGCGAACCCTTCCCCATGCTCCCCAGCTCTTTTTGCGGAGGCTACTCCTTCCTTGGAGAGCTTCCCGGGGGCCTCACGAAAACTTTTGAAGACCTCTTGAGGCATTCTGGAGGCCTCCTGGGCGCCTTCTGGTGTCCTCTGGGGGCTTCCTCGGGCCACCCTGCTTCCAACCGCGGTCTCCCTAAACGTCCAAGTCACGATTTGGAGTAAATCGGGGGGCGTCAGCGGGCCATCTTGGGCCATCTGGGGCTCTCTTCGGGCCGTGTTGGGGCCCTGTTGGGCCTGTCTTGGCGTGGCTCTGTTGGAGTCTGGGATCCCCTTTGGGTTGTTTTGGGCAGATGTTTCAAGCCTCTTGGGCAGTCTCGGTCCAGACGACCGAAGAACCGAGCATCCCTAAAATCACGCCCCCCCCCGGCCACGCCCACCTCCAACCCCCCCAAAAAACTACGTTTCTTGCGTTTCCAATACCTCTTGGAGGTGTTCTTTGGGTCGTCTTTGGGCGTCTGGTGGGTGTCTGGGGCCGCTCGGGGCTCCCGCTGGGCCCAGGACCACGGATCTGGGGGTCCCGCATTTCTGTGGGCGGGGGTCCGCAGCCCCCAGATTGCAAAAACAAATGAAAACACATGCATGCACAGACACATACATACACACATATACATGGACATATGCATGCACCGAGAGGAGGAGAGAAAGAGAGAGACAGGGAGGGAGAGGGAAAAAAGACACACACACAGAGAGAGAGAGGGGGAACAACAACACAAATTGAGAAGGAGAGAGGGGGAGTCCGCCTCGCCCTCATCACAATCAGAATCAGCATCATGATCATCACCAGCATCAACAGCATCATCATCATCATCAGCAGCAGCATCAGCATCATCATCACCATCATCACCATCATCAGCATCATCAGCATCATTATCACCATCAGCATCATGATCATGACCAGCATCAGCATCATCATAGTCATCACCATCATCACAATCATCAGCATAATCATCATCATCATCATCAGCAGCAGCAGCATCATCATTATCATCAATCAGCATCATCATAATCATCATCATATTCATCACGCATCCATATGCACCATCACAACCACCACCATCAGCATCAACAGCATCATCATCATCAGCACCAGCATCAGCATCAGCATCAGCATCAGCAGCAGCATCATCACAAGAATAACAATCATCATTATCATAATCGTCCTCATCATCATCATCATCAGCATCATCATCAGCATCATCGCCGTCATCATCATCATCATCAACATCATCAGTATCATCATCAGTAGAATCATCACCACCATCAGCATCATGATCATCCTCATCATCAGCAGCACAAGCAGCATCATCATCATAATCATCAGTGTCAGCATCATCATCATCAAACTCATCACCAGCATCAGCATCATCAACCGCATCAGCATCAGCATCCGCATCATCATCGTCAGCATCATCATCACCATGATCATCAGCAGCACCATCGTCATCATCATCAGCAGTATCATCAGCATCATCAGCATCATCAGTCTCATCATCATCAGCAGTCTCATCATCATCATCGCAGTCATCATCATCATCATCATCATCATCATCATCATCAGCATCATCATCAGCATCATCATCCGCATCAGCATCATCAGCAGCATCATCAACATCATCAGCAATATCATCATGCTCATCCCTCTCCCGTTCGTCCTGCTTCTCCCCCCGTCCGCCCACTCCTGCTCATCTTGCCACGCCGCCTGCTCCTCCCCCGTGTCCTCTCCCTCGCCCTGCCTTCTTCAGGAGGCGCTCTTGGATGTTCGACTTCTCCCATAGGATGCAGAGCTCGTCGTTCCTGCCAGCCAGTTCCAATAAGCACCCATCCTCCTGCTCTTCCTCCTCCTCCTCCTGCCCCTCCTCCTCCTGCGTCTCCTCCTCCTCCTCCTCCTGCTCCTTCTCCTCCTCCTCCTCCTCTTCCTCCTCCTCCTCCGCCTCCTCCCCCTCCTCCTCTTCCACCTTCTCTTATTCCTTCTCCTTCTCCTCCTTCTCCTCCTCCTCGTATTGATTCTGCTCCTCCTGCGCACCCTGCCCATCCTGCTATTCCTCCTTATCATCTTCCACTTCCTCTTCCACCCCCTTCCTCCTCATCCACTTTATCCCTCCTCCCTGCTGTTAGAGGCATATGTCCCTTACTTCGCCTGGTCAATCTCCTCCCCAGTACTTCCCTTGTTCCCAATATCCGCCTGGTATCCTCTTCTTCGTCCTCCCCCTCCTCATCCTCATCCTCCTCCTGCTCCCCCTCCTCTCCCCCTTCCTCCCCCATCCTCCTGCTATTCCTCGTCGCCCTCCCCGGCCTCCTCACCCTGCCAAGAATCACTTGCCCCTCCTCCTCCTCCTCCTCCTAGTCCTCCTCCTGCTTCTCTACCACTACGACGCTAACGCATACGCAAAAGACTACGACTACGACTAAGACGAGGACTACGACTACGACTAAGACTACGACTGAGGCTCCGACTACGACTATGACTAAGACGAAAACTACTACCACTACTAGCACCACGACACCACTACTACTACAACTACTACTACTACCACCA
>CAUYUJ010015782.1:143234-153234 GCA_963575745.1 Prorocentrum cordatum | reverse complement strand
CCTTATTGCCCCCCGCATCTGCCTGTCGTCCTCGTCATCTTCGCCCTCGTCCTCGTCCTCGTCCTCGTCCTCGTTCTCGTCCTCCTCCTCCTCCTCCTCCTCCTCCTCCTCCTCTTCCTCCTCCTCCTCGTTTTCCTTTTCCTCCCCATCCCCCGTCCCCCTAGCGCCCAAGGTCGGCGGCACCAGCCGCAAATCCTTCCCAATAAACTGGTCACTGCGTGGTCACAAGGTGGCCACTGCGCCGTGGTCCGCGATGGTAGTACAGTGGCGGCGCACCGCAATCTCCGGAGCATCGCTCGCCACGTAGCAGCCCACGAGAAGGAACGAACTTTGCGCACCCCTGAGCCTGCGTACGAATGCACCTTTGTGCCTGTGTGCGCCGCCAGCATGTACATCACAGCGCCCGAGAGCACCACAAAGCCCGCGTACACCTCCAGGTGCCCGACGGTGTCAAACTTCAACCTCCAGGTGCCCGGCGCGCAGGTATCATATTCAGTTTGCAAGTTGTTTGTGACTGTTGTTTTTTCTGGCCACGGGCACGGCCCCTATCCCCGCTGCCTGCGCGCACAACAGTACCAATGTATACCACAATGCAAGACACCACCACGCCTGTGTGCAGCTTGACTGCCGCCGCAGCCGGCATGTGCGCTATGCACACCAATATGCTTGTCCCTTCAACTGTGAGTGCGCCGCCGCGCGTGTGGGTGCCACAACAGCCCGCGCGAAACACGCGCCTCGACATACCACAAGCACATGCCTGCGCACACTGCAAACACGTCGCGCGCACTACGAACAGCATACCTGCGCGCTAAGCAACAGGCGCTGCTGCACAGGGGTGGGTGGGACGGCGGGCGTTATGTTATCTACTGGGTGGGTGGGCGGGTGGGTTGGAGGCCACATAGCGCGCGTTATGTGCTCGAATACAAAAACTTGGGCTCCAATGTTCAGGATCTCGTCAGCAGCATCCCGAGGAATGTCGACTCTTGGACCAGAATGCTGAAGGCTCTGGAAGCTCATCAAATATGCTTGGGTCCCCTCCCACGTGGAAGATGTTGCTTCGGAGCTCGACCTCATCCGTGCCGTGGGCAACGAGTGTGCGGACGTTCTCGATGTTCTCGCGGGTCCGTCCGCGGAGCGAAGGTGGACCGATTCTCAGTAGGCTTCCAGCCCGAGACCGACCGTAGAGAAGCTGAGGCCGTTCTCATCCGACGTAGGGCGCGACGAGCTCTGGCGGAGAGTGTCCAAGCCGACCCTTGGACCGCCTCCCGCCCTGAGCGACCTCCACCGGCCCGCGTTCCCGTCCTGACCAAAGTTCTTCGAGCGAGCCCCCCTCTGTCAGTGGCGGAAAGTCGGCCCCATGTGCTTTTCTGCAGGATATGTTGCCAGTTCGAGGACTCGGGATTCGATTGGGGAAGGGGGCTCTCCCAGGATGTGCCCCCCCTCCCCATCCCCCCCCCGGCTGTCGATGGTTTCACTCCCCGTCGTGGACCTCAGAAGGTCTCGGGGAAGCTGCTGCATTCGTCCAATCGGTTCCAGTTCTGGGGGAGTACGGTTTGACGTGTTGTAAGTTCTGCGGCAAGACGGCCACCTCGGACCCACGTTGGCTCGTTGGGGAGGAGGTGCGTGCCCTGACCAAAAGGTTCCCAGAAACTTGTCCGCATTGGGGAAGGCCGACATCCTCATCCAGGCGGCCCACCCAAACACGTGGTCCAGGCCGAAATGTCTAAGTTGCAGGCCTAACTCGTCTGGTCTTGATCTTCCATATTGTTCGTGAGTCCAGCTGTCATTCACACCCAGCATTTCCAACATTCCTCCCTCCTCCTCCTCCTCCTCCTCCTCCTCCTCCTCCTCCTCCTCCTCCCCCTCCTCCTCCTGTTCCTCCTCCTCCTCCTCCACCTCCCTCCACCACCTCCCTCCTCTCCCCCCTCCTGCCTACTCCTTCTTTCATTCATCCCTCCTCGGTCCTCGAGGATCGAGGCTTCTGTGCAAGATTGGCCCTTTGGGGACCTCTGCGGGCCTCCGAGGGCCTCTAGGGACCTCCCTCCCGCCCTCCATCCCTCATCTTCCTCGTCCTTTTCCTGTTCCTCCTCCTCCTCCTCGTCCTCCTCCATTCCTTCTCCTTATGGATAACTCCTCCCTGTCGCACCCCGAGGCAAGTTTTAGGGCGGGCCGGGCGTTTCGCCTGAGACATCCTCACCATTTATGACCCTGAAGTTTTAAATGTGGCAACAGCTTCACAAATGGAGGGCGGGTGGTTGTCAAAATGTGGCTCTCGCCTTAGCGCCGCGCACATTCGCTTTAAACATTTGCAAGAACTTCACGGATTGAGGCCGGGTGGTTTTCAAAATGTGGTTCTCGCCTTTAGCGCCGCGCACATTCGCTTTAAACACTTGCAAGAACTTCACGAATTGAGGCCGGGTGGTCAAAATGTGGCTCTCGCCTTTAGCGCCGCGCACATTCGTTTTAAACATTTGCAAGGGTTTCACGGATTGAGGGCGGCTCCTTTTCAAAATGTGGCTCTCGCCTTAGCGCCGCGCACATTCTTTTTCAACATGTGCAAGAGCTTCACGGATTGAGGGCGGCTCCTATTCAAAGAGTGGCTCTCGCCTTAGCGCAGCGCACATTCGTTTAGAAAAAGATGCAAGAACTTCACGGATTGAGGGCGGCTCCTGTTCAAAATGTGGCTCTCGCATCAGCGCCGCACACATTCGTTTTGCAAGAATGTCACGGACTCCCATGATCAACGTATCAGAAATACTGTGTTGGAAGGATTCAGGATTATGCGGGTGCGACAATTATGTTGATTCGCGGTGTTGAAGTCCGAAGACGGCACTCTGGCGCGATTCCAGATCGTCAAGACGCAGCAGTCAGGTTGATACGTGGCGTTGAAATCCCGAGAACAATGCTTTGGCATTATTCAGGATCTTCAAACGGTTGTCCTTCCAACGAGGCAGTTCCCTCAATGGAAATAAACCACTGTGGAGGCCTATGAAGAGGGAGCTTGGAGGGAGGGTTCATTCCAACATCGTTGTTGACTCTTGGTGTTACACTGGACCTCCTCCTCCTCCTCCTCGTCAGTCCTGTCGATCAGCTGGGTCCCAGTGAAATTCCGCCGCTCCACCGCCTGGCAGGCCGCGGCAGTGGGGTGCAAGGTAGGCCACCACGGAAGAGGCAGGGGGAGAGAAAGAAGGACAGGGGGGGGGCGGGAGGAGGCCTAGAAGAAGACGAAGAGACAGAAATCGCACTGCAGCTCAGAAGCGGTCCAGCCAGGGGTGGGAGACACTAAGAATCCCAGCTTGCCTGCAGATGAAGTCCTCGAAATGCTCACCGCGGAGGGATCGAGGATCAAGATGTATTGACATGCTTGCTCTTCTCAAAACTCTTGAGGCCTCTGGGGACCCCTGGCGACCTCCAGGGATCTCCAGGAGCCTCCGCAGGGGTAGTAAGGAGAGGAGCATGACGATGACCTCATGTAAGGCTTTTCTTCTTTGGGGGTCCTCAAGAAAACCAGGACCCGAACCCTGGCCCCAGGAGCGCCGGCATTTCTCAACCTCTGCCTCCTCCCACTCCACTCCTCACCTTCCTCCCACCCATACTCGTCCTCCTCATCCACATCCTCCTCCCCTTCCAATCGCGTCCCCCTTCACCTCCCCCTTCTCCGCCTGCTCCTCCTTCTCCTCCTCCTTCTCCTCCTTCTCCTCCTCCTCCTCCACCAATCAAAGGTCTCAAGGAAATCGCCGGCGTAAAGTCGTCAAACCAGGATGGCATGATCGCATCAATAACAAACCCGGACGGCGATGACGAGACTTTCAGGAAAGGTACGGCCGATATGCTTGCCACATTTGACAAACAACTCGCCCAAAAGCCGCAGAGCGACGACGGGGTGATCAGCAGTACCGCAACTACAGCGGAGTCCAGCATGACAGGAAATTCGAGTGGCTGGATTCCCATGTGGAACATCTGGAGGCCATTTGCCAGATACGTTTTTACGTCAACGACGAGGCAGAAGTGCTGCTCCAGCGGGTGGCGATCGGTGAAGGGGCCCTGGGACACACAAATGAATACACACAAATAAAAAGATTCCCCATCTTTTCCTATATCTTCTGGGGGGGTGTCTTCCCCCCACTTCCCATAATGGATTCCCATAGTTTCCCTTATTTTCTGGGGAATCGACGATTAAGTGTGTCTGTGCGTTTCTTTTCCTCCTGAATCGGGGCGGCGGACACGCGAACTGGCCGGCGTGCAAGAGCAGCAGAAAAAGGGGGGGAGGGGGCGGCCGCGGAGCACCAGAGGAGGAGGGGGGCACTCGGACGCGGAGGACTTCCTCGTCAAGTGGGCCGCTGGCTGGACACGCACGTGGAGGACCACCGTGCCTGGGGCCACACGAGGGCCGCACGCTGGAAAAGCACGCGGCCGCTCTCGCCCGGGCCGGCCGCATCGTGCGGCTCCAGCTTCCTGATGCCACCACTCACGAGGAGCGAGCTTCACGGAGCCATGCTGGTTTTGCCACTGGCGACGCTTGTGCAATTCGCACCGAGCCCTACAGAGCCCCCCCCACTCTGGAACCCATCGTTCAGATTATCAGCGCGGAGTTAGCTCGCGCGCGTGCTGTCCGCGTCACGAGCCAAGTGTAGCGCGATCGTGCTGCAAATGCTTGACTGTACTGGGACCCTTAAACGTGACCCGGGGGCGGAGCCATCAAGCAGATGAGAAACGACAAGCGCAGCGACGCCGTGGGAGCCACAGCAGTACTACTCTCGAAGCAGGGGGAGCCATGGAAGAACACTTACTGCAGATGTCCAATGGTATGCTGACACCAAACCACAAACCACCCGACCAACGAAAAAGAGCGATTATCATTGTTACATACAAATCTGGCCGACCCCACACTATCACAAATCCTACTAGCTCTTCAGGGCGTGATTGGTTTAGGGAGTTTCCTCATCCATCTTAAGAAGCCCCCTGGAGTGGCCTCCTGGGGGGGGGCCTAAATGAATATGGCCCGTTCTTTGCTCGATCTCTTCCAAGATGGCCCCAAGATGGCCTCCGAGGCTCCCAAGGGTGCCCCAAGACGGCCTCAAGGGGCGTCCAGGAGGCCCCACGAGGCCCCCAAGAGGCTCCCAAGATGCCCCCAAGAGGCTCCCAAAAGACCCTCAAGACGCCCCAAGAGGCCCCCCAGAGGCACCTAAGACGCCCCAAGAGGCTTTGGCGAGAAAGCCCAAATCATTGAATGTACAATGGTTAGGACCACATTTTGGCATCCCGGGGGGGGGGACAAGTTGAATCCTTTTATCGATCTCCTCCAAGATGGACCCAAGATAGCCCATGAGGCTCCCAAGGGTGCCCTAAGACGGCCCCAACAGGTGCCCAGGAGACCTCAAAAGGCTCCCAAGAGGCGCCCAAGATGCGCCCAAGAGACCCCCAAGAGACCCCCAAGAGACTCCAAGGGGCCCCCAAAGGCACCCAAGACGCCCCAAGAGGACTCGGCGCGAAGGCCAAAATTGCTAATGACTCAGGTGTTAGCCACATTTGAGCTTGCTGGGGGGCCCCAAGACGGCCCCAAGAGGCCCCAGGAGGCCCCCAAGAGGCCCCCCAGAAGCGCCTAAAATGCCCCCAAGAGGCTCGAAAGAGACCCTCGAGAGGCCTCAAGTGGCCCCCCAGAAGCACCCAAGACGCCTCAAGAGGCCTCAGCGAGAAGGCCACAATTATTGATGTTACTAAGGTTTTGGCCACAGTTTGGCCTGTTGGGGGGGGCTCAAAGGAAGGACCTCCTCCCTTGATCGATCTCTTACAAGATTGCACCAAGATGGACCCCGAGGCTCCCAAGGGTGCCCCAAGACGGCCTCAAGGGGCGCCCAGGAGGCCCCACGAGGCCCCCAAGAGGCGCCCAAGATGCCCCCAAGAGGCTCCCAAAAGACCCTCAAGACGCCCCCAGAGGCCCCCCATAGACACCCAAGACGCCTGAAAAGGCCCCCCGAAACTGCCAAGAGACCTCCGAGAAGACCCGAGCGCACTCCAAGAAACTATCAAAGGAAATCCGAGGAGACTCCGAGAAGCATCCAAGAGGCTTCTGGCCTTTCTGCTCGCCCTCCTCCTCCTCCTCCTCCTCCTCCTCCTCCTCCTCCTCTCTCCTCCTCCTTTTCCTCCTCCTCCTCCTCCTCCTCCTCTTCCTCCTCCTCCTCCTCTTCCTCCTCCTCATCCTCCTCGTCCTCCTCCAGTCCCCCGCGGGCTCAGGAGATTCCTGCAGCAGGGTCTGGTGTCGGCGCTCGCCAGCAGCGGCCGTCGCCCACATCTCTTCCCCCCCAGGGACACCATCCCCAGCAATCTTAACATCCATGCATGTCTCTCCTATTGTTGTTTGTTCTGGTGGTGCGACTGGCAAGCATGTTCACCTGTTGTCTCGTGGGGTTACCTACATGGGGATCTAGAGAGATACAAGACATCAGCGAGGAATCCCACCAGCCCTTTTGGGCGCAGGTGGTCTAGAGCGTTCCCTTCGTTACCCATCCTACTTCCCCTTCGGGGAAGGGTTTATCGCTGTTCCCTATAAATAAACACCCCTCCCCCAGGCGACTGGTAGCCAACCCGAGACCATGCGCCCCCCCCCCCGTCGTCCCTTGTAAAAAAAGCCATACAAATTAGCCTGGCGAAGGACCCAACCATATGCAGTTGAGAGTACCGCAATTGTGAATATCTTCTTCGGTGGCGCTCCCTATGGGGCCACGAGCCGTATGAGGGGTGTGCCGAAATGCGTGGCAGTGTACACAACACGAACGAAGACGATAGGTCCGAATATGAAAGCTTGAGCGCGTGCGAGTCGGATCGCGAGCGAGTCTGATTATGAATGAATCTGCGCGCGATTGATTCTATTCGCATGAATGCGTGCATGGATACGCCCAGTGTAAATGTATGTATACGACTGTGAACAGTTTGGGTCTGCGTGACTCTCGGTACTCGTGACTCTGAGCGTCGCCTCTGCAGGGGGCTTCCCTGGGAACCCCGACGGCAGCGCCCGCGCGCCGCGACGCCCATGTCGGCACGCCACACACCTGGTGTGCGGGACGCATGCGGACGGCAGCACTGGGGCCTTCGGTGGAGCTCCCTGGGGCCACGAAACGTGTGAGGGGTGTGCCGAAATGGGTGTGCGGGACGCATGCGGACGGCAGCCATGGGGCCTTCGGTGGAGCTCCCTGTGGGGCCACGAAACGTGTGAGGGGTGTGCCGAAATGGGTGTGCGGGACGCATGCGGAGCGGGGCCTTCGGTGGAGCTCCCTGTGGGGCCACGAACGTGAGGGCCGAAATGGGTGTGCGGGACGCATGCGGACGGCAGCATGGGGCCTTCGGTGGAGCTCCCTGTGGGGCCACGAAACGTGTGAGGGGTGTGCCGAAATGGGTGTGCGGGACGCATGCGGACGGCAGCACTGGGGCCTTCGGTGGAGCTCCCTGTGGGGCCACGAAACGTGTGAGGGGTGTGCCGAAATGGGTGTGCGGGACGCATGCGGACGGCAGCCATGGGGCCTTCGGTGGAGCTCCCTATGGGGCCACGAAACGTGTGAGGGGTGTGCCGAAATGGGTGTGCGGGACGCATGCGGACGGCAGCACTGGGGCCTTCGGTGGAGCTCCCTATGGGGCCACGAAACGTGTGAGGGGTGTGCCGAAATGGGTGTGCGGGACGCATGCGGACGGCAGCACTGGGGCCTTCGGTGGAGCTCCCTGTGGGGCCACGAAACGTGTGAGGGGTGTGCCGAAATGGTGTGCGGTGCGCATGCGGACGGCAGCCATGGGGCCTTCGGTGGAGTTCCCTATGGGGCCACGAAGCGTGTGAGGGGTGTGCCGAAATGGGTGGGCGGGACGCATGCGGACGGCAGCAATGGGGCCTTCGGTGGAGCTCCCTATGGGGCCACGAAACGTGTGAGGGGTGTGCCGAAATGGGTGTGCGGGGCGCATGCGGACGGCAGCACTGGGGCCTTCGGTGGAGCTCCCTGTGGGGCCACGAAACGTGTGAGGGTGTGCCGAAATGGGTGTGCGGGACGCATGCGGACGGCAGCCATGGGGCCTTCGGTGGAGCTCCCTATGGGGCCACGAAACGTGTGAGGGGTGTGCCGAAATGGGTGTGCGGGACGCATGCGGACGGCAGCACTGAGGCCTTCGGTGGAGCTCCCTGTGGGGCCACGAAACGTGTGAGGGGTGTGCCGAAATGGGTGTGCGGGACGCATGCGGACGGCAGCCATGGGGCCTTCGGTGGAGCTCCCTATGGGGCCACGAAACGTGGGAGGGGTGTGCCGAAATGGGTGTGCGGGACGCATGCGGACGGCAGCACTGGGGCCTTCGGTGGAGCTCCCTGTGGGGCCACGAAACGTGGGAGGGGTGTGCCGACATGGGTGTGCGGGACGCATGCGGACGGCAGCCATGGGGCCTTCGGTGGAGCTCCCTGTGGGGCCACGAAACGTGTGAGGGGTGTACCGAAATGGGTGTGCGGGACGCATGCGGGCGGCAGCCATGGGGCCTTCGGTGGAGTTCCCTGTGGGGCCACGAAACGTGCGAGGGGTGTGCCGAAATTTGTGTGCGGGACGCATGCGGACGGCAGCACTGGGGCCTTCGGTGGTGCTCCCTATGGGGGCACGAAACGTGTGAGGGGTGTGCCGAAATGGGTGTGCGGGACGCATGCGGACGGCAGCATTGGGGCCTTCGGTGGAGCTCCCTATGGGGCCACGAAACGTGTGGGAGGAGGAGGAGGAGGAGAGGAGGAGGAGAGGAGGAGAGGAGAGAGGAGGAGAGGAGGTGGGACGCGGGCCACCGTCTCTTCAAAACAAGGACCCAACACCACAGGATGGTTGGGAAAAAAACAAACTCTCTCCAAATTCGGAGCATGCGCAGCCACCCGCCGCGGCCCCCCCCACCCCCCCCCACCCACGATCCCGGGTCAAAGAAAAACAGGCAGAGTACACTCGGCGCGGCTGCGGCGGCTGCGGCGGCGGCCGGCGGTGGCGGCGGCGGCTGCGTCGGCGGCGGCGGCGCCGGGGCGGCGGCGGGTGGCGGCGGCGGCGGTGAAGACGGCGGCGGGCGGCTGCGGCGGCAGCGGCGGCGGCGGCGACAATTTGGCGGCGGGCGGCGGCGGCGGCGGCGGCGGCGCGGCGGCGGAGCGGCGGCGGCGGCGGCGGCGGCGGCGGCGGCGGCGATTTGGCAGCGGGGGCGGCGGCGGGCAGCGGCGGCGGCGGCGGCGGCGGCGGCGGCGGATTGGCCCCCAGTAGCTGCCCATCCAAAGACGGTTGCTGCATATGCTGCGGTTCGGGGCAGACCCAGGTGCTACGTATGTGTAAGGAGGGCGGGTGGGAGTGACCGAGACAGCTTGCGGGCGGGAAGGGAGCCTTGACCCCTCCACCTACCCCTTCCCCTGGACCTGGACGGGAGGGGTCGCGACGCGTTGGAGCGTCCAAAACGGCCTCGGCGAGGAAGCCAAACTCATGTGTTGGTGTTAAGGTTTTGGCCCCATGTTGGCCTCCTGAGAGGGGACCGTAATTGGGGCCCCCCCCTTTGTTGATCGATGTCCTCCAAGATGGCCCCAAGAGGCGCCCAGGAGGCCCCAAGAGGCCCCAAGATGGCCCCAAGATAGCCCCAAGATGGCCCCAAGATGCCCCAAAGAGACCCCCAAGAGGACCCCAAGCGGCCCCAAGAGGCCTCCCCAAGGCACCCAAGACGCCCAAGAGTCCCTCAGGACCGCCAAGGGACCCCAAGACGTCCCAAGAGGCCTCGAATAAACCGCCCAAGAGATATCCCAAGGGGCTCCGAGAGGCATTCAGGAGACTTCCAAGAGACCCCGACAAGGCTTCAAGATAATCCCCGAGGCCCCCAAGATCCCCCCCAGGCGCTCCAAGAGGTTCCCGAAACAACTCCCAAGAGACATCCTAAGAGGATCTAATGTTCGTCATGTTTCCTCCACCTTCTGCTTGTCCTTATTCACCTCTTCCTCCTCCTCCTCCTCCTCCTCCTCCTCCTCCTC
>CAUYUJ010015782.1:114693-143134 GCA_963575745.1 Prorocentrum cordatum | reverse complement strand
CCTCCTCCTCCTCCTCCTCCTCCTCCTCCTCCTCCCTCTTCACGCGCCTACTCATCATCCGAAAACCAGCACCATCAGCAGCAACAGCAGCAGCACTAGCAGCAGCAACAGCAGCAGCAGTAACAGCAGGAGCAAAAGCACCAGCAGTAACACGTGCAACCTTCGCCACAAAAGATCTCCCAATTCACCGCTGTTGCCCGCTCTGGTTCACTATGTGTTTCTCGTTCTCCCTTCTTCCGTCAGCATTTCTGGGCATCGTTTCTGGATGGGTTGGTGGGGATACGCGAAGCGTCTAGAATTTCGGTTTACGGATATCGTGGCGCTCACAAGTACGGGGGAGCGTGCGACCAGCGACCGTACGCCAGAGTTCGCAGACCTACTCTTTCACTTCGTGATCAGATGTGGCTACGTGCCAGGGCTCCACACCAATCGAGCCTGCGGCATCTCACTCCTCTTGAGGAGACGTGTGGTCAAACGCAAAGATGTGCACGATGTGCCGTCAGTCCCTGTGAGTCTGCAGGGTAGGAGTGGCGATCTTCAGAATGAGGTCGGGAAGAAACGATAGTCGTACCGGTGTTCCGCGGGATGGCCTGCTCCGCGGGCGCCGCGAAGCCAGTGAACTCGCTGTGTTTCGCCGAGTGCCATTCGCGGCAACTGTTGCGGCGGCTGTCGCGCGACGCGCACACCTCGCACTCGACCGCGCGCCAGCCGCGCGGGTCAAGGGGCTCGTTGCAGAGGCTTCCGGCAAGGCGGCGGCGCTGGCAGCGGGATCCCGGCAGGCAGACTGGGACGCAGAGCCGGCGCTTGAGATTGCCGCGGAACTGCGAATCTGGTTGGCGGGGGTCGTCTGGCCGGCGCGGCAACTGGCTCCCGTGCCCCCATTTTCCCGCGGGCGCAGGCGGCGGCCCTCGTCGCGCGCCCGCAGCAGCTTCTCCCTGGTGGCCGCGGAGGCAACTTTGCACCAGTGCCCCTGTAGTCTCGGTTGTGGTTCTGCAGCGCAGTCTATCCAGTCGAAGTGCGCTTCAGGAACGTCGGCCGCCTGGAGCGCCGCCCCCGCCTGGCCGAACGTCCGATGCGCCCGCGGGCAACGGGCCCGGAATACACCCAGCGAGCTGGCCCCGAGGCAGGCAATGACGTCGTGGAGCAAGAGAGCCCAACTGGCAGCACAGGCAGCGGGCGCCGCCAGGGCGGCCGAGGGGAAACCGCATCCGCCGCCAGCAAGGCGCAGAAAGGCTTGGAGGCGCTGCCGGGCGCCCGCAGGCCCGCCAGCGAGCTGCTCGAGGCAGCTGATAAGGACTCGGTCAAGCTGTTCCGCCCAGCCCCCCTGCAGGTTGGCGCGGAGGCGGTGCGCAACGCATCCGCAAGCAAAAGTCAGGGGGAGAGCGAAGGCGCTCTCAACTCGGAGGCCTGTTTGTCGCAGCTCTTGCAGGCGGGCAGCAAAGGCCGCTGCCTTGGCTGCGGCCGTGGCACCGTCTAACCCAGCGTGGACAGTCACTCCTTCGTCCTCCTCTCCCTCCCTTCTCCTCTCCTGCTCGAGCCATGAGGCAGCGTCCCCCAAGCAGGTGGGGTTGTCCACCCAGCGCCCCTGGACGGTGGCCAGCAGGTGACTGCGCCCGCAAGCGGGCTACGCTTACGTTTTCGCCCGGTCGCCTGCCGGGTGCCACGCAAGGGCGTCAGCGATGACCTGCATGGCTGCGCACGCATGCTCTGGCGGGGCGAAGACCACGACGTCGTCGAGGTAGCTGACCACCCTGCTGGAGGTCGAGAGTCTGGAGGCGCACGTAGACATCGCCCAATGCGTCTGCAGTGCCAATTGCGAAAAGCGCCGGCGAGAGTGGACACCCCCGGACCACGCCGCCGCTGGCCCGAACGCGGCGGGCGTCGTCGGCGACGTCGCCCAACCAATAATGTTGCGTGGTCCCCGTGAGCCAGCGGTGGGCGCACTGGAACAGCCGCCGGGCACGCTGACGCACGCCGCCCAGCGCCGCGTCGCCGGGGGCGCCGTTGAACGCGCCGGAGCAGTCGAACGCCGGGGCGGCCCCGAGCGGGCAAGCCTCCGAGAGCTAGGCCCGCAAGACACTTGCGCGCGAGCTCGCACCCGGTCGCGCGGCCAACGGCATATTCATTGGTGGGGCCCGACTGCGCCCGGCATCTCGTCTTTGCACAAATCGCAGGCGGCCCTCGCAGCGAAGCGGCGGAGGACGCAGCCGCAGGCAATCGGCCGGAGGGCCCCGTTCCGCTTGGGCTGGGCCAGCAAGCGGGCGCCTAGGTTGGCTCGCGTCGCGTCGGGGCTGAGCTCGCCGAGCACGAGGGCGACTGCGACCTTGGCCACCGCCTCGAGAGCAAAGGCGTCGGCCAGCAGCGCGCGCCAGTGCTCGAACCGGCTTCCGTTTGACCTGGCACAGAGCGGTGCGGGCTCTTCGCCGGGCTCTTGGCCACGGAACAGGCATGCTTCCAGGTTCCGCGCCTCCTCTGGCGCCCCGCCAGCGCCGAGCGCCGCGTCGGCCAGGGCCTTCCGGAGGTCCGCGATGGCGCACTGGACGGCCGACGGCACCACACGCACTGTGGAGTCCGGGTCGCGCAGGGAGGCCCAAGAAACCGTGCCCCAGAAATCCATGCGCAAGAGCTCCCCGTACTGCACCTGCGCGGCGTCCGCGGCGGCAGCACCGACAGCTCCCCCTCCCAGCCCGCTGGCGTGTTCCGCTCCTCTGGCTCCAGCTCCAATTCCTTCCTCTCCGTCTCGTGGTCCTCCTCCTCCGCCCGCCAATGCGCCAGCCGCGTGCGCGGCCTGCGCCTCGACCTGCTTGTCCGGAGCGACGGCGTGCCACCCCGCCAGCTGCGCAGGTGGCCCATACCAGTGCGCCACGCACCGGATGTGACGCAGCCGCGCGCCTTTCCCCCCGCGCCGCACCCGGGGCACCCTTGCGGGTATCTCCCCCAGACACGTGGCGCACACGGCGAGGCTCCTCGCAGTGAGGCCAGAAACGAACCAGCTCAGCGCGGCCTCGCGGCAGCCGCAGCGCCCGCCGCGGCTGGCGCGTCCGCGTCCACGCTCGCCGGCCGCCGCCGCCACCGCCTGCGCCCCTCGTTCACGTCGCCCCCCCTCGTCGACGTCGACCTCCATGGCCCCGGAGTTGGGGGAGGGGGCGGAAGGGTGAAGGGGGGAAAAGCAGGTGAGGAGGGAGGCGGCCGGGCAACGGCTGCGCGCGACTCGAGCCTCCTCCTCGTCCTCCTCCTCCTCCTCCTCCTCCTCCTCCTCCTCCTCCTCCTCCTCCTCCTCCTCCTCGTCCTCCTCCTCCTCCTCCTCCTCCTCCTCCGCCTCCGCCTCCTCCGCCTCCTCCTCTCCTCCTCCTCCTCCTCCTCCTCCTCCTCCTCCTCCTGTTCCTCCTTCTCCTCCTTCTCCTCTTCCTCCTCCTCCTCCTCCTCGTCCTCCTGCTCTCCTGTTCCTCCTCTCCTCCCCTCTTCCTCCTCTTCCTCCTCTTCTCCTCCTCCTCCTCCTCCTCCCTCCTCCTCCTCCTCCTCCTCCTCCTCCTCCTCCTCCTTACTCCTCGCCATCATCATGATCATGATCATGATGATGATCATCATCATCATCATCATCACCATCATCATCATCATCATCATCAGCAGCAAGCAGCAGCATCATCATCATCATCATCATCATCATCATCATCATCAGCAGCATCAGCATCATCATCATCATCATCATCATCATCATCATCATCATCATCATCAGCATCATCATCATCAGCAGCATCAGCATCATCATCATCATCATCATCATCATCATCATCATCATCATCATCATCATCATCATCATCATCATCATCATCATCATCATCATCATCGTCAACAGCATGATCATCATCATCGTCATCATCATCACCATCATCATCATCATCATCATCATCATGTTCATCATCATCATCTTGATCATCATCATCATCATCATCAGCATCATCATCATCATCATCATCATCCGCCTCCTCATCATCCGCCCTCTTCTTTCTTCTTCACATCCTCCTTATTATGTCCTCCTCCTCCCCTTCTTATTATGGATGTTCGTAATAGAAATACGCTTACTTTCAGTATTAATAGCATTCGTCGTCTTACCATTGTTATGTCTATTATTACCCCTTAGTAGTAGCATACTTCTTTTTCTGCAGACAAGCAATATTATGGTGGATACTATTATCATCCAGATGATTGGTCTTGCGATTGCTGTTATTACTCGTTGACTTATTCGTGGAATTAAAATATCAGTACACGTATTAGCAATGGGATTGTTATTAATACTCTTGTTATAACCTGACGATGGTAATTATTAGTTGTAGCCGTAGTAATAATATCCGTAGCGGTGCTCTGAAGACTCGTAATGCTCTTTTTATGTTTTCTTCTTCTTAGTATTATCCGTATTATTATTGTTGATCGCATCCGTACTGTTATTCTTACGCTGAATATTATTATTAGTATTCCTCCTCCTCCTCCTCCTCCTACCCTCCTCCTCGACACCGCCGCTGAACGAATGCTGGAGTCGGCAAGCCTACGCGTGCTTCCTTCAATGACAGGCTAGTCATGTCACCATCCCCATGTCGACGGAGGCAGTTCTCGTTCGCCGCAGACCCCTGCCAGTCAAGCTTCCGAAGGGATTGCCGTCCAGGGAGCTCGACGGAGGGAGAGAAAGCCCGGGAGCCTGCTCGTATTTTCTTCGCAGGCTGACCATCTCTCTCTCGACGGAGTTGATAATGGAGTTCAACTTGTCTATCTCTATGACGTACTGCTCCACCTCAAAGGTATTCATCCATCCTCCTCATGTTTCTCCTTCTCCTTATACGCCCCATTCCCTCTGCTCCTCCTCCTCCTCCTCCACCTCCTCCTCCACCTCCTCATCATCATCATCAGTATCAGCATCAGCATCAGCATCAGCATCAGCAGCAGCATCATTATCATCATCAGCATCATGGCCATCGTCATCGTCATCGTCCTCATCATCATCATCATCATCATCATCATCATCATCATCATCATCATCATCATCATGATCATGATCATCATCATCATCATCATCATCATCATCATCGTCATCATCATCATCATCATCATCATCATCATCATCATCATGATCATCATCATCAGCATCATCGTCATCGTCATCATCATCGCCATCGCCATCGTCGCCACCATCATCATCATCATCATCATCATCATCATCACCATCATCATCATCAGCGTCATCGTCAGCATCATCATCATCATTATCGTCAGCAGCAGTAGCATCATCACCACCATCATCATCATCATCATCAGCATCATGATATCATCAGCAGCATCATCATCAGCGTCAGCATCGACACCGGCGTCGTCTTCATCTGCAGCAGCAGCATCATCGCAACCACCACCAACACCACCACCACCACCATCATCAACATCATCATCATCATCATCAGCATCATAATCATCATCAGCATCATCACTATCATCAGCATCATCAGCATCCTCACCATCATCATCCTCAGCAGTAGTAGCATCTTCATCATCATCATCATCATCATCATCGTCATCCTCATCATCATCATCATCATCATCACCATCATCATCATCCACATCATCATCACCATCATCAGCATCATCGTCAGCAGGATCATCAACAGCATCATGTGCATGAGCATCATCATCATCATCATCATCATCATCATCATCATCATCATCATCGTCGTCACTATCATGATCAGCATCATATGCATCCTCATCATAATTCACATCCTCATCATCAGCAGCAGCAGCATCATCATCCGCATCATCATCAGCATCGACATCAGTATCATCATCATCAGCATCAGCAGCAGCACCATCATCACCATAACCATCACCATCATCATGATCATCATGATCAGCAGCATCATCATCAGCATCATCATAAGTATCGTCATCATCCTGAGCAGCAGCATCATCATCGTCATCATCGTCAGCATCAGCATCATCATCAGCATCATCAGCAGCAACAGCAGCAGAATCCTCATCATCATCATCATCATCACCATCAGCATTAGCCTCAGCAGCAGCATCATCCGCATCGTCATCATCAGCAGCATCATCAGCAGCAGCATCAGCATCAGCATCAGCAGCACAATCATCATTATTATCATCATCATCATCATCATCATCATCATCATCATTATAAGCAGCATCATCATAATCATCAGCATCATCATCATCATCATCGTCAGCAGCATCATCATCAGCAGCATCACCATCACCATCACCATCAGCATCATCATGAGCATCATCATCCTCATCACCATCATCATCAGCATCAGCAGCATCATTATCAGCATCAGCATCAGCATCATCATCATCAGCATCGTCAACAGCATCGTCAACATCATCCTCTTCACCGTCCTCATCATCAGAATCACCATCAGTGCTAACATGATCACCACCCTCATCATGATCGTGATCGTTGAATCCTATTCCACGTCATCATCCTGGTCGACCTTTTCCTCCTCCATCCTCCTCATCCTCATCCTCTCCCCCCTCTCAGCCTCTCCCCGACCCGGATGCATCCGCCACCCTGCCTCTGGGCACGGAGTGGGCGTGCCCTCAGGTCCGCCGGGTGCGCAGCAGCAGGATGCCTATGTCCTGGCCGCGTCCGTTCCCTCACCCTCTAAGCGTGTCGTGGCGCAGTCGGGCAGGCGCGGAGCTCGGCATGCTTGTGCGTGTCTGTGTGGAAGGGCGAGGGAGGTTTACACTGGTCCGCCTCCTGTTCGTCACCATTCTGCTTGTACCTCCGCCTACTCTCAGGTCGGGCGTGTCCCCCATACAGGCGGATTTTGGACGAAGCATTAGTTGTTATGCTATGCTATGCCATGCTATGCTGCGCTATGCTATGCTATGCTATGCTATGCTATGCTATGCTATGCTATGCTATGCTATGCTGCGCTATGCTATGTTATGCTATGCGATGCTATGATATGCTATGTTATGCGATGCTAAGCTATGATATGTCATGCTGCGCTGTGCTATGCTAAGCTATGCTATGCTATGTTATACTAAGCTGCGCTATGCTATGCTATGTTATGCTATGATATGCTGGGCTATGCTATGCTGTGCTGAGCTATGCTACGCTATGCTATGCTATGCTGTGCTCTGCTATGCTAAAGCTCAGCGAAGCTAAGATGAAGGTAAGCTAAGCTAAGATAAACCTGAGCTAAGATGAAGCTAAGCTAAGCTAAGGCGAAATAAGCTAAGCTAAGATGAGATAAGCAACGCTAAGGTAAGGGGATGTAACTGGGGGAACCGCGGGACGGATCCTGGGGGAACCGCCCGGGGCGAGGACCACTGCCCGGCCCTTTAAGCTCTAAAGTAAGAACCCTTCTAGGCAGAGCCTAGGTAGGGAATAAGCTAAGCTAAGATGAGATAAGCAACGCTAAGCTCAAGGGACGCAACTGGGGGAACCGCGGGGCGGATACTTGGGGAACCGCCCGGGGCGGGCCCCACTGCCCGGCCCTTTAAGCATACCGAGTAAGACCCCTTCTAGGCAGATCCTAGGTAGGGAAAAACTGAGGAACGATGAAACTGAGCTAAGGTAAGATGAAATAAGCTAAACTAAGATGATATAAGCAACGCGAAGCTAAGGGAACGTCACTGGGGGAACCGCGGGGCGGATGCCGGGGGAACCGCCCGGGGCGAGCCCCACTGCCCGGCCCTTTAAGCTTAACTATGCTATGCTAAGGTGCGCTATGCGATGCTATGCTTGTTATGCTATGTTATGCTGCGCTATGCTATGCTGTGCTTGGCTATGTTATGCTATGCTATGTTATGATAATGCAGCGCTGTGCTATGCTAAGTTAAACTAAGCTAAGCTAAGCTAAGCTAACCCTCTAAGCAGAGCCTAGGTAGGGAATTACACCCATGCTATGATATACGATGCTGCGCTATGCTATGCTACGCCCTGCTATGCATACTGTGCTCTGCTATACTAAAGCTCAGCGAGGCTAAGATGAAGGTAAGCTAAGCTAAGATAAAGCTATGCTAAAGATCCGCGAAGCTAAGATGAAGGTAAGCTAAGCTAAGATAAAACTGAGGTAAGATGAAGCTAAACTAAGTTAAGATGCAATAAGCTAAGCTAAGATGAGATAAGCAACGCGAAGCTAAGGGAACGTCACTGGGGGAACCGCGGGGCGGATGCCGGGGGAACCGCCCGGGGCGTGCCCCACTGCCCGGCCCTTTAAGCAAACAGAGTAAGAACCCTTCTAGGCTGAGCCTAGGTAGGGAACTATATATATATTTACATATATATAACAAAAAGCCAACAACCAAAAAATGGTAAACAAGTCGAAAAACAACGTCCCCTGACAATGTCTTGACTATTTTTGGATACTCCTCCTGTAGAGGGACAGGCCCAACTTGAACCTACTCCTCCTCAACGCCCTGGTTGCGAAGAGCTTCCCACAAGCTGTCGTGTTCAACAGTGTCGAAGGCTTTCTTGAAATCGATGGCTACTATCCACAGATGTTGGTTCCATTCAGCAGCCCTTTCTCGCAGGACTTGCAAAATAATGAAAAGGTCGCGCGTAACCCCGGCAAAGTCGGAAACCAGCTTGGTCGTCTGGTTGATGCTGGTCCAAAGCTGATTGGAATCTATTGTACAGTAATCTACTGAAGAGCTTGTGCAGCATTGGTATTGCGCAAATCGGGGGATAGTTCTGGGGGGCTGCTAGGTCCCCTGATGTAGGGATTACTGTAATGACGGTTTTTCTCCAGCTGGCTGGCGTGGGGGCGTCTACCTTGATGACTGTGTTGTAAACTTCAACAGAGCTCGTTGGAGCTCTGGGCCTGGCTTTTGGAGCATTTCAGCTCGAATTCCGTTGGTGTCGGGCGCCGTGCCGCCCTTGAGTTGTGAGATTGCTACTTTGAGCTCGACTTCAGTGAATGCTGGAATCTGTTGCGGCTGGCACTACGCGTCGGCTGTTCGTCCGCCCGCAGTGGAAGAAGAGTACAACTAAGCGTAAAAATCTGCGAATACATCCGCAATTCCCTGTCTCGACGTCTCCTTGACGCCGTCGGCGCCCACCATATCAGGAATGAGCGTCTTCTCCTTTCGGTTTTGACAGAGCGGATGTGCTTCAAGCCCTAGTACTGCTCTAGGATGACCTTGATTCGTTCCCTCTGGCCGGCACGCTTTTGCCGTCGGATGTCCTTCTGGATTTGCTTGCTGATCGATCGTCGGGAGGCGGCGTCTGCGGCGGGTGTGCCTTGGCGCTGTCTGACGAGGCCCGATGTGATATCGTCGGTATGTTGGTGCTTGGAGTCGTTTGTGCTGGTTGCGTCTGCTCGTGAAGGCGTCGCCTCGGTGTACACGCCGTGGGATGCGGAGGTGCACATGCTCGTCCCGATGGCGTTGCTCAGTTCCTGCGGGTCTGTCGGCAACTCCCCGCTTTGCAATTGGAGGCATAAGCAACGTTGGTATTTGTCGAAGTTTACGTTCGCCCAATGCTGGCCGCGGGAAGCGGCAGATGAAGAAGTACTTCTCGAAGAGCGTCTGGCGTTCGATTGTGCAGGCGAATGCGGAGCACGACGGCTTTGTGGTCCGAGTTGGGATCCACGATGTTCGAGGCCTCGGCGTCAACGCACAGGGGCAGTAGACTTCTATCCACTAGTATGTAATCGTTTTGTCGCGGATTCCCCGCAGTCGTGGTGTAAGTTATCTGCTTCTCCGGCGGTTTGCGGAAGAACGTTTTCGTGATCGCGAGCCCCTCGGTCGTGGCCCAGTGTCGCAACCATTGACTTCTGGAGTTCTCGTCGCCATGTCCGTGGGGGCCCACAAATCGAAATGATACGGCGTCAGCGGCCCCTGGTTCACCCGAGGGTGCTCGCTTTGGCCGCGGAGGTGCGCCTACCCGGGCGCTGAAGTCTGCAGCAAGAATGGTCCGTGTGCTGCGTGTGCGGGACTCCGTTAGCAAGGCACCAATGCCGTCGCACATGCTTGGTATGTGTGCGGCAGTGTACCCGGTGTGTGGAAAGCATGCTGAGACCAACTGTATTCGGGTTCGCCCCTTTTTGATGGTCACCGCGGCAAACCTCGCATCGACGGCTTGGAACTCTGATTATGTAAGACTTCCAGCGCTTGTGAACTAGAATTGCAGCACCATGGCACAGCCTGTCCTTTCCAAAGCCTGCGAAGGTATGCCCCTCGCCCGTGCACCACAGTTCTTTTTGCTCTGTCATCCAAATCTCGTTGATCAGGATTGCGTCCCAGTGCTGATTCTGCACGTCACAGAGGAGCTCCTCGATTCAATCATCATTTTCCAAGGACCTCGCAGTCTTGTGGATGACCGTGCGTGCGGTGTCACCCCTGCTCTCGATGGTGACCGCCGGTGATGTTGGGGAGGGTTGGTCGGAGGGTAGGAGGAGGTGGTTGGGTAGGATAAGTGGGGCTGTCGTCGTCGACGTTGTCGTCGCACTCAGTTGGTCCATGGCGAGGCAGCCGATATCGTAGAGATGCGACGGGAAATCGCTTTGCACATCACTGAATACCTCTCGTCCTCCTCCTCCCGTTCGTGGTCGTCCGGGTAGGTCAATGATTGAGCTGGCTTGCGCTGTTGGGCGATGGTGGTCGGTTCCGGCAGCGCTGCTCGTCGTCGGTGATCCTGTCGGGAGTGCCTGATCGGCGGTGCTGCTCGCTAGTCGGTGCTGCTGCCGGAGTTCGATAGTCGGAAGTGGAAGTGGAGGCTGAAGTACTGCTGGGTCGCTGGAGGTCGGAGGTCGATGCTCGAAGGTGGAAGTGGAAGGTCGGATGCTGGATGCTGGAGGTGGGGGTGCTGCGCAAAGAGAAGCTGGATGTCAAAGCGTGGAGGTAGAAGTAGAAAGACTGACGTGCAAGGCTGGAAGTCAGTGCGCTGCGCTGGAGGAAGCTGGAGGTCGGCAGGTGGGCGTGGAAGCGCTGGGGGCTGGAGGTCGGAAGAGAAAACCGAATTCGAAGAAACCGTCAAATGATGTTGATGACTTGATCGATGTAACGCATCGTGCGTTACATCGATCGTGCGTTCATGTAGATCATGCGTTGGTCCGACGCCAACGCACGTTCATGTAGATCGTGCGTTGGCGTCGGATTCACCGCCAATGAAACGCAGGGTTGGTCGGCGCAAGCCTGTGGTGAACAGGTGTCCTCGCTGCTGGTGCCGAGGTGGTAGGAGTCGGAGCTCGAGGAGACAACTTGGTGACCTTCACCATCAAAACATTTTGGGCCATAGTCGGGAGCCAACAGCTGGAGGTCAAACGCGTTGGGGAGGGAGCCGAAGTCGGAGTGAAGAGGCAAGTGTGGAAGATGGGGTGGTCCTCCTTTTCCGTCTTTTCCCCCTGGCGGAACTGCGTATGCACGTACTAGTGGTTGGCCGCCCTCGGTGATCATGTCATCCGTCGAAGATCCAACAGCACTGATCCCAGCTGCTCGAGGTCGGATTTGCGAACCCAGGTCCTGCACAGAGTCTCCCTCAAGAGTGTCAGAAAATTGTGAACTACATATTTGAATTTCGATTTCGCTCGAGATGTTCTCCCCCCTGGTCTCAGACGAGCTCGGACGGGGAGTGGGTGAAACATGCAAGGTCGGAGTTGGGGTGCCGTTCTCGATGTTCGAAGCGGGGGCCCCGTTGGTGACAGGTGTCGCATCACAGTCGGAGATAGTGCGCCGGCCGCGGAGGATGCAAAGTGGAACATCTCCAGGAACGTTGCTGTAGGTCTGTCGTCCTCCCCCACGGCTGTGTGAAACTTGACAGTGGGCATGACGACGTGGCTCCTGTAGTGCAGAAGCGTCCGTCAAGAAGGCTTGCACGAATCCTTTGGGGGAGTCCTGGTAGGAAGTTGGAAGGTAGCTGTTGATGCTGGGGCTCCCAGGAGTCCCAATCGAACAAGAATGGCTCACGTTGGAGCCCCAGGAGGTCCAAAGAACAAGCCGCAGTCCGTCCGAAACATTGTGGGCCGAGGGCGAGATGTGTTGTGAACCTGGCGCCGAACGGGCTGCCGAATTCTGACGCATGCCTCCCCAGTGGTCCGAAGCGGAGGTCGGAGGAGAACTGGGCGGTTTAGGGCTGGGAGCTGGCGCCTCCTGGAACTGTTCCTTCACAAACGCCTCCACCGTTGTCCCTCCCCTCAATCGGGCGCTCCCACCCGCTCGTTCAGCTCGACCCCGCGCTGCACGCACTTCGTCTTCTCCTCCGCGCGGGAGCGGGCGTGGGCGCCCTCCGCCTCACCCCTCGTCTTCGTGTTGCAGTTATGCGTCCAGTGTATTCCTCCTCCCTCCTCCTCCTCCTCCTCCTCCTCCTCCTCCTCCTCCTCCTCCTCCTCCTCCTCCTCCTCCTCCTGGAGGGCCGAGGGAGAAGGAGGAGGAGGAGTTTCGGGGAGCGAGCGAGGAAGAATGGACAAGGGAAGCTGACATGGAGCCTGCCTTTACAAGCTCATAAGGGTACATCCTCTTCTTCACCCCTCCATCTTCTACTCGTCCTCCTCCTCCTCCTCCTCCTCCTCCGCCTCATCCTCTACCTCCGCCTCCGCCTCCTCCATCATCATCATCATCATCATCATCATCATCATCATCATCATCATCATCATCATCATCATCATCATCATCATATCATCATCATTATCATCATCATCATCATCATCTCATCCTCATCCTCATCATCATCCTCATCATCATCATCATCATCATCATCATCATCATCATCATCGCAGCATCATCATAAGCATCAGCATCATCAGCATCATCAGCATCATCAGCATCATCATCATCATCATCACCATCATCACCATCATCATCATCATCATCGTCGTCATCGTCATTATCATCCAACTCCTCCTCCTCCTCCTCCTCCTCCTCCTCCTCCTCCTCCTCTTCCTCCCCCCGACCATCATCATTACCATCATCATCCTCAACAACAACATCAGCATCATCACCAGCATCATCATCATCATCATCATCATCATCATCAACAACATCGTCACCATCATCATCATCATCATCATCATCACCATTATCAGCATCATCATCGTCAGTATCATCATCATCATCATCATCATCATCATCATCATCATCATCATCATCATCATCATCATCATCATCATAATCAGCATCACCATCATCATCATCATCACCATTGCCATCGTCATCGCCATCGTCATCATCAGTGTTCCTCCTCCTCGTCTTCGTCATCTCCATAGTTTCCTTCGGCGAGAAGTAGCATCATCGTTCACACCATCATCAGCCTCATCATCACCTGCAGCATCATTATCATCGTGATCAATGACATCATCATCACCATTATCATCATCAGCAGCATCATAATTATCATCATCAGCAGCATCAGCAGCAACATCATCGTCATCATCAGCAGCATCATCACCCTCACCACCGTCATCATCACCATCATCAGCATCATCGTCATCCTCATCATCGCCATCACCGCCATCACCATCAGCATCATCATTATCAACATCGTCATCGCTCACATCATCAGCATCATCATCATCAGCATCATCATCAGCATCAGTATCAGCATCATCATCAGCATCATCATCAGCATCGTCACCATCATCATCATCGCAAGAATCATCGAAAGCAGCGTCATCGCCATCGTCATCGTCATCGTGGTCATCATCAATATCAGATTTGCCCTCGTCGCATCATACCAACACCATCGTCATCGTCATCATCATCAGCATCAGCATCATCATTGTCGTCATCAGTACCGTCGTCGTCACCACCATCAGCCGCAGCAGTGCCAGCATCGTCAGCATAACTATCACTATAAGCATCATCAGTATCATCATTACCATCACCAACATCAGCATCATCATCATCAGCAGCAGCAGCATCAGCATCATCATCCTCATCATCGTCATCGTCATCATCAGTATCATCATCACCCTCATCACCCAAATCGCCCTCGTCATCATCATCGCCATTCCGTAGCCATTTTGGCTCAAGTCCGTAGCCCTTTCGGGTCAGGACCTGGCCTCACTGGCAAGGGGGGAGCAGCGGCCCCCACAGTGCTCCTCCTCGTCTGCCAGGCCAGACGAGGGTTTTTGGCTTCTCCTGCTCTCGAGCTGCTGTGGCATGGTCCCCGCGCCCCCGCAGCCCCGCTCCCAGAGCAGACACCAGACCCGCTCCCAGAGCGGCTACAAGACGTGCTATGGCAAGAGCTCATGTGGCTATCAGTATAATCTGGTGGATTGGGCTCGCTGCTATCGTTGCAAGAAGTGGCTCCGCGACGACCCGGTTCGGGACACGGTCAAGGGGCCCCCCCGTCCTTGGACAGGCGAGCAGCAGTCCAAGGATGCATGGCAACAGGTGGAGTCCACGCGCCGCAAGGCCAAGTCGAGCCCAGGCACGAGTGCTGACCAGTCCCAGTCTGGGAGTGGGAAGGGCGGCTCGGCCCAACAGCGCAGTGGCAAAGGATCGGACGCAGGTGGCAAGCAGACGCAGCGCGACTACCTCGCGGCTGCAGTGGAGCAGCTCACGCTTGCTGGACTGGCAGACGACCACCCGCTCATGGTGGCCGCCAAGGCTCAGGTGCCCTCCGCTGCTGCTGCTCAGCCTGACGAACGTGGCCCACCGCCATGGATGCGAGTTCGGTCCCATCAGGACAAGCTGGCCCACTTCCAGGGCCAGCTTACTGCGTCGAAGGCGACGGAGGCCAACCTCCGTCAACAGATCACGGAGCTGGAGCAGGACCTGGAGGACTGCGTTGCATCCCAGGCGGCTCTGGCGGAATCGGTCAAGAAGGAAGAGGAGGAGCTCCAGAGGCTCCATCGACGTGCTGCTCTTCACCCTGCTGGTGATGACTGCAAGGCGGCTGTCAACGGGCTGGTGGAGACGCTGTTCGGCCATCTGCCCGAGTCGTTCAGAGTGGCGAAGGCGGACCAGCTCCGCACCGCGGTGGACCTCCTGGGCGACCTGGCTGCTGCTGGGGCCTCTTTCCAGGAGCAGGAGGAAGCACGGCGGAAGGCACAGGCCGAGGAGGCCGCGCAGCGTGCCATGTCGGGCAGCTGCCCTTCGCCAGCCCCAGCGGCACCCTCGGACTCACGTGTGGCGGAGGATTGCAAGCAGCAACTTACTGAGTTGCTGGAGGGCGGACAGGCAGGGCAGTACGAAGGTCTCTACAGGACCATGCTCGATTTCCTGCAGAACCCTTCAGCCCTCAGCAAGAGGCCCAGGAGGGACGCGCCAGGCCCAGAGGCTGCGGCGGCGGCGGCCCCCTCGGCCGCGCCTGGCCCTGCGGCTGCTGATGTTCCTGCTGATGTTCCTATGCCTGCTGACCGCGATGTCGCTGGTGCCCCACCCCCGTCGGGGTAGCGGGGTCGGCGCTGCAGCTGCTGGACGCCGCCTGCCTGCGCCCGCCTCACACCGAGGCAGGTGGCGCTCCCTGGCGGCGCGGGCTGGGGCTACTGGCCATCGACGAGTTCGAGGCGAGAGTGTGCAGGAGGAGACTCCTGCGGTGCAGGAGGAGACTCCTGCGGCCCGTCGGCCTGAGGTATGGAAGCTGTGTACGGCCAACATCACCTCGTGGGGCATCGAGTGCGGGGACAGGGGTAAGGTCACGAGAAGGCCCTTCCTGGAGCTCTGCGACTCTGTGGATGCCGACATCTACGTTTTCCAAGAGCACCACCAGACGGAGCTACGTTTGGTGGACGTTCAGCAGGCGCTGGTCAAGGCTGGCATGGTCTCACTCCTCACTCCTGCTGCCCCCTCAGGTCGTTCAGAGGCTGGCACCACTGGAGGAGTGGGCATTGCGACTTCGAAGCTCTGGGGCCTCAAAGGACTCGATGATTTGCCTGAGGGTATCGCGGTTCCTCCTGGATGTCGATTTCGTCTGGGGCTCTGGAGTGGGTTATGTACTGGAGGTGTTTTAGTCGGATCGGTCTACCTGCACACTGGAATCGGCTGCCGCGGTCAAAATCTTTCCTTGCTGCACAGTATTGGGGAGGTCCTGAGGGCGTATGGCATGCCGTTTATTCTGGGTGGAGATTTTCAGTTTTCAGCGGAGCAACTGGTCGAGTCTGGTTGGATTGGGGATCTTCAGGCTGAGGTGGTCTCTGACGTCTCGAATTGGACCTGTCAGTTGGGTACGTCTCGGTCGTCCATCGATTACTTTGTCCTCTCCTCCTCGCTCAAGCAGTTTGTGGTGAGCTGCTCAGTTGCGACATGGTCTACCAGTACCAGACCGCACCGCCCTGTGGTGTTGAGCATGTCTGGCCACCCGCGGCAGGTGACAGTTCCCAGGCTCAAGAAGCCGTCGGCGTTCCCTCTCCACCGCCCTGTTGGATGCGACCCTCGCCCCCTGGAGTGGGACGACTTGCGTGATCAGCTCTCCCAGGGGGATTGTACCAAGGACCGTTTGGATGCTGTCACTTCTCTGTGGGTTCAAAGGGCTGAGGTGGCGCTTTCTCGCGTATTTCATGTCGATGGGGATCCACGATACCGAGGCCGAGGAGGCCCCCCCAAGGTGGTGCAAGTCCCTCTGCTCGGCCCCCCTGCCTCCACTCACCCCAGGGCTATTGGGGAGGGCCGTATGTGGCGTGTCTTGGAAAGGCGACTCCAGGACATCGTGTATCTCTGGCATGGGCCTGCGCCCACCTTGGGGGGGATCAAACAAGCGGGGATCCTCTTGCGGAAGCTCGTGAACTACCTGTCCCCCTTCACCGATTGCAAGCATTGGGCTTCTTGGCGAGTTCGGGTTCTGGCCGTCAACCCTGCCAACGTCTCGGAGCTCCAGGAGTTGATCTGGCAGGTCCGAAAGTGGGCCCTTCAGCACGAGCATCATGCGGCCTCGGAGCGGGCCCGAGCCTGGCGTGAGTGGGTTCAAGATGCGTTATCTGGGAGCGCTCGACTGGGCCACCGGTTCACCAAAGAGGTTCCGAAGTGGGCTGCATCTGGGCTCTCTTGTTTCTCGGGGCCGTCTGGTGAGCCTCTGGGGATTGCTGCTGAAGCCGATCTTCGGGCTCAAAAGTGGCATCAGCATTGGGGTGCCGGACAAGTTTTCCCAGAGCCTGATTTTGGCTGGTGCGATGACGAGCCAGAGCTGGAGGCCCCCACCCATGAGGAGCTCTTAGCCCTTACCAGGACCTACAGCACGCACACGGCCATCGGAGTCTGTGGCCTGCATCCCCGTCACTGGTCCTTCCTCGACGACGGCGCTGTCGCGGTTTTCCTTCGGATCTGGGCCGAGATGCAGCGCCTGGTTCACATTCCGAGGTGCTGGGCTCTGCTGCTTATTGCTCTTCTACCGAAGCCGCCGCCTGAAGGGGGAGATCGTCCTATTGGGATCTTCGCGACGCCTCTTCGGTTGTGGTCCCGCTGGGCCCGATGGAAAGTTGCTGGCCCTTGGGAAAAGGCAAACCCTCGCGGGTTCTGGTATGGTGACTCAGGGGCCTCATGTGACATTTGCGTTTGGAAGCAGAGTTTCAAGGCGGAGTTGGCCAGAGACCAGGGCAGAGCGGCAGGGACAACCCTGCTCGACCTGGTCAAAGCATATGAGCACGTGCCCCACCATGTTTTAGCTGCAGCAGCCCGTCGGCACAAGTTCCGAGGTAAGACCCTTCGCTTCCTGCTCGCATCATATTGCCTCGACAGAATGGTGCTCTTCCAGAACATCGCCACGCAGGTGGTGGTGACGCACCGCACGATTGTCGCGGGCTGCAGCTGCGCGACTTCCCTGCTGCGTCTGGTGCTCTTGTCGCCAGTGGATGCCGTCTCTCTTCGCTTCGTGAATGTCGAGGTGGCGGTCGTGGTAGATGATCTGCAGTTGCAACGTATTGGCGAGGCATGGGAAGTCGCCAGGGAACTCAAGGGGGCCGAGGACCTATTGGCGGCTGAGCTTACGCAGATCGGCTTGACTCTCTCCCTGCCCAAGAAGCACCAGGTGGTCATCGGCCAAGGCATACGGAAGGTGTTTAGGAAAGTCAACCCGTCCTCGTCGAGGTTCCTCACACGCTCGGTTCGGAACCTGGGGCTGGACTTTGGCGGTGGAAATCGGCTTTCTCATTCGGTTCGTGCACAGCGGCTGGGCAGGATGGCGTCTCGGATCCCTCGGTATAAGCGGCTCGCGAAAGCTGGGGGCAAGACGATCAAGCTGGTGCAGACTGGCCTCAAGCCTGGGATGCTCTGGGCAGTGGGAGTTCACGGCATCAGCAACACGCACCTACTGAGCGCCAGGCAACTGGCGCGCGCGGGCATGGTCTACAGGCACACGGGCAGGTCGCTCTCATTGGACCTCATGCTGGCTGGGCCGCAGGTCGACCCCGCCTTCGAGTGCAACAGGAGCCCGATCTTCCTCTGGCTGCAGGCGCTGTGGGACGGATGGGCCCCCAGAGCAGATATGGCGCGACTTCTGAGTGGAGCATGGACACGCCTGTCTAGAGTTCCTGTGTCTCAAGTTTGGTCTGACATTCGCGGACCTGCTTCTGCGCTAGTTGCGACAATTTTGCGGTTGGGTTGGTCTGTATCTGACCCTTTTCATTGGAAGACCCACCGAGGTCCTCTTGCAATTGAACAGATTTCCCCGAAGGATGGAGGTAGGTTAGTTGATGAGGCCACCGAGCGGTGGGTGTGGCGCCAGGTTCTCGCGAAGCATCCCTCGTGGGTCTCGCCCTGCCCTCATCCTCCTCTCGTGGAGCCCCTGAGGTCCCTCCTCCAGCCTCATTCTGTCCGAGGCCCTGACTGGACCCCAAGGCATCAGGGACTGCTGCGGTGCCTGTTTGCAGGAGGTTTCTGGTCGCAGGAGCGACTGTACGAGTCAGGTGGAGCCGTCAACCCGAGCTGCCTTGCCTGTCAGAGTGCTGGATCTACCTGGCACCGATTCTACGATTGCCCCCTGCATACCGAGTTCCGTCGGGATTACAGAGCTGGCAGTGCCATGGCTGGTCAAATGCTAGACATGGCTCGAGCTGCTGCGGTGGATACCTTGCTTTTCACGCGCTTTCTTGTCCCTGACCCTGCTTGGCTCTTCCCGAGCCCCTGCCTCGAGGAGCGAGTCGTGTGGACGGTGCGGTCTCCCGACTTGCTGCTCGACGTGCACGTGTTCGGTGATGGGTCGGGGAGGCACGGAAGTTTCTCTCGCTTACGGCGCTGCGGATGGGGACTCTGTTCGCTTGACGACAGCAAGCGAGTGGTTGCTCGCCTGCATGGCCCTCTGCCCTGCCTCATTCAATCTGTGCCAGCGGCTGAGCTTTTCAGTTTCTTGATGGCGCTGAGGTATATGGGAGCTCAGATGAAGTTTTATACGGATTGCAAGCCGCTCGTGGATGTCTGGCGCCAAGGCTTTGGAGCGGGCACCGCTGCGAGTGACCCGCTTGCCTTACTTTGGAGGGAGGTTTGGAGGCTTGTGTCTGACCGTGGGGGTGAGTCGGTGGAGGTTTCTCACGTCAAAGCGCATACTCCTGCCTCTGCCGTAGCAGAGGGACGGATTTCAGAATGGCAGCGTGTCGGCAATGCCCAGGCTGATCAGTCGGCTAAATGGGGTGCCGCCATGCATAGTGATTCCCTCCAGCTGCGATCTGCGCATGGCGCGTCGCGCAGCGCCATCCGCCTTGTAGCCCAGTTCTGTACCAGGCTGGTCGCTCGGATCGGCACCATCACGCCACGTGACGCCCAAGCGCAAATACTCGGCCGTGCCATAGGCACGATTGAGGGGGGACTTGGTCCCCCGAAGCCGCACTCGCGTTTCGACCCTGCAGTGACGGTGGTTGCGCACAGGTTCCGATGCATGGTGTGCCTTCGATCAGCGAGGACACGCTCGGTGCTTCGCCAGCTTCGATGTGACGACAGGTCCAGCTCCCACGCACTTCACCGCGCGGGGCCTTTCCTGTTCTGCTCTCTGTGCGGGGCATTTTCGGAAAAGAAGAGCCAGGGTCTTTCGCAGGATTGCTTACCGATGCATCGTAGGCAGGGTGTCCTGGTGAGAGACTCGAGATACTACAGGCTGCGCAACCTCATGCGAGGCTGCCATCCTTTACGGGCCCGCGATTTTGTGGGCCCTCCGATTTTGCTGCGGAAGCGAAGGCTGCTGGAGTCGGCCGAACTGCCGCCTCTGCCTGCTCTTTCTCCTCCGGTCGGGACTGGGAGTGGGGGGGTGGGGGTGGGGTGGACGGGGCAGGAGTGCTCTCCGCCGCCCGCTTTCCAGGCCGATCTGGCCTTGTGGGACGGCCTCTCTGGCTTTCCCATTGCCAGCGTAGAGGAGGACGACGGCGACCCATCCCAAGGTGCGTGGGGTCGGGTCGAATGCGTCCCCTGCGCTGGCTAGCGGTTTTTCAAACGAAGGCTGGTTCGCTTGCGGTCAGTCTCTGTCAGTAAAAAAAATCATCATCGCCATCAGCATCATCGTCATCGTCATCACCAGAGTCGTCATCCACATTACCATCAGTCATAATCAGCAACAGCAGCAAAATAAGCTTCATCATCATCATCATAATCATCAGCAGCAGCATCATCATCGCCATCGCTATCGTAATCGTCAACGTCATCGTCGCTACCAAAATCAGATTCGTCGTCATCATCATCATCATCATCGCCAACACCATCATCATCGTCATCATCACCGACGTCATCACCAGCAGCCGCAGCAGCATCATCATCGCCATCAAAGTCATCTGCAAAAGCATCACCAATATCACTAGTATCATCACCAACACCAAAAGAATCACCATCATCATCAACACCATCCTCATCATCAGATTCATCATCATCGCCTTCATCACCCGCATCACAGTCATCGCCCTCATCATCATCATTGCCGTCATCAGTATCACCAGAGTCGTCATCTACATCATCATCACCATAATATTATTATCATGAGCATCATACTCAAGATAATCAGCATCATCATCACCACCACCATCATCACCAGAATCAGCAAGAGCAGCAGCATCAACATCAGCATCGTCATCATCAGCATCACCATCAGAATCGCCATCACCAGCAGCACCACCATCGTCATCGTCATCATCATCAACAACAGCAGAATCATCATCATCAGCATCAGCAGCATCATCATCGTCATCGTCATACTAATATGAATATCATGGTTCGCAAAAGTGCTTATTACCCTTCCCATCCAACTCCTACCCTTGATCCTCATTATCGTCCCTCGCCCCCTAGCGCCTCTCAGGAATTCCATCTTTCTTCTTCTCACAGCCTCCGCCATGGCTCGTCATCGCGCGCCTCCCTCTCTTCCTTCTCTTGAGTCCTCACCTTCTCCCCCGTCCCTCCTCGCTGCCCTATCCCCCTTCTACCACTCTTCCTCCTCCTCCCGCTCAGTGATTCTAGGCGGCTCGCAAGAACATGCAATGTCGGGCAACAGATGCTGGTCGGCTGCATCGAACTAAGCCTGCTCAAGTCAAATCCCTGTTGTTTTCGCGAGAGGCTATTCGCGGCTATGTCAAGCGAGTGCTCCTTCTTCCCCTCCTTCCTTCCCCGCCCTCCTCTTCCTGTATCCTCTCCCTCCTCGCCCCCACCTGCCCCCCCCTCCGCCGATGGCCGCCGAGGGCCACCAGAGGCAGTGGAGGGCTACCGACGGCTGCCAGAGGCCTCTGAGCCCAGGCGTGTGATGACTCGACTTTTCCAATGCGGGGCCACCGAAATCCCAACTCTTTCCCTCGGACCGGCTCTTCGTCTCGAGCCGGTGTTGGACGGTCCTGGGGCACGGCGAGGGCCCGCGGAGGCCGAAAACGGCCAAAAGCCTTCCGCCGTGAGTCTTGTAGACGAGCGCGCTCCACTAATTGCTCGCAGAGTAACTACTCGCAAATGGCCTGGATCCGCCGCGGGGGATCTACGATAAATTACATCGACGCAGACATGTATTTTTCGGACGCACTTCGCGAGTAGTGGAACGCGCTCGGTGATTGTTGGCACGAAGTGAGCACTGTCTGGGAGGGCCGCGGAGGGCTGCCGAGGGCCCATGGGGCACTGCCCCCCGGCAGGGCGGAGGCGCGGTCCTGTTGCAGCTGGTCGTGCTGGGCCTCCAGCTTCTGGGCCTCCTGCCGCGTGCGGGCCAGCTGCTTGTCCTGAGGGGGCGCCCCGAGGCTGCCCTGCCCACAGCCATAAGGAAGCCGACGCTGCCTCGGCGAACCTTCAGGACGATGTCCATGCAGAAACGAAGAGCATCAGAGCGTTGCAGTGCCTTCAGCTCGGGGGAAACCCGTAACTGCTCCTCAGGAGGAGGGGGAAGAGGAGCAGGAGCTTCGGCTCCGAAAACTCAGCACGACTCCAACTCGGTGTGCTCCCTTGCAGAAGGCAAACGTGTGCACTGCAATGCCACAAGATGTAACGCATTGCGTAGCAGTACATAACATCGCACTGTGCAACCTACCATAACATAGGACCACTGCCATGTTGAACAGCAAGCCTTGGTGAGGTATGCAATGGCATAGCACGTCATAGTATGGCATCGCATGCAACCCCATAGACTATTGTATAGGCTTGGGATGCTGTGTATGATGTCACAGCGTCGCTAATCATGTCATAGCATTGGTTCGCCAGACACTACTTCCCCTTAGGGGTTCTTACTTGTTGTCTGAGGTACTGAGCCTGTGCGTGGGTCTGGCAGCTACGCAGTCGCCGTCGCCGCCCCGTCGCCGCCTCGTCGCCGCCTATCGTCTGGGCCTGTGCGTCGGTCTGGCCGCTATGTAGTCGCCATCGCCGGCCCGTCACCGCCTCGTGGCCGCCCATCGTCTGGGCCTGTACGTCGGTCTGGAGGGTATGTAGTCGCCTTCGCCGCCCCGTCGCCGCCTCGTCGCCACCCATCGTCTAGACCTGTGTGTCGGTCTGGCGGCTATGTAGTCGCCGTCGCCGCCCCGTCGCCTCCTCGTCGACGCCCCGTCGCTTGGCACCACACACATTGCTCCACATAGATTACACAACACAGATTGCAGCACATAGGTTGAACATCACAGAGTGCACCACATAGATTGCACACCATAGATTGCTACACATAGACTGCGCCACATAGATTGCACACACCAGGTATTGCTCCACATAGGTTGCACAACCTAGAGTGCACCACATAGAGTTTGCTCCACATGGGTTGCACAACCTAGAGTGCACCACATAGATTGCTCCACAAAGATTGCACAACTTAGATTGCAATTTATCTATATACGTAGATTGCACCAAATGGATTGCACTACAAATACAGTCCCACATAGAAAGCACCAGCTAGATTGCTAGAAACACACAAGTTGGGGTCCACGCTGGCCGACATATGCCTACAGTGTCGTAACACTGTGTAACACAGAATTGCATGTCGGCTTATTGTAAAACCACAACACATGTCATCGCATATCCTAGCAGGGTAGCCCAGCACTGGATCGCAGAACGTAGCATGACGTAGTACAGCATTTCACTGCATGTGCGTGTAGCCTATGCCACTGCGAACCTGCCACGGCGAACCATCACATACCAAAGCATGTTATAGCATGGCATCGCTATGCAGCATTGTACACCTTAGCGTTGTACAGAACATAAGTGCCCCACATTGTACGGCAAGGAGTAGCATCGAAGGGCTGCGCAAAGTATCGCATACATAGTGCTGATGAAATGCATTACGTTGCGCAGCATAGAACACGCTGGCATATTAGCGGCTCAGCGTATTACATGGCCCTGGCATCGCATAACAAAGTACAGCAGCACCACTGCTTAGCATACAACTACCACGTAAACAGCATGGCACAGCATAGCATTGAACAGCACTGGATGGCATTGCGTGGCGCTACATTGCATGGCAGTGCACAACACAGCATCATTCAGCAATGCAAACGCAGCATGGCACAGCACGGCGTGGCATAGAAAAGCAGGCACGTGTAAGGGGAAGCAAAGCAAAGAAGAGCAACGCACAGCAAAACAAAGCAACGAAAAGCACCGCAAAAACAAAAAGAAAAAAATCACCCTAGGAACCCCCAGGAAACCCCTGAGAAAATTGAGGGGACCTCCGAACAATCTCTGGGAGCGCCAAGCAAGGCTCCGCAACTCAAAGCATGTCAAGGAAACGCGAGGCAAGATGTAATACGATGCAAAACAACGCAGTGCTATACAAAGCAACTGAAGGAAGCATGAAGCAATGAAAAACAAGCGATGCTGTTCAAAGCAACATTCAAATCAACACAACAAAATTCAATGAAATGCGATGCAAGCAAATGCAGCTTAACGTAATGCAACGCAATGCACTGCATCGCAGAACATCGCAGAACAATAGTGAAAGTGAACCCATGCTGAGCAACACGCTACAAAACGACCAAAGAAGGCGCGCCGACGTTGGACCCGGAAGGCAAAACGGGGACCCAACTTGAAGCTACCCCCCTCCTTTGTCAAAAGGGGGCCTTCGAAGGCCACCCCCCTTCCTCCCCGTCGGAAGCCAGGGGACCCATTGCAAAACGGGAGGGTGAGGCTTTCGGAACTACCCCCCTCCTGCACATTTGAAGCTGGGGGGAAGCCAGGCTCTCCTGTCCAAACAGTGGGGAGGCTTCGGAAGATACACCCCTTTCCCCAATCCGGGGGTCCCCATTGCCAGGATGAGAGGTTTCCAAAGATATTTGCCCCCCTCTCCCCCTCCACCGTTTCTTAAGCCGAGGGTAACCTGGGGGCTCCCCTTCAAAAAGGGACGGTGGCTGCGAAAGCCCCCCCTCTTCCGCCCCTTCCTCTGGTTTTTTCCTGCGTGTCAAGCCTTGTGGAGCAGGCGGTCCCGGCAGTCTGCAGGCTGAAAGCATTGCAGCTCCTTGCTTTCAATGTTGCCGTGCGTTTCTCCACCCATCGCTCCTCACCTCCTTTTTCGAAGCTGGCGGCGGGATGATCTGCCGGCCAGAAGCTTCGTCGTCGAACTGCTGTCTTCTATGTTCCTCCTCTCACCGCTGCCGGTTGACTAGAAGGATAACAGTACTATGTCAGCCCCCTTGCGCTGCCATGCGACGCGAAGAATAAATGTGTGTTGTTTCACGCCAAGTGCGTTGCCAAATACAGTTCAAGGATCAGGGTATGATTCGACACCCGGATTGGCAAGCAGGGAAGTATGGAACGCAATGGAGAGGAGTTGGGAGAAAAGCACGCGATGTCAGGTGAGGCGCAAGCGCACATAGTTTGTCCCCATTCCCTCTCCCCACTCCCACGTCCTCCATCCTTCCTCCCTCCTCCCCCTTAGGGCGGCGAGATCTATACATATCCACTGCTCCCTGGCCAGGCCCAGCCTGAACCCAGCAGCGGTGCATACGCCACGCCCTCCTGGCTTGGCCAGGAGGGCGTATACACAGCTCGTGAGCTCAGGATGGGCCTGGCCGGGGAGCAGTGGATATGTATAGACCTCGCCGCCCGACCCCTGCTCCCCTCCCCACATCCCCCCTCCCCTTCCTCCCTCCCCCGTCCCTCACGCCCCCTCCCTTTTCCCACCCGCCGTCCTCCGACTCCTCCCTCCTCCGTCGTCTCCCCCCGCCCCTTTTTCCGCCCTGCCTCCTGTTTCCTCCTCCATCTCGCCTCCTTCCCCTCCTCCTCTCCCCCGCGTCCTCCTCCTCCTTCCCATCTCCTCCTCCTCTTCCTCCTCCTCCTCCTCCTCTTCTTCTTCTGATTAATCTTCTTATTTGTCTGCATAGTTTGTATTACTGTCATTGGTATGTATTTATTAGAATGGGTATTATTAGTTGTATTACTGATATTATGTTTTAATATAATTATTCTTATTATTATTACTATTATTATTATTAATAATAATTAATAATATTATTAATATTATTATTATTAGTATTATTATTATTAATTCTTACTTCTTATTATTATCATTATTATTATTCTTATTATTCTTAGTGTTAGTATTATTATTATTACTATTATTAGTCGGAGGTTGGGGGGTGAGATCGCAGTGAAACGGAGACCCCCCACCGGGAAATCGGTTTCATTTTCGTGTTCGTGTCGTGCGTGCGGGCGGGGCGAAGCTGCGCGTGATCCTCTTGTAGCTAGGCCGAAGTAGGAGCGAAAGTCCGTTCCCGTCCGCCGGTGGCTGGGAGGTGTCCCAGTTGGGCCAGGCGGTGTCCCGGGTGTCCCGGGTGTCAGTAGGAGCGAAAGTCCGTTTCTCGTCCGCCGGTGGCCGGGAGGTGTCCCAATTGGGCTGGGCGGTGTCCTGGGTGTCCCGGGTGTCCCGGGCGTCCTGGCGCTAACGCATGTGGGATCGATAGTGGGATCGATAGTGAGATCGACAAGTGTCCCGAGGTATCCCGTGGTGTCCCGTTGAGTCAGATCGATAGTGAGATCGATAGTGAGATCGATCGTGAAATCGATGCGGTATCCCGAGGTGTCCCGTGGTGTCCTATGGTGTCCCGCTGAGTGAGATCGATAGTGTGATCGATAGTGAAACCGATAGTGAGATCGAGAGGTGTCCCGCGGTGTCCCGTGGTGTCCCATGATGGCCCGTGGTGGCCCGTGGTGGCCCGTTGAATGCGATCGATAATGAGATCGATAGTGAGATCGACAGGTGTCCTGTGGTGTCCCGCCGTGGTGTCCCGTTGAGTGAGATCGATAATGAGATCGATACTGAGATCGATGTGGTGCCCCGAGGTGTCCCGAGGTGTCCCGTGGTGTCCCGTTGAGTGAGATCGATAGTGAGATCGATAGTGAGATCGACAGGTGTCCCGAGGTGTCCCGTGGTGTCCCGCTGAGTGAGACCGATAGTGAGATCGATAGTGAAATCGATGTGGTGTCCTGAGGTATCCCGTGGTGTCCTATGGTGTCCCGCTGAGTGAGATCGATAGTGAGATCGATAGTGAGACCGATAGTGAGATCGAGAGGTGTCCCGCGGTGTCCCGTGGTGTCCCAAGGGGTCCCGAGGTGTCCCGTGGTGTCCCGTTGAGTGAGATCAATAATGAGATCGATAGTGAGATCGACAAGTATCCCGTGGTGTCCCGTGGTGTCTGGTGGTGTCCCGTTGAGTGAGATCCATAGTGAGATCGATCGAGTCAGATGTTGGTCCCCCCTCTCCCCCCCCACCACCTCCTTAAAACCCGAAGGGTGGTCGTATAGGTAGTAGTATTAGTATTGTCATTTGTAGTGTTCCTCCTCCTCCTCCTCCTCCCTCCCTCATCCCTCCTCCCTCCTCCCTCCTCCCTCCTCCCTCCTTCCTCCTCCCTCCTCCCTCCTCCCTCCTCCCTCCTCCCTCCTCCTCCCTCCTCCCTCCTCCCTCCTCCCTCCTCCCTCTTCCCTCCTCCCTCCTCCTCCTCCCTCCTCCTCCTCCTCCTCATCCTCCTCCTCCTACCTCCTCCTCCTCCTCCACCTACCTCCTCCTCCTCCTCCTCTCCTCCTCCTCCTCCTCCTCCCTCCTCCCCTCCTCCTCCTCCCCTCCCCCCCCCTCCTCCTCCTCCCCTCCTCCTCCTCCTCCTCCTCCTCCTCCCCTCCCCTCCTCCTCCTCCTCCTCCTCCTCCTCCTCCTCCTCCTCCTCCTCCTCCCTCCTCCTCCCCCTCCTCCTCCTCCTCCTCCTCCGCCTCCTCCTCCTCCTCCTCCTCCTTCCTCCTCTCTCCTCCCCTCCTCCCCCCTCCCCCCGTCCCCCCTCCCCCCTCCCCCCCCCTCCCTCCCCCCTCCCCCCTCCCCCCTCCCCACTCGCCCCCCCATCCCCCCTCCCCCCTCCCCCCTCCCCCCTCCCCCCTCCCCCCTCCCCCCTCCCCCCTCCCCCCCCTCCCCCCTCCCCCCTTCCCCCCTCCCCCCCCTCCACAATTACACACTATGAAAATACTCCCCCACTTCCCCTGATGGCGTCCGGAAGATATTCGGCACCCCCCCGCGTACTGTTTTTTTACACACAGGATTCCCCGGAGTTGGGTTTTCGCTTGTGTTTTTTTCAAAAATGCTGCTCTCGCTGAGGCGCCGGCCTCATTTCTGCTCCCGAATCGTTCCGAATCGTGATCCCGCTGCAGCGTGGGCCTCATTTTCGGATCGGTGTTTGGCCTCCGTCGTTCAGGATGGCGTTCTCGCCCCAGCGCGGGCCTTTTTCTCGCGCGCCCATCCGCCCGCCACCACCCCGCCGCACACCACCACAACCACCAACACCAACCACCACCACCACCACCAACCAACACACCGACCACACCAGCACCAAGCACCAGCACCCACACCAAGCACCAGCACCACACCAGCACCAGCACCAGCACCACACCACACCAGCACCAACACCAAACCACCACCACCACCACCACCACCAACCACCACCACCACCACCACCACCACCACCACCACCACCACGACAACCACGCACACACGCACGCACGCACGCACGTGCACCACCACCCACTACGCACGCGCGCGCGGAGCCACAGGTCCGCTACGACACGCGTCCGCGGATAGAGAAAATCAGCGCCATGGTAAGGGATGGGAGGGAGGGGTAGGACGTCAGATATTACGCGAGCGCACATAGCTTGCCTCATCCCCC
>CAUYUJ010015782.1:50000-114593 GCA_963575745.1 Prorocentrum cordatum | reverse complement strand
TCCAGAGGACCGACTCCCCACGGAAACCCGTCTCCCAAGCCTCTCTGAGCTCAGGAAGAGGCACAGCAAAATATATTACAAAGCGTGGTGGGAAATCCAAACTGCCTTGGCCCATCGGACAATCCGCGCCACCGCCGCAAGCCAGCAGGGCTCCTGGTACGCCAGAAGCAAGCACGTGAGAGATCGGCCCTTGGCCGACGGTTGAAGAACAGCAGCCGCCTGCCGACGGAAATTCAATAGCTCGAAATCCGTGACCCCATGGATGTCGGCCCCAAACAAGTTACTGGCCATATATCCCGAGGCGAAAACCCGACGAGCAACACGGCTCCCGACAATCGGGCGAAGGCGGGCAAGCCTCCCACAAAAAGCCCTCGATTTCTTTCCCCTGGACTTAGCTTTGCTGGATCGGCCCTGTCGTCGGCGCGGCTTGCCTGCAGCATCATCAACACCTAAGTTGGCAGCGCTAGGCACGAGCGGGCCAGCCAAGCCGCGAGGAGAAGGAGGAGGAGGAGGAGGAGGAGGAGGAGGAGGAGGAGGAGGAGGAGGAGGAGGAGGAGGAGGAGGAGGAGGAGGATGGGGGAGGAGGAGGAGGAGGAGGAGGAGGAGGAAGAGGAGTGCGGGGGATGGCATTGCTTGGTGTGACCGTCGGAGCAGGTGGCAGAGCTCAGCCCTGCCCGCGGGCCCCCCATGGCGCATGCGCGCTGGTTCTGATGGCTGCTGTGTGCAGCACGGCAAGCGACGGGCACCACTGCAGCACAATGGGTGCACAGCTGGAGCTGGCATCATCGTCCTCATTTTTCAGGCACCCTCGGGCCATAAAAAATCACGACGGGATGTTATTCCATATTTTCGGCCTCTCGAGGCCCTCACCGGGCCTCGGGACCGTCAAACAACGATTCAGAATGAAAAGCCGGTCCCGGGGAATGGGTTGAGACCTCTGCTGGTCGACGTTATGAAAAATCATGACGTCCGGGGTCTGGGTTCGTATGCCATCAGCCCGTCCTGGAAGTTTGGGAGTGAAAGCGATGAGGCAGCGGGGATGCCACGACCCCCAGACCTGCCTCCTCGCCCAGCACTCTGCGACGAGGACGTCCGAAGCAAGATGCAGTCGCTGCCGAAGGTGCTCCGCGTGAACGGCGTCTGGCGGCGGGGAGCGACGGGGAGAGTCGAGGAAGAGCAGCCCACACATCGAGGATCGAGCGAGGATCGAGGATCGAGGCTCGAGGCGCGAGGATCGAGGTTTTCGGAGGTCCGCGAGGATTTCCTTGGATCAGCACCCGCGGAGACCCTTTCGCGGCGCACCGCCGAGGGCTGATGTGCTGGTGCCTGTGCTCCTTGTGGGAAAGAGGAGAGGACGTTCTTTTATAACATATAGATATATAAACATGATCTGTTTATATTTCGTACATATTATCGGTCTCTTTTTTCCCGGAAAGGGCGCGGGCCCAGGGTTCTCTTTTAGCCGTTTACCCCCGGATCTGACGGGTCAAGCGCCGGCGAAATTATTTGCGATAAATAACGAGGTAAAGTGCTGATTTTTTAGAAAAAGTGCGTTTTGTGCGTGCCCGCTCGAGGAAAGTTCGCCCCCCATCTCGGATCCTCGATAAATAACGGGGTCCGCAGACCCCCGCTTTCCCTCGTAAAAAAGAGGGTGCGGAGCGTTTTTCGCAGAATCCTCGAAAAATAACGGGGTCTGGAGCCCCGACCGCGACTCGGAAAAGCGCCCCGCGCGCAGGAATTCCGAGGATGTCTCGCGCGTGCCGCGTCCCGCGCGCAGGAATTTCGAGGATGTCTCGACTAATTCGCTTGTTTTGTCAGGATTTCTTAGAACTTTGGCAGGATGTCTCGAGCGAAACGCTTATTTTACATAGTTTGTGGAGGATGTCTCGAGCGAAACGCTGGTTTCCGCAAAATTTGGAGATGTCTCGAGCGGGGGGCCAGAATTCAGAGGATGTCTCAGGCGAAATGCTTGTTTTCGTGTCCCGCTCGCGGGAATTCCAAGGATGTCTCGCGCGGGCCGCGTCCCGCGCGCAGGAATTTCGAGGATGTCTCGACTAATTCGTTTGTTTTGTCAGGATTTCTTAGAATTTTGACCGGATGTCTCGAGCGAAACGCTTGTTTTTCATAATTTGTTGAGGATGTCTCGAGCGAAACGCTGGTTTCTGCAAACTTGGGGATGTCTCGAGCGGGGGCCTCGTGGGGGGCCAGAATTCAGAGGATGTCTCAGGCGAAATGCTTGTTTTCACGTTCTTTTTTCTGGGGGGGTCCAGGGAGGGGGGGCCAGGGAACTCCTACGCCGGTCTCCCATCTTGCATCCACCGTGCATTATGTTTTGGATCTGACCAAGGATGTTTTTTGGGGGCGTGTTTTGTCCAGACGGCGCGGTTCAGAATCGCACTCGCGGTTCGCGCCTTCACTTGACATACTTCTCGCAAGCAGGAGCGACGATCGACATGTAGCTATTTTGCGGCTCTTTCATCATGGCTACAATCATTGGACTGCGATTTTGACCACCATCGCGATCCTCTGTATATTGCTAAGGCCTTACGGCTGGTGCCGCGACCCTGACGACGACGACGAATGCGAGGAGGAGGAGGAGCAAGAGGAGGAGGAGGACGAGGGGGGTGAAGGTGGAAGGGAGCAGGAGAAGGCGAAGGAGATGTTCCCCATGTGGGCCGAGGGAGTCGTAGCAGAGACAGACAGGGAGCCGTGTGGCCTGCGGCCCTTCCCGCCACCGTGCTGGGGTTGTGGTTGAAAGGCCTCTTGGATATTTTCGGGCTTGTTGGGGCCTCTTGGGGGTCTCTTGGGGGTCTCTTGGGGGTCTCTTGGGGGCCTCTTCGGGCTCCTTGAGGGGCTCTTGGGGCCTTCGGGGGCTTCTTGGGGCGGGAAGCTCGAAATGTCGGTTCGTGGTCCTCTTCTTGGGCTTGCTTGGGGCCCTCTTGGCGCGTCTTGGCGTTTTTCCCGGAAAGGGCTCGAGCCCAGGGTTCTCTTTTAGAGGCTTACCCCCGGTTTCGACGGCTGTAGGGCCGGCGAAATTATTCTGCGATAAATTACGAACGGGAGTAGGGCCGGCGGAATTATTTTTGAGGATGTCTCGAGCGAAACGTTTGTTTTTCAGAATGTGTTGAGGATGTCTCGAGCGAAATGCTGGTTTTGCAGAGTTGGGGATGTCTCGAGCGAAACGCTTGGTTTCAGAATTTGTTGAAGATGTCTCAGGCGAAACGCTGGTTTTGCAGAGCCGACCGCGACACGGAAAAGCGCCCCTCGCGCAGGAATTCTGAGGATGTCTCGCGCGTGCCGCGTCCCGCGCGCAGGAATTTAGATTTCTTGGGATTTTGACAGGATGTCTCGAGCGAAACGCTTGTTTTTCATCATTTGTTGAGGATGTTTCGAGCGAAACGCTGGTTTTGCGGAGTTGGGGGATGTCTCGAGCGAAACGCTTGTTTTTCAGAATTTGTTGAGGATGTCTCGAGCGAAACGCTGGTTTTGCAGAGTTGGGGTATCTAACATGGCGTCGGGCCCAACGCCGAATTATGAGGAAAAGTGATGGCTTCTTGCTCTGAACAGGGGGGTGCGCTTTGGGGGCCTCTCCAGGGAAGACGTTGTGAGGATGTCTCGAGCGGGAGCGCGAATTCAGCGTATCCAAGTCACGCAGAGGGGTATCTAACATGGCTGTCCCGAGCTGGAACCACGTGTTTTTTCATGCTCAGGCCACCCAGGGAGATCTCTAACATGATTGTCCCGAGCTGGAACCACGTGTTTTACGTGTCCAGGCCACCCAGGGGGTATCTCTCATGGTTGTCCCGAGCTGGCACCGTGTTTTTACGTGTCCAGGCCACCAACACGACGCTTGTCCCCAGCACGTTCTGTAGCGCGTCCCCTTGGCACGTCTCGCGGTGCGTCCCCGTGGCACGTCCCCTGGCACGTCGCCTGGCGCGTCCCTTGGAACGTTCCGCGGCGCGTCTTCCTGGCATAATTCCTTGTCAATTAGCTCTGCGGCAGCTACTTCGTGGACTATGTGCTCAGGCAGCTCGAGCTTAAGATCCAGATCAGTTCGGTCAGGACTCGGATGCAACGGAGGACTTGATCCACAACGCTGTAGAGCACAATCGCGGCATGGCACATCGCAGTTCAGCACGGCGCAGCACAGCACAGCCCTCGGCACATTACATCAAGATCGGTACACTCACTCAGCATTGCAACTTGGCACGTTCTTTGGCACGTTCCGTGGCGCGTCCTGTGGCGAGTCCCCCTGGCACGTCGCGCGGCGCGTCCCCTGGCACGTCCCGTGGCACGTCCATAATGCATTGGCACGTTCCGTAGCGCGTCCCCTTGGCACGTCCCGCGGTGCGTCCCCATGGCACGTCCCCTGGCACGTCGCCTGGCGCGTCCCTTGGAACTTTCGGCGGCGCGTCTTCCTAGCATGCCCCCCGTGAATTAGCTCTGGGGCAGCTACTATGTGCTCAGGCAGCTCGAGCTTAAGATCCAGATCAGTTCGGTTAGGACTCGGATGCAAAGGAGGACTCGATCCACAACGCTATAGAGCACAATCGCGACGTGGCACATCGCAGTTCAGCACGGCGCAGCACAGCACTGCCCGCGGCACGGTACATCAAGATCGATACACTCACTCAGCATTGCAACTTGGCACGTTCCGTGGCGCGTCCTGTGGCGAGTCCCCTGGCACGTCGCGCGGCGCGTCCCCTGGCACGTCCCGTGGCACGTCCATTGGCACGTTCCGTAGCGCGTCCCCTTGGCACGTCCCGCGGTGCGTCCCCGTGGCACGTCCCCTGACACCTCGCTTGGTGCGTCTCTTGGCACGTCCCGTGGCACGTCCATTGGCACATTCCGTAGCGCGTCCCCTTGGCACGTCCCGCGGTGCGTCCCCATGGCACGTCCCCTGGCACGTCGCCTGGCGCGTCCCTTGGGACGTTCTGCGGCGCGTCCTCCTGGCATGTTCCCTTGTCAATCAACTCTGGGGCAGCTACTAGTTATGTGCTTAGGCAGCTCGAGCTTAAGATCCAGATCAGTTCGGTCAGGACTCGGATGCAAAGGAGGACTCGATCCACAACGCTATAGAGCACATTCGTGGCATGGCACATCGCAATTCAGCACGGCACAGCACAGCACAGCCCTCGGCACGGTACATCAAGGTCGATACATTAAGCATTGCATTTGCCCGTCGCCCAATCAGGTGTCTTTGAAACGTTACCATGTCTTACATTTCTATATTCCTTTCCGGGTTCGTGGGTCGATCATGTCCTTGTGTTTTGGAACGGAAGATTTTTTGCATCTCTTGATCTTAGGCAAGCTTTTCTAAATGTGCAGGTAGAACCCGAAACACGAAACTTAATGGCATTCAGGAGGACATGGAGATGGACCCAAGCCTCCTGACAGGGTCCAGCGCCCGAATCGGGCCCCCCCAACCGCCGTCTCCGCCGCAGGCCGAGGCCTGCGATCTCACCGAGAGCGGCCCGATCTTGTTCCCGGAAAGGGCGTGGGCCCAGGGTTCTCTTTTAGTTGGTTAACCCCCCGGCCCCCCTGCGACTTGGGCCGGCGAAATTATTTTGCGAGCGGGCACGCACGGAGTAGGGCCGGCGACATTATTTTTGAGGATGTCTCGAGCGAAACGCTTGTTTTTCAGAATTTGTTGAGGATGTCTCGAGCGAGACGCTGGTTTTGCAGAGTTGGGGATGTCTCGAGCGAAACGCTTGGTTTCAGAATTTGTTGAGGATGTCTCGAGCGACACGCTGGTTTTGCAGAGCCGACCGCGACACGGAAAAGCGCCCCTCGCGCAGGAATTCCAAGGATGTCTCGCGCGTGCCGCGTCCCGCGCGCGGGTATTTGGATTTCTTGGGATTTTGACAGGATGTCTCGAGCGAAACGCTTGTTTTTCATAATTTGTTGAGGATGTCTCGAGCGAAACGCTGGTTTTGCAAAATTGGAGGATGTCTCGAGCGGTGGCCTCGTGGGGGGCCAGAATTCAAAGGATGTCTCAGGCGAAATGCTTGTTTTCACGTCCCGCTCGCAGGAATTCCGAGGATGTCTCGCGCGTGCAGCGTCCCGCGCGTAGGAATTCAGATGATTTTGACAGGATGTCTCGAGCGAAACGCTTGTCCCCAGCACGTTCCGTAGCGCGTCCCCTTGGCAGGTCCCGCGATGCGTCCCCATGGCACGTCCCTTGGCACGTCGCTTGGCGCGTCCCTTGAGACGTTCTGCGTCGCGTCCTCCTGGCATGTTCCCCTGTCCATTAGCTCTGGGGCAGCTACTATGTGTTCAGGCAGCTCGAGCTTAAGATCCAGATCAGTTCGGTCAGGACTCGGATGCAAAGGAGGACTCGATCCACGAGGCTATAGAGCACAATCGCGCCATGGCACATCGCAATTCAGCACGGCGCAGCACAGCACTGATTTCGGCACGGTACATCAAGGTCGATGCACTCAGCATTGCAACTTGGCACGTTCCTTGGCACGTTCCGTGGGGCGCACGTTCCGTAGCGCGTCCCCTTGGCACGTCCCGCGGTGCGACCCCACGGCACGTCCCCTGGCACGTCGCCTGGCGCATCCCTTGGGACGTTTCGCGGCGCGTCCTCCTGGCATGTTCCCCTGTCCATTAGCTCTGGGGCAGCTACTATGTGTTCAGGCAGCTCGAGCTTAAGATCCAGATCAGTTCGGTCAGGACTCGGATGCAAAGGAGGACTCGATCCACGAGGCTATAGAGCACAGTCGCGCCATGGCACATCGCAATTCAGCACGGCGCAGCACAGCACAGCCCTCGGCAGGGTACATCAAGATCGATACCTTCAGTATTGCATTTGCCCGTCACCCAATCAGGTGTCTTTGAAAACGCTGCCATGTGTTACAGTTCTACATTCCTTTCCGGGTTCGTGGGTCGATCATGTTTTTCCTGTTTCGCAGTGTGCTCTGCTGGCATGGCACATGGTTGCACGTGTACCCGTCGGTCGTTGTAAGTACACACTGTTCATTTCTAATTCTTCGAAAGTTCTTTGTTCCCGGAAAGGGCGTCGACCCAGGGTTCTCTTTTAGCTGGTTTACCCCCCTGTTTTGACTTGAAGGGGGCCGGCGAAATTATTCTGCGTAAATAACGAGGTAAAGTGCTGAACAAAAAAAGTGCGTTTCGTGCGTGCCCGCTCGAGGAAAGTGCGCCCCCCACCTTGGATCGTTGATAAAAGCGGGGTCCGCAGACCCCCGTTTTCTTTCGTAATCCTCGACAAATAACGGGGTCTGGAGCCCCGACCGCGACGCGGAAAAGCGCCCCGCGCGCAGGAATTCCGAGTATGTCTCGCGCGTGCCGCGTCCCGCGCGCAGGAATTTCGAGGATGTCTCGACTAAGTTGCTTGTTTTGTCAGGATTTCTTAGAATTGTGGCAGGACGCCTCGAGCGAAACGCCTTTTTTACATAGTTTGTTGAGGATGTCTCGAGGGAAACGCTGGTTTTGCAAGATTTGGGGATGTCTCGAGCGGGGGCTTCGTGGGGGGCCCGAATTCAGAGGATGTCTCAGGCGAAATGCTTGTTTTCGTGTCCCGCTCGCGGGAATTCTAAGGATGTCTCGCGCGTGCCGCGTCCCGCGCGCAGGAATTTTGAGGATGTCTCGACTAATTCGTTTGTTTTGCCAGGATGTCCTTGGATTTTCACCGGATGTCTCGAGCGAAACGCCCGTTTTTCATAATTTGTTGAGGATGTCTCGAGCGAAACGCTGGTTTTGCAAACTTGGGGGATGTCTCGAGCGGGGGCCTCGTGGGGGGCCAGAATTCAGAGGATGTCTCAGGCGAAATGTTTGTTTTCACGTCCCGCCCGCAGGAATTCCGGGGATGTCTCGCGCGTTCCACGTCCCGCGCGCAGGAATTTTGAGGATGTCCCGTAGCGCGTCCCCTTGGCACGTCCTACGGTGCGACCCCATCACACGTCCCTTGGCACGTCGCCTGGCGCGTCACTTGGGACGTTTCGCGGCGCGTCCTCCTGGCATGTCCCCCTGTCAATTAGCTCTGGGGCAGCTACTATGTGTTCAGGCAGCTCGAGCTTCAGATCCAGATCAGTTCAGTCAGGACTCGGATGCAAAGGAAGACTCGATCCACGACGCTATAGAGCACAACCGCGGCATGGCACATCGCAATTCAGCACGGCGCAGCACAGCACAGCCCTTGCACGGTACATCAAGATCGATACAATCAGCATTGCACTTGCCCGTCACCCAATCAGGTGTCTTTGAAACGTTGCCATGCGTTACATTTCTATATTCCTTTCCGGGTTCGTGGGTCGATCATGTTTTTTTGGGGGGCCAAGATCCTTTCATTTCTGCTTGTTCTATCCTAGGCCTCTTCCTGGCCACTAGGGGGCCAGGAACAATTAGAAACGAGCACAATCAGAAATGAGCACGATTAGAAATGAACGACGCGTATGTATTTTTGGGTTCCCCGTATCCCGATCTGCTTCTAGCGCCTTCGCACCTCAAGAACCGGCAAGGTCTTGATGTGTTTTGTTAGTCTCCGGGAGGGCCTGAACCCAATCTATTTAATCCGCCTTCCTACTTCACGTTTTTCCCGGAAAGGGCTCGGGCCCAGGGTTCTCTTTTAGAAGTTTGCCCCCGGAATCGACGGGAAGAGGGCCAGCGGAATTATTCTGCGATGAATTCCGTGCGGGAAGAGGGCCGGCGGAATTATTTTTGAGGATGTCCCTAGCGAAACGCTTGTTTTTCAGAATTTGTTGAGGGTGTCTCGAGCGAAACGCTGGTTTTGCAGAGTTGCTGGATGTCTCGAGCGAAACGCTTGTTCTTTCAAACATTGTTGAAGATGTCTCGAGCGAAACGCTGGTTTTGCAGAGTTGGTGGATGTCTCGAGCGAAAAGCTTGTTTTTTTCATAATTTGTTGAGGATGTCTCGAGCGAAACGCTAGTTTTGCAGAGTTGGGGTATCTAACATGGCGTCGGGCCGAACGCCGCATTATGAGGAAACGCACGGGGGGCCGAAAAGTGCTACCCGAACACATGTCCCAAAACAGAAAAGTGATGGTTTCTTGCTCTGAACAGGGGGTTGCGCTTTGGGGGCCTCTCCAGGGAAGACATTGCGAGGATTTCTCGAGCAGGAGCGCGAATTTAGCGTATTTAGGTCACGTATGGGGGGTATCTAACATGGCTTTCCCGAGCTGGAACCACGTGTTTTTTCATGCTCAGGCCACCCAGGGAGATCTCTAACATGATTGTCCCGAGCTGGAATCATGTGTTTTTGCGTGTCCAGGCCACCCAGGGGGTATCTAACATGGTTGTCCCGAGCTGGCACCGTGTTTTTACGTGTCCAGGCCACTAGCACGACGCTTGTCCCCAGCACGTTCTGTAGCGCGTCCCCTTGGCACGTCCCGCGGTGCGTCCCCGTGGCACGTTCTCTGGCACGTCGCCTGGCGCGTCCCTTGGAACGTTCCGCGGCGCGTCTTCCTGGCATGTTCCCTTGGCAATTAGCTCTGGGGCAGCTACTATGTGGACTATGTTCCCAGGCAGCTCGAGCTTAAGATCCAGATCAATTCGGTCAGGACTCGGATGCAACGGAGGACTCGATCCACAACATTATAGAGCACAATCGCGGCAAGGCACATCGCAGTTCAGCACGGCTCAGCACAGCACAACCCTCGGCACGGTACATCAAGATCGATACATTTACTCTGCGTTGCAACTTGGCACGCTCCATGGCACATTCCGTGGCGCGTCCTGTGGCGAGTCCCCCTGGCACGTCGCGCGGCGCGTCCTCTGGCACGTCCCGTGGCACGTCCACTGGCACGTTCCGTAGCGCGTCCCCTTGGCACGTCCCGCGGTGCGTCCACGTGGCACGTCCCCTGGCACATCGCCTGGCGCGTCCCTTGGCACGTCCCGCGGCGCGTTCTCCTGGCAGGTTCCCCTGTCAATTAGCTTTGGGGCAGCTACTAGTTATGTGCTCAGGCAGCTCGAACTTAAGATCCAGATCAGTTCGGTTAGGACTCGGATGCAAAGGAGGACTCGATCCACAACGCTATAGAGCACAGTCGTGGCATGGCACATCGCAATTCAGCACGGCGCAGCACAGCACTGCCTTCGGCACGGTACATCAAGATCGACACATTCAGCATTGCAATCTGGCACGTTCCTTGGCACGTTCCGTGGCGCGTCCCGTGGCGAGTCTCCCTGGCACGTCGCGCGGCGCCTCCCCTGGCACGTCCCGTGGCGCGTCCCTTGGGACGTTCCGCGGAGCGTCCTCCTGGCATGCTCCCCTGCCAATTAGCTCTGGGGCAGCTACTACGTGTTAGGGCGGCTCGAGCTTAAGATCCAGATCAGTTCGGTCAGGACTCGGATGCAAAGACGGACTCGATCCACAACGCTATAGAGCACAATCGCGGCATGGCACATCGCAGTTCAGCTCGGCTCAGCACAGCGCAGCCCTCGGCACGGTACATCAAGATCGATACACTCAGCATTGCAACTTGGCACGTTCCTTGGCACGTTCCGTGGCGCGTCCCGTGGCGAGTCCCCCTGGCACGTCGCGCGGCGCGTCCCCTGGCACGTCCCGTGGCACGTCCATTGGCACGTTCCGTAGCGGGCCCCTTCGGCACGTCCCGCGGCGCGTCTCCGTGGCACGTCCCCTGGCGCGTCGCCTGGCGCGTCCCTTGGGACGTTCCGCGGCGCGTCCTCCTGGCAGGTTCCCCTGTCAATTAGCTCTGGGGCAGCTACTATGTGTTCAGGCAGCTCGAACTCAAGATCCAGATCAGTTCGGTCAGGACTCGGATGCAAATGAGGACTCGATACACAACGCTACAGAGCACAATTGCGGCACGGCACATCGCAATCCAGCACGGCGCTGCACAGCACAACCCTCGGCACGGTACATTAAGATCGATACACTAAGCATTGCATTTGCCCGTCGCCCAATCAGGTGTCTTTGAAACGTTGCCATGTCTTACATTTCTATATTTCTTTCTGGGTTCGTGGGTCGATCATGTTACCTGAAACTTCCGACCGACGTGTGACCATGCAGCCACAAGGAGATGGTGGCGGAACGATGTGTACGTGGGCGAGCTAGGCGGCATGCGTCGACGCTCCTCCTCAGTCTGCTCCTCATCCTCCTCCTTGATTCCTCCCCTTCCTCCTCCTGCCAAGAGATCGCTTGTTCGGAGCTCGCGCCAGGGCCTTCAGCAGGAGGTCGACGGCGCTGCGGGCCCTGTTCCGATGGCCGACGAGGGAGTCTCTTTCATCGAGTCTATGGCTCCTCCTCCTCCTCCTCCTCCTCTCGATGCTCCTCCTGGGATCGGGCTGGATGGGCGAGCCGTCGCCTCCCTGAATGCACCATGGGCCAGCAGGTTTTGAATGACTTAGCGGGAACAGTTTTGCCGGAGCTGGGAGGTCGTGAGCGCATGGCATCACAGTCTCCTGGGCTTGTGCCCTTTTAAGAAACGTTGCGTCATCATCATCGTCATCACCATCTGCAGCAGCAACATCGTCATCGCCATCACCATCACCCTCACCATCATCGCCATCATCGCCATCATCACCGCTTCCATCATTCCCATCACCATCACCGCCATGGGCAGTATCGTCATCATCGTCATCATCCTCATCGGAACCATCACCCATCACCACCGCCATCCTCATCATCATCGTCAGCATCATCATCATCATCGTCATCATCATCACCACCACCACCATCAGCATCATGAGCATCATCATCATAATCATCATCATCATTATCATCATCATCATCATCATGACCACCATCATCATCAGCATCATCATCATTAGCATTCGTATTATCATCATGATTGTTGTTGTTGCGGCTATTATCTTATCATAGCCATCAGTTTCCACCATTCCTCAATATCACTATCACCATCAGTATGCCATTGCTATATATTATTCAATTTTCCATATAGTCATCATTCTTCCATTGTTATCATTCGCATCATCATTACCATTAGAAACATGTCAGTATTTTCATTAGTTTTCATCATAGTCGTCTTCGCCGCCGCTGTCGTCGTTGTTGTTGCCGTCTTCGTCGTCGTGGTCGTCGTCGTCGTCGTCTTCATCGTCATCATCGTCCTCATCATCGTCCTCCTCGTGGTCGTCGTCGTCGTCGTCAGTATTATAAGCATCATCATCACCATCATTATCATTATCATCGTCGTCATCATCATGATCATCGGTATTATCATCACTTTTCATCATAGTTGTCGTCGCCGCCTCTGCCGCCGTCGTTGTCGTCGTCGTCGTCGTCGGTATTGTCATCACCACCATTGCCATCGCCATCGCCATCGCCATCGGCATCAGCATCAGCATCAGCCTCAGCCTCAGCATCATCATCACCATAGCATCAGCATCAGCATCAGCATCAGCATCAGCATCAGCATCAGCATCAGCATCAGCATCAGCATCAGCATCAGCATCAGCATCAGCATCAGCATCAGCATCAGCATCAGCATCAGCATCAGCATCAGCATCATCACCAGCATCAGCATCAGCATCAGCATCAGCATCAGCATCAGCATCAGCATCATCATCATCATCATCATCATCATCATCATCATCATCATCATCATCATCATCATCATCATCATCATCATCATCATCATCATCATCATCCGTATTCGGCTCACCCCCTGTGGAAACTGAGGAAAGCCGAAACCATGGTGAACGGACACGGGAAACTATAGCGGGGTATGCCGGGATGGACAATGGGGATGACGTGCGAGCGCCACCAATGGGGCAGTAGGTGGAGCTCCCTGTGGGGCACGTTCCGCGTGAGTTGGTTTGCTGAGATGGGCGGGGATGGGGCAATGGGACTTCCCCTAACAGTGCCGTTTGGGCACCATTCCTGTACGTAAGTTGTATGCGAAGGCTTGCGCGGGGGCGCTGTGCGAGCTCTCCCAGTTTGGCCGCAGGTGGAGGGCTTTGTGGGGCACGATCCGCTTGAGGTGCGCGCCGAGACGCGCGGAGGGACGCCATGCGAGCTCCCCATAGTGTGGCCCCATGGACCAAGATCCGCGTGAGGGTTGTGCCGAAATGCGCGTTGTACGATGACAGCTCCCTCTACGGCTATAAGTGGGGTTCCCCTTTGTGCAAAACCAGTGTGAAGGGTCCGCCGAGATGCGCGTGTGGGGTGTACGAGACCCCCAAGTTGGAAAGTATGTGGAGCTTCCCAGGGGGCACGATCCGCGTGAGTGGTGTGCCGGATTAGGCAGGGGGGGTGCAGCAGTCGGAGCAGCAGCAGCCGGTGGGAGGGGAGGATGGAGGGGGATGCGGGAGGAATAAGAGGGAAATGCGCAGCGCAGCGGAGATAAAGCCAGGACCGCAAAACACAAGAGGTCTGGAAGTAGCCTCCGCAGAGCATCCCTCCCAACAACAGCTTCGGTCATCAGAGTCATCAACCTCCCTCTGTCGCATCTTCGTCCTCCCTCCTATCACCATCTCTCCTCGTATCCTCCTCTCGCATCTCCCTCCTCCCCCCTCCTGCTTCACTTGCACTCGCCACCGCCGCCGCCTCCGCTGTCAAACACACTTCTTGTTCCTGCCCTGGAGTGCGTCATGCGGTGGATTTTAGGGCGGACCCAGTCGCGGCGGCGAAGGGCTCGCCTAAGGCCCAGCGTCGTCACCGCCGCTGGTCTCGTCGTCGCCGGTGGCAACGACGACAACAGCGTAAACGACGGCGGCGGCGGCGTCGACGACGACGACGACGACGGACATGGCAACGGTGACGGCGAAGATGGCGACGACGGTCATCGCGACTCTGACGGCGCCAGCGACGGCGACGACGGTGACGACGACGACGACGGCCGCGGTGACGACGGCGCCGGCGACGACGGTGGCGACAACGGCGACGACGACGGAGAGACGGCGACGGCGGCGACGGCGGCGGCGAGCCCCGAGGTGCTGCGCGCCCGGGTCGACTACGCGCGGCGGCCGCAGGGCGCGCGGCCAGCAGGCGCGCGCCCTCGCAGCTCGGCCGCGGCCGCCTGGACGAGCGACGAGCGACGAGCGACGAGCGACGAGCGACGACGACGACGACGACGACGACGACGACGACGACGACGACGACGACGACGACGACGACGACGTCGAGCGCCACGGGCCACTGCGACGTCGACGAGCGTCAGCGACTGCTACGACGACCAGCGGCGGCATAACCGCGCCAACGAGCGACGGCGACGTTGCCGACGAGCTGCGGCGGCGGCGGCTGCCGCCGCCAAGCGCCCGCGGGCGCGCCGCGCCGCGAGCACAGCCCAGCGGACGAGGGAGGAGCGACGGCGACGGCGGCGGTGGCGGAGGCGAGGAGGTTTGGCGTGCGCGCCAAGCCTTGCTGGGCGCGTGAGCCAACATCTTCGTCTCGGAGGTGTGCTAAGGGTTGCTGGCAGCTCTCGCGGCCGCGGCCAGACCCGCCATGGAGGGCGGAGGATGAGGATGAGGATGAGGATGAGGAGGATGAGGAGGATGAGGAGGAGGAGCAGGAGGAGCAGGAGGAGGAGGAGGAGGAGGAGGAGGAGTAAGGTGGAGGAGGAGGAGGAGGATGAGGATGAGGATGAGGACGAGGATGAGGATGAGGATGAGGATGAGGATGATGATGATGATGATGATGATGATGATGATGCTGATGATGATGATGATGATGATGATGATGATGATGATGAGGTGTGGATGAGGATGAGGATGATCAGGAGGAGGAGGAGGATGATGATTGATGATGATGATGAGGAGAGGAGGAGGAGGATGGATGCTGGGGGAGAGATGGAGGGGGGGGGGGGGAGGGAGGGGAGGTTGGAGGAGCGAGGAGGAAGAGGAGGAGAGGAGGAGGAGGAGGAGAGGAGGAGGAGGAGGAGGAGGAGGATGGGGCTAGCGCTGCTGAGCGATGGGGCTCCCAGGCTGGCCCGCCTGGGAGGGCGCAGCGGCGGGAGAGGTCGTCCTGCCAGCGCATAGAGCGTATGTCTGCAGTGCGCTCCAGGCCAGGTGCAGCGCAGCACTGCGACAACGGCTACAAACGCGGGATGGGGTGTCGTTGGGCCCTGTGCTCCGGATGGATTCATCCGCCGCGTTTACTCTTCGCATGCCCGTCGCCCATCGCGGTTCTCTTCGGGCAGCGTTCCGTGGGGCGTCTCCGGTGCCAGCTCCTCGTCCTGACCCACTCGTGTGGCGCCCGTTCGAGGGCGCGGAGGCAGGTCTGTGTCTGCTGTCAGAGGCAGATCCCCAGCCCCACCCTACGCATCCTGGGCAGCTGCAAGAGCACGAGCGCGGCGAGGGCGGCTCATTGAGGGAGGCGGCGGTTCGCGAGATCCTCGCAGCCCGCCCCGGGGAGACTGGGTATGCAGAGGCGGCATCCTTCTCCAGAGATGTCGAGATGGCGGCTCTGGGGCCCAGCACCGGAGTAAAATTACCCTCTCCTACTCGGCTCGTCCTCCTTGCCTGCGTCCCTCCTCCCCGCCCCCCCTCTGTTGCTGGAGGGCGGGGTTGGGTCAGACTGGGCTCGTTGAGGCCAAGCCGGACTGCCCCCTCCCCCTGGGAATGTCTCTGCCCCCCTTCCGACAGCCTCGCATCTGCGTCGTGCGATGGCAGGGCCTCGGTCGAAAGGTCATGCAAGAGCTCCAATCGCCGAGGGCTTCCATTCCTGCGCCCGGCTTGCGACAACCTGTAATCGGGGTGGACCTGGACGGAGTGGAGACTAATGTCCCACTCGATCTTCTCCCCCCGCCCTAGATAGAGTGCCACGGCGGGCTCTCGCTGGGTCGCCGTCGGGTCGCGCACGGTCACCCCGCCGGGAACCTGGTGCCCCCCCATGGAAAGGCGGCCACGCACGAGGTCATCGCACCATCTTCGGGAGGACCAGTCCAATGCAATCCTCCTTCCTCCTGCCTCCTCCTTCCTTCCCCCTCCCTCCTCCCACCTCCTCTTCCCCCCCTACCTCCCTCGTTCCTCCCCCAGTGGGCGCCCCGTGAGAAAGCCTTGGGGCCTCTTGGGCAGCGTCCTGGGTGCGCGCCTCGACAAGGCTGGCGCGTATGACACCTCTGGCCTTGGGGGCCTTGTCGGGTGCCTCTTGGGGGTCTATTGGGCGCCCCGTGGGAGCCGGAACCCTCGGGGCCTCTTTGGCAGCCCCCCCGACGACGGCGACGACGACGACGACGACGCACGACGACGTCGACGGACGACGCACGACGACCACGACGACGACGACGACGACGCGACGCCGCCTCCCCCTGCCGCGCCCGCCTCCCGCCCGCAGGCGGCCCGCCCGTGGTGCAGGGCGCCCGCGGGCCCCGCAGCGCCTGGGCCCCCGCGGAGGAGCAGGGCGCGCTCCAGGCGCCCACGTGCACGGCCCGCTCTGGGGCAGCGAGGTCTAGTTCTTAGTCAGCAGCCGCAGGCGAGAGCGCCAGCGGCGAGTCGAGTCAGAGCGGGCCGCGCAAAGACGAATTAACCTAAAGCCGAAGGGCCAGAGCCTCAGGCGGCACCTCGGCGGGCAAGCCGGCGAATGGGGGGGTGCAAGCGAGGTCTATACGCGAGGCCTTCCAGAAAGGGTCTCGCCTGCGAGGATCGAGTGGGGCTGTCCTCTCTTCTTCGGCGGAAGGTGGCGGAAGGGTCCTCTCGGAGGCCTCTTGGAGGTCTCTTGGGCCGTCTTGGACCATCTTGAGGCCATCTTAGGCCGCCCTGACTGCATCTTGGGCCGTCTTGGAGGCATCCTGGGGGATCCTGGGGCCATCTTAGCCGTCTTGGAGGTCATCGTGGCCATCTTGGGGCCCATCTTAGCCGTCTTGGAGGTCATCGTGGCCATCTTGGGGCCCATCTTGGGTCATCTTGGCGGTCTTGAAAGCCGTCTTGAGCCGTCTTGGGGAACAAATTCTGCAAATTCCGCGCTTTCCGGATGGCAAGCGGGCTGGGCCGGAGCCCCAGGGGAGAGTTCTTTTGGAAAAAGAGCCAAAACCAAAACCGAAAGGGTCCAGCACGCCAGGCATCCCTGTGGCAAGCCAGCAGGGGGCGGCGGATCGAAGACGCCTACGGCGAATCACCGCCGCCCCCTGCCCCTTTTGAAGCGCCTATGTGGCCGACAAGTGGGGCTAGAGCTTGGCCAAGCTATCGGGCCAGTTGTTCCCCGAGTCGGTTTGGAAAGCCTTCGGGGAACGCGTGGGGGAGCAATAGGAGGAGGATCAGGAGAGGGAGGAGGAGGATGATTAGGATGAGGATGAGGATGATGATGAGGATGAGGATGATGGGGAATGAGGAGGAGGAGGAGGAGGAGGAGGAGGAGGAGGAGACTTCTTGGGAACTGTCTTGCGAGGCCTCTTGGGAGGCCTCTGCGGAGCTTCCTGGGAGCCTTTTGGAGGCCTCTTGGGAGCCTCTCTGGGCCTCTTAGGGGCTTTTCGGGGCCTTTGGGGGCTTCTTGGAGGCCTCTTTGCCCGTCTTAGGGCGTTCCCGACCCGTCTGACACCGTCGGAAGCCGTCTTGGGGGCCTCTCTGAACCGACTTGGGGCTCTCTTGGGGCGCTTAAAGGCCGTCTTGGAGAGTATCTTGGACGGTCTTGAATGTCGCCGTGTTGGGGGCCTCTTGGGCCGTCATGCGGCCATTTTGGTGGCCTCTTGGGCGATCTTGGGGCGACCTTGGGGACCTCTTGGGCCGTCTTGGGCCGTCGGAAGGCCGACAAGGCGCAAATGCCCAAAACCTTCAAACACCTAATGACAGTTAGTGATTTTGGCCTCTGGACGGCCTCCTGGAGGACCTTTTGGAGGCCTCTTGGGTCGTCTTCGAGGCCTCCTCGAGGCCTCTTGGGCCATCTTGGGCCATGTTGAGGCCATCTTGGGCCATCTCAGGTGCGTCTTGGGCCGTCTTAGTCGTCTTGGAGGCCATCTTGGCTGTCTTGGGCCTGTTGGGGCCCTCTGGGGGCCGTCTTGGGGGCCTCTTGGGCCGTCATGAGCCGTCGGAATGCCGAGAAGAAGCAAATGCCAAAATCCTTCAAAAACCCAAGGCAAATCAATGAATTTGGATCTCTTCGGGTCCTCCTGGAGGACCTCTTGTAGGCCTCTTGGGCCGTCTTGGAGGCCTTTTGGGGGCCTCTTGGGCCGTCTTGGGCCATCTTGAGGCCATCTTAAGCCGGCTTGGGTGCATATTGGGCCGTCTTGGAGGCATCTTGGGGTCATCTTTAGCCGTCTTGGAGGCCATCTTGGCCGTCTCGGATGTCCCTTGGGGCCCTCTTGGGGCCGTCTTTGGGGCCTTCTGGGCCGTCATGGGGCCATCTTGGAGGCCTCGTGGGCGATGTTGGGGCGATCGTGGGGGCCTTTTGGGCCGTCTTGAGCCGTCGGAGTGCCGAGAAGAAGCAAATGCCAAAATCCTTCCAAAACCCACGGCAAATCAATTAGCCTGGCGAAAGACCCAACCATATGCAGCTGCGAGTACCGCACGGATATGAGACGAAGGAGGGGGCACGCAAACTAGGCTCCTCTTCTCATAGGCACCGCGCCACTGGGGCCTTCGGTGGAGCTCCCTATGGGGCCACGAAACGTGTGAGGGGTGTGCCGAAATGGGTGGTGGGGAGGCATGCGAACCCTGCCACTAGAGCCTTCGGTGGAGCTCCCTATGGGGCCACGAAACGTGTGAGGGGTGTGCCGAAATGGGTGGTGGGGAGGCATGCGGACCCTGCCACTGGGGCCTTCGGTGGAGCTCCCTATGGGGCCACGAAACGTGTGAGGGGTGTGCCGAAATGGGTGGTGGGGAGGCATGCGAACCCTGCCACTGGGGCCTTCGGTGGAGCTCCCTATGGCCACGAAGCGTGTGAGGGTTGCCGAATGGGTGCGGGAGCATGCGAACCCTGCACTGGGGCCTTCGGTGGAGCTCCCTATGGGCCACCAAACGTGTGAGGGGTGTGCCGAAATGGGTGGTGGGGAGGCATGCGAACCCTGCCACTGGGGCCTTCGGTGGAGCTCCCTATGGGGCCACGAAACGTGTGAGGGGTGTGCCGAATGGGTGGTGGGGAGGCATGCGAACCCTGCCACTGGGGCCTTCGGTGGAGCTCCCTATGGGGCCACGAAACGTGTGAGGGGTGTGCCGACATGGGTGGTGGGGAGGCATGCGAACCCTGCCACTGGGGCCTTCGGTGGAGCTCCCTATGGGGCCACGAAACGTGTGAGGTGTGTGCCGACATGGGTGGTGGGGAGGCATGCGGACCCTGCCACTGGGGCCTTCGGTGGAGCTCCCTATGGGGCCACGAAACGTGTGAGGGGTGTGCCGAAATGGTTGGTGGGGAGGCATGCGGACCCTGCCACTGGGGCCTTCGGTGGAGCTCCCTATGGGGCCACGCAACGTGTGAGGGGTGTGCCGACATGGGTGGTGGGGAGGCATGCGGACCATGCCACTGGGGCCTTCGGTGGAGCTCCCTATGGGGCCACGAAACGTGTGAGGGGTGTGCCGAAATGGGTTGTGGGGAGGCATGCGAACGCAGCCACTGGGGCCTTCGGTGGAGCTCCCTATGGGGCCACGAAACGTGTGAGGGGTGTGCCGAAATGGGTGGTGGGAGGCATGCGAACGCAGCCACTGGGGCCTTCGGTGGAGCTCCCTATGGGGCCACGAAACGTGTGAGGGGTGTGCCGAAATGGGTGGTGGGGAGGCATGCGAACCCTGCCACTGGGGCCTTCGGTGGAGCTCCCTATGGGGCCACGAAACGTGTGAGGGGTGTGCCGAAATGGGTGGTGGGGAGGCATGCGAACCCTGCCACTGGGGCCTTCGGTGGAGCTCCCTATGGGGCCACGAAACGTGTGAGGGGTGTGCCGAAATGGGTGGTGGGGAGGCATGCGAACCCTGCCACTGGGGCCTTCGGTGGAGCTCCCTATGGGGCCACGAAACGTGTGAGGGTGTGCCGTGATGGGTGGTGGGGAGGCATGCGAAACCTGCCACTGGGGCCTTCGGTGGAGCTCCCTATGGGGCCACGAAGCGTGTGAGGGGTGTGCCGAAATGGGTGGTAGGGAGGCATGCGAACCCTGCCACTGGGGCCTTCGGTGGAGCTCCCTATGGGGCCACGAAACGTGCGAGGGGCGCGCCGAGATGGGTGGTGGGGAGGCATGCGAACCCTGCCACTGGAGCCTTCGGTGGAGCTCCCTATGGGGCCACGAAACGTGTGAGGGGTGCGCCGAGATGGGTGGCGGGGAGGCATGCGAACCCTAAGAGGGAGGAGGGCGAGGAGGAGGAGGAGGAGGAGGAGGAGAGGAGGAGAGGAACGCGGGGCACCGTCTCTTCAAAACGAGGACCCAACACCACAGGATGGTTGGGACTAAGAAAGAGAGATAAAGAGAAACCAAACAAAAAAAAAACAAAACAAAAAAGTCGCGCAAACCCAACAGCCCAACAGCCCAAATATGCCAGCAGTGCCTCTGGCATGACGGCCCCATCTCGCCCCGCTGGGATAGCGCTGAATCCCCAACTGCCCTGCACCCTCGCAATGCGTCGCACCCCGTACCCATCTCTCCCCAATGACCATGCCCCGTCTACACTGCGCGCATACTGCACTGCACGCAGAGCACCCTGCTCGCCATCCCACCGCAGCTGCAAGTGAGAGAGGGAGGGAGAAACGCATCGCGTCGTCTTTGCAGATGACGTTTTTGTTTACCCAAAAAAAAACTGAATGAATTGGGTGGGCTGGGCGTTGCCAGGCAGGCCTTTTCCCATGGCGTTTCTCTCTAATTCAGCTTCCCGTTCTGCTCGGAATGTCATGGCCATTTCGTACATTCTACCATTCGGGGCGAAACGTCTGCGTTTGGCGAGGCGTTCAACGTCCATGCTGATCGATTCTGCTATTCTTTCGTAAACCGAAAGGTCTCTCTTCCCTGTCTGAACGCTGTTGGGCACGCAAGTGCCCCCGGTGGGGCTCTCCAGAGGCAGCCCCCTCATTGCACGGTGCCGACGCCGATGTCGGCGCCGTGCACGCGCTTGTCCGCGTCTGCCGCGGCCCGGCACTCTGCCCCGGGGTGTTTGCGCTCCGAGAAGACCTCGCCACTGCAACCACCCCTTCCGAGCTCTGTGGCGCAGCACTCCGAGGAAACCTCGCTAACGCCGCCACCTCCTCGGGACTCTGCGGTGCAGCGCTCCGAGAAATCACGCTAATACCACCACTTTTTCCGCGCTCAGCGGCGCCGGCGCTGAAGTTCCCGCTTCGCGATCCTCTCCAACTCCGACTCGGGCGCCGCCGACTGGGACTTCCTGCCCCCCACGTAGACGATCATCGCTACCATCGCCATCCTCGGGCGGCGGCCCGCGAACTGGCCCGGCTTCGCCCAGGTGTCTATACTTATGTTGTTCGGGAGCACTGCTCTGAAGTTAGGGGCCTCGTTGATGCCGATCTCGATATTGCCCGACCCCTCTTCCCAAAACTCCTCGCCCTCGTTCGGGCCCCTGTTCTTGCTGTTGTGCGCATTGTAGCTCTCGCTGACCTTGCACATCTTGATCGCCCCCATGATCATTGCCTGGATGCGCTCGCTGTAGCCCCCCATCAGCTTCAGGAAGTCGTTCAGCGTGTCCATGGCGCCGTCGACTGACACTGGTACTGCCGTTTCATCTTTCCCTCTGCCATTCCGACGCCATCTCCTGCATGCCTTCTATGAGCGCCAACCCCGCGTGAATACCTGGCGGCCCCATCTGGCGCCCCTCGCCCTTCTCCCTGACCTGGCCCCCGCAGCCGCGCCCCGCTGCCGGCGACTTCCGATGCGCGAAATTGCTGACTGGCACGAGGTAGAAGTCCGATGCCACGTGGCTCGCGTCCCTGATCGTTGCCGCCGAGCGAAGGGCCAATCTTCGAAGCCCGTTGATGCACCCCCCTAGGTCGAACTCCTGGTAGTCGTCTCCTGCGCCAGACTGGCGGGCGAGGGCCCTGCGCCCCACCCCCATCCGCCTTTGCCGCCCCCTCCCGTCGACGCAGCCGCTGTCGCAGACGGGCCGCCCGCCGCTGTGGCGCCGGCCCCTTCTGCGCACCACTGGCCCTTTCCCTTTCAAGTTGCCGCCCTTTTGGCGCTTCGGCCCCCCCCTCCGCCTCCGCGCCTGCCCCTCGCTTGGGCAGCGGTAGTCTCCGCGGCGCCATCGCCATCTTCCACGCGGCGCGGCCCAGGACGGCGGCAGCGAACATGCATCTGAAGCTCTCTAAGGATTGAGCCTGAAAGCCACAGAGGACACAAGCGAGGGAGGGGGCCCACGCAAGGGATGATTCCAGCAGCTCCTGTTATTGCGGCATATCCCGTGACTCCCCGTCGCCCCCATGACATGGCCCGTCGTGATTTTCCCCGTCGCGAACGAGCTCATGCACCAAGGACATTGACTCGTTATCACCAGGCTGCGGATCAGAGAAAGACCATTGCGCACCACTCTCCTGCGCCCTGCCAGCGCCGCCGCCGCAGCAAATTGCGCCCCGCGCACCTGCCCCTGTGCCCCAATTTACCAACCGCGCCAGAATTGAGCCACCACCTCTCCACCCACCGCAATCTCAGGCAGCGCTGCGCCCCACGCCCCCCCCCCCCCCGCCCGGCGCAGGGCGCGAGGGCCCGACCCCGCCCGCCCTTCCCGATCCCTCGCGCCTCTCTTGAACATCGAGATGTCTGACCCCCATCCTCGGGCACAAGCTCCGCGCATCCTCGCTGAACTCCGCCAGCGCCTGGCCACCTGCTTGTCCCATGGTGCAATGGTGTAGAAGCTTCGCATGTCCATCCATTTTCCACCCCCATGAACTGGCAGAGACCGCCCAACCTCGACGCCCCAAAAAGCGCTGCCAGCACACTGCCAAAGTCCTCTGGATATTTCGCCACTTGTCTGTGCCACCGCAACCTGCGCACCCTCTGGGCCGTCGAGCAGCGCGGCATCCTCCATTTCCTGAACCTCCTTATTGGCGTAGCACCTGGTTGCACCGTCTGCCCCCGCCCAGCTCATTCTGCCTCCTGTCATCCATCTGTCTAGTGCACTCAGGCGGCGCTCTTCCAGCACAAGCGCCGCCAGCCCGCTGAGGACCGCCCCCGCTACGAACGCCTGGAACACCCCCTCAATGATTTTGCCCGTAGTATCTGAAGACCAGAAGCACCCACACTGCCTGCAAGCAAGCAAGCTGCATGGCCTCGCACCTCCCCCCCATCCATTTCTCCTGCGTACCCTTGGTCCCATGGCAGGTACGGCCCCAATACTCTCGTTCCTCGCTTTCGCCAAGCTCAAACTGGTGTTCCGAGATTACCTAGCTAACTCCAGGTGCCAGCGGGGTCGGGCCCGACGAGACCACCGCGTGGGTCTTGGCGATGTCGCCCATGAGCGCGTCAAGCGAGAGCTCGCGCTCCTGCTCGCAGCCCTTGCACGTAGCCAATCGTCTGCGCACCCCATACTCATAGACGCGCAGCGCAGCGCCTCAACCGCAAAAAGGTAAACCCCCCTCTTTCGACGCAGCGAAATCTGATGTCAATAGTAGGTTACGCTTCGCACTTGCGAATGCATTCGCGCAGTCGCAGTTGCTCGCGATGGCGCTCACTCCTGCTTGTTTTAACCTGCACAGTGTAGCTTCAGCGCAAGTAACCGCATGATTCCTCGACCTGCCCCTCAGCCTTCGCCGCGCCCAGCAGAGGTGCCTCGGCGCGTTTCCTCTGCAAGAGATACCTGCGTGAAAAGCCGCCCCCGTTGAGCAGTAAGCACGCGTGGCTCTTTTCCCTCATGGTCCGATCCGTTGGTTGCCCTTCCCCGCTGAGAATGAAACAGATCTGCGCCGGCCCAGCGGCGTAGCTTGCGACTGGCGACGCTTGCTAGGGATATCCTCCAGCTTGCTCCCGCACCCCATGCTTTCTTCTCATTGTTATTCCATCACCGACGATCCCAATCCAGCCTTCTCGCCCCCCCCCCCCCCCGCGGTCCGTTTTTCCGTCGCCCCCAGCGCCCCGCCGTCGCCCATTTTCCCCCTCCCCAACGCTCCGCCCGATACCCAAGCCATCTTCTGTAGCGTAGGCCTTCACACTCTGCCGTTGTGAAGCGCGCTGCGCTTTCCTAGGCCCCCCTCGCCCTCACGCCCCCCCGCCGATCGCGCTCTCTGCCCCTCCAGCTTCCTGCTCAGCCGCTCGGGCCCCCCCAGGTAGACCGCGGGTTCCAGCGTCATCCATGCATGTCCCACTGGCACCCCCCACGACGAAGGCTCGCCTGTTTGCAACTTTCCTGCAGCACTGTAGCATGCCCCTCTGCCCCCCCCCCCCACCACCACCACACCACCACCACCACCACCACCACCACCACCACCACACACCCACCACACACACACACACCACACACCACCACCACCACCACCACCACCACCACCCACCACCACCACCACCCCACCACCACCACCACCACCACCACCCACCCCACCCCACCCCACCCCACCCCACCCCACCCCCCCACCCCACCCCACCCCACCCCACACACGCACACACACACACACACACACACACTTTCGCCCCTCAACTCCAAATCCAACGGAAGCGGCGCACGTTCTGCAATCGCCCCAAAATGCCCACACACACAACATAATATATATATATATATATATATATTGTGTATATATTTATATATATATATATATATAAATAAATGTGTATATATATATATATACATACATACATGCATACATACATATATGTACATATATATATATATATATATATATATATCGGCCGCCAACCCCCATCCATGGGGGGCGCTTGCCCTGATCAGCAAGCCACCCCTCCGCGCCCCACCGAGCCCGCGCTGAGAAATCACACGAATTGTCTGCCCTCCCACATTCCTCCGATATTCCGCCCAGGGCCCGTGGATCTCGCTGAAGCCGCCCTTCACGCATGCCCCCCACGTTTCCTCTGCTAACTTGCTTGTCTTGCCTTCTCCAGTTCCGTCCTGCGCCTGCGCAACACGCAACGTATATGCGCCAGCTTCTGCTTAATCTCCCCCAATCTCTCCTGCGCATTTGAGACTACCACGCCCACTCTTAACCCCATCCTCTCGGCCAGTAGGGAGCGTCGTAGTAATTGGAACGCGGCCACCCCCACGATCGGGAACGCCTCTCCCACGGCGCATCTGCCCGCCTCGCCCCATCTTTCCCACATCTCATCTGGTGCAGGGCGCTCCTGCCGGCCGCTCCAAGCTTCGCCCGCCGCGACCACCACCACCCCCCCCCCCCGAGTTGCACCCCTAGAAAACCTCGCCAATGCTTCCCCTGGGGGGTCAACAGGACCCCCTTGCGATGCACTTCGGGGCGGGGGGGGGGGGGAGAGGAAGAAAAAAAAAAAAAAAAAAAAAAAAAAAAAAAAAAAAAAAAAAAAAAAAAAAAAAAAAAAAAAAAAAAAAAAAAAAAACTCGCTCACGCATCACTTGGAGGGTCAGCCTGGGCCGCACTCCGAGAGAACCTCGCGAATGCCCCTCCTGGCTGCTGCGATTTGGCGGCCTGCAGGCGGCGGTCGAGGGCGCGCGGGAAACCTGCTCTAAGTCGACCTCTCCTCAAGCATTACATGAGCATGTTGCGGCCCACCCCTGCGTCTGCCCCCCGCGGCCCGTGCTTGCCCGAAAAACGGACTTGGTGTCCCAGTCCGATATCCAAGTCCAGTGGGACGTGGTCTCTGCGCCCTCTCGCCCTGACCTCACGCAGTTGATGATGTCCTCTCATGTGGCCCGCACTGCTCGACATCATCTTCTCATTTTTCACGCAGTAGTAAGTAGGCCCACAACCAGTGAAAGCCGCGACCACCGACGCAGGCTGCGAACACACAATTCCCTGAATGCTGTGCCACTGTCGTTTCCCCCACTTCCATAGCCACTGGACCCAATGTTGCTGCATGTTTGCTCGAACGGTGCCCGCTGACCACAAGATCTCTGATGTCTGACCTGTGCATTCCCAAATGGCAGTTGACGCCCCCTCCCACAATAATACAAGATCTGCCAACCGTGTCGTCGCATTTCTCCTCGACCCGCTTCACAGTTTTTCTTGAGATCATCCCATTGTCCGCGTACCTTTTGTCTAGCGGAAATGATTGTGACGCCGTGCGCTCTTGTCCTCAATATGATACCTGACGCTCGATCTTGCAGTTGGGCAGGAAGTGAATACTGCGCGTGGAAGGCCCTGTCTGTCATCGTATCCTTGGAAATCATGAACGTCGTACCACATTATGTGTTAATACAGTTTCCCTTCTTTGCACCGAACTACAGAGACGTATGATATGTGTGGCTCGTCTTCTGCATCGCTTTTGGCCCAGCCCAATGGTGTGTCCCTGTCAATACAATCGCATCCCACTCTCGTAGTGCAATGCTGATATCTTCCCATATGTCCGCGGTTTTCGCGGCAAGAGGACTGTAGAATACCAGCTTCATCAGTGCCGATGTCAAGGGCGCTGCAATCGCCATCCATCTGCCATGCCTCCCCGGTTCCCTCTCTGGCCCGTGCGATTGCGGGGCGGACGTTGCGGGAGAGTTTCAGCAACCCTCCGTCGGTTCTCAAAGTGCCTGAACCTCCAAAGCCGACTAGAAAGAAGGAGGAGGAGGAGGAGCAGCAGGAGGAAGAAGAGCAGCAAAAGCCACCAATAAACCTGCTGCTGGGTAACAGTTATGAACAGTGCTGCGCGGTGTTACGCGTTTTTGCGCGCGGTGTTTGGCGGTGTTATCAAACCCCCTGGGCGGTGTTGCGCGGCGTTGCGCGGTGTAGACCCTTTGAGATGTGAATGACAGTTTCCCCAAGGTTCCCACGCATCGGACACGCAGAAGACGGCCAGAGACCGCCCTAGAGCGGCTGCGAGATGCCGAAGACCAGCCCAAGACGGCCCGGCGACTCCGCTCCCAAAACCCGCCCAAACGTCTCTGGGATGGCTCGACCGAGGAAGCTTCCTGGGAAACGGGCAGAACCGCCGCGTCGACAACAGGTCCGAAACCCCCGACGCGCTCCCAGCGAACCCCCAACGGGCCCTTTCGGGCCCAAGAGAAGACCCCAAGAGAACCCGAAGGAACGCCAAGCAACCTTCAAGATGAACGAATAGGGGGAGCAAGAGGCTGCGGAGAAAGAGGGGGCGCTTCAGACCTGTGCCAGCTCAGACACGACACTGTCCAGGAACGGGTCTTCAATTCAACGTCCCTCCTGTTGCGCTGACGCGCTGGCGCGGCGGCGGGAATTGCCGCGCGCAGCTGGATAGGAGCCGCACGAGGATGAGGAGGGGGAGGAGGAGCAACAAAAACTGTGGGAACGCGGCAGCATCAGCGGCAGAAAGAGAGACAAAGAGAGAGAGAGAGAGAGAGAGAGACAAAACCAAACGAGAAACAGCAGCACCGTCAAAAGATGAATCGCGGCACGCAGCGAAATATTCGCCACGCGGGAGTGCGATAACCCGTCCTCCGGCTGAAAAGATAACGCTCGGCCGACTGAAAGCTCGCACCGTCCGCCAGGGACGGATACGCGGTGGAGCGATCGGACTGCTGCAAAGTGGCCGCTGATGGTTCGAGTAGGGAGTCGACTACAGAGTTGATTTACCCAAAATCCATGCCTCGTCGAATCTACGAACAAACACTTACCATATTCAATGATCTACGAACATGGTACGTGTTTGTTCACATATTCGGCGGAAAAATAAACTCGGGGTAAATCAATCATGCAATCGACCCCCTACTCGAACGATGGTCGGATCTCCCGTTAACAGAACGCCACGACCGCAAATTCCGAGAAGTCCGCGCGGCGATCTTGGGTCGGAGCTGACATCCTAGGGCGACGAGATCTATACATATCCACTGCTCGTGGCCAGGCCCATCCTGGGCCCAGGAGCTGTGTATATGCCTCCCTGGCCAGGCCAGGAGGGCGTATACACCGCTCCTGGGCCCAGGATTGGCCTGGCCAGGAGCAGTGGATATGCATAGATCTCGTCGCCCTACATCCGTCCACGCAGCCCTGGCGCACGGCGGCGCCTCCGACGACGACCGCAAGCGCGCGGCGCCTGGGAGCGGGCGCGGGGCATGGGGCCCGGCGCCGACCTGCGAAGCCCGCGCGGGCCTCCGAAAAACAGGCGCGTACCGTGCTGGGCCCACTGGGGACGATCTGGCACTGGCTCCGTCGAAATCGCTCCAGGCTGATCCTCGAGCAGTGCCCCAGACTCACCCACTCACTCACTCACTCACCCACCCACCCACTCACTCACTCACTCACTCACTCACTCACTCACCCACCCACCCACTCACTCACTCACTCACTCACTCACTCACTCACCCACCCACCCACCCACCCACTCACTCACTCAAAAGCCATACGCCGTCAGGCGCGCGGGCAGGAACACAGTCGCAAGCAGCGACGCGAAATGGAGGGCGAAACGCCGCGCCCGCTAAGTGGATCAAGGGGAGGAGGAGGAGGAGGAGGAGGAGGAGGAGGAGGAGGAGGAGGGGTGATGATGATGAGGAGGAGGAGGAGGAGTTCTCGCCCATTCAGTTTTTCTCCTGATCTACACGCTGAAAAGTATTCGGGAACCTGGGGGGGGGGGGGGGCATCGACTGGCAACGATGCAGCCCTCTGCTTTGCATGGCTCGGCAAACGAGCACCATGCGACCCGACTAGGTTCGGCAGGTGACCTACACATAAGGTCGCTGCACGGGGGACTGGCCAGGGCCCACCCAGGCCCAGGCCCCGTCTGTGCCGAGCCACACAAACCTCAGAACTACAAGCGGCAGTCCATCGGGGGCAAAGGATCTTCATGACGGGTGAGTGATCCAGCACAGGAAACACAGAGCTACGGCAAGCTTCGCTGCCGATCGCACTTGGCTAACTGTGACAGGACCCTTCACCAATCGATCCAGAACTACCTACTTGCGCTTTGGCATGATATTTCTGGCCAGGTTGCCGCGTGGAGCCTTACTCACTGTCGTCTTCCCCCCAGCATGCCTCACGAGCTCGCCTATTATGGGCTCAATATGGATCAGAAGCCCCATGGTCTGCAGCAGGGCGGACGAGAGCTCCAGTGGCGTCGTCACGTGCAGCGGATGCTTGAGATCGGGAATGGCGGCCATCCTAGATCGACGATATTCCTCGCTGTCGGGAACCAGTACCTGCCCTAGGAGCTCGAATGTAAGTATACTGTTCTGCGGCTGGCCAGGTCTGTCGCACCGCCTCTTTGATCCACAGTGCTGTTTGATCGGGCCCTCCTTGCTTGATGAGATATGCCAGCCATGTGATGCCGAAAATCAGCCTGGAGCGCCTATCCGAGTTCTCCTTGCAGGGCCATTCTTTCAAAATGAACAGAACTGAGTAGGCTGCTGGGGACGCTGGAGAGCCTGAGTCCGGTTGGGGTCGCCCTTGCGCTGCCTCACGAACTCCTGGTACGATTTGCTGCCATCTGACACCAACTGGTGCTTGCGATCGAGCAGCGCTGTCGACATCGCCTCGTGCTCCAGCAGGCGCACGCTGGCCTCAAGTTGGGCGATCAGCGCTCTCATCAGGCCCATCATGTTCTCGCCCTCCTCCATGTCCTCGTCCTCTGTTTGATATGCTCGTTTGGGTTGTTTCTCTTTGGCTCCTGCTACTGCGGAACTCTTGGACCTCTCTCGTAGTAGCCATCCCTTCTCCTTCGGCGCCTACTCGGTTGACGCTGCTGCTGCCGCCGCCATGTTTGGGTCCACTGAGATGTGGTGCTCACTGCGGGTCTTATAGCTTTTTCCACGAGCGCTCTACGTTGGGCAAGCGGCCGCGCGCATTTCAGACGAACTGTCCTCCAGCTTCTCTGATGTAGAAGTTCGGTTCCAGAAGCGGTTATGGATGTGACCTTGCATGTTTGAGCCAGGATTATATTACGTCGAACTCTTCTAAGCAAATGGGGCAAGTCATGTCGGACGGCGTTTCAGTATTGTTCTCGAACTGACCTCGGTTTGCAGGGCAGCACTGCCTCCGAAGGCTCGCAGCGACATGATGTTTGGAAACGTGTGTGTCTCGAAATACACTATGACAAAATACGCAACTGTTGCTGATGGTCATGACCCTTCCAATGTTGAGCTTCCCGCGCGTGCCCCCGATGGTGTTGGCGACGTGTTTGATGAGTGCACGTGTGTTGGGCCACCTCGTGTTGCATGAACTCCCATCATCAAGCTTCTCCTGACACACTATATATCCTCCATGCTCCTCCTGGTGTTGTGACTCGGGTTCGGGTCGCTGGGTGAGGAAACTCGCTCGAAACTCGTCGCAAACGATCCGCTCGACGTCGCTAGTGTCCTCGACCAGGATGTGACGAAAAGACCCCGCCACCATCTCCCACATGGTTTCACCAGCCTCTAGAGCACGAAGCGCCAGCATGTCTTGTTCAAGCTGACGGGCCCATGGGTGAGCGTGAGCGTGTATAGCCCCGCTATCAGCAAAAACTGCGACCTTCCGAAGCAAGTTGTGAGAAATTTCCGATTGTTGTCACGATCCTGCACCATCCCCTGCAACCATTTCAATCTGCGAATCCTCAACTCGAGGTGGATGGACGCAACTCTGAACTTCCGAAGTATCTCGTGAGCAGGGGTGTTGACAACGTGTTCGGCCATCTCGTGCCATTCTGCTGTGCCTCCAAGAATCGCGCGACACTTGCGTACGATGAAGGCTTCAAGATCTACGAGGTCGCTGCTGGTGAGCGGCATGTTGCCTTTCACGATAACCTCTAGTCCGCTGAGCGCGGTATTGACTTGGAGCCCCTTCACCATCGAGCGCTTCACCCCGAACTTGATGCCATTGGTGGTCCAGAAACGTCCCATGGAAAAATACGCGGCCTAGACAGCGCGGAGGCGTTTCAGGAGCTCTGGTTAAGCGGTGAAGGTGCTCGCCTGAAGACCTCCTAGGTATCGAACATGATATAGTGTAGTCCCTGCTATGCTGGTGCTCGTCTTGTGAGTAAGCTTGCTGGCTAGATGTGCTCCTTCTCCTCTGATGTATGGTACGTTCTCTTGCTTGTTGATGTTCTGCGACGCTCCTACGATGTGCATGCCTTTGTCTACTGCTTGGTTATCCAGCTTGCTGCCCAGCTCTAACTTGCCGAGGAGGAGGGGGAGAAGGAGGAGGAGGAGGGGCGAGGAAAAGAGATGCAAATTCGACCCAGGGGGGGAGGAGAGCCCCACAGGTAAGCCTGAAAGGCCCACTTGCGCGGGTCGACGGCACCGCACCGTGCCCTCGCGGAGACGGGCCGCGGACGTGGCTCACGCGCACGGGCCTGGGGCGCCCCGTTTGAGGGGCGCCGGTGACAGCGCTGGTGAAAAACGACAGCGCACGACTCATCGGTCGGAAGGAGCGGGTAGAAGCACAACTCGCCATCGCTCGGACGTCCATGGCCCTTGCGTTCTTCGATGTCGCGCGTGTGTGTTTCACCCGATGACCCAAGATGCTCCACTGTGGTCCTCGCCGAGGCAAAACCGCATACGTCCGCGCGGTGCCAAGAGAAAGTAGGAAGTCGGGGAAAGCAGATCGGGCTTCCGCCTCCCCCCGGGAAGAGGAGGGAGGAGGGAGGGCCGATTGACGCTTGGAGCAGGGAGGCGCCCAAAGCAGATGCGGGCCAGGGAATCCAAAACTACACTCGGACCTAGGCCAGAAGAACATCCTTCAAGAACAGGCCAAAATCAAGAGCATCCGATGGTACCCTCCCCAGGATGCACAAGAAGCTCCAACTAAGACGAAGAACATCAGGGCACCCTCCCCGAACCGACCTTTATATTTTTGGGGGGAGGAGAGGAGACATCGCCCACGCCTGACCATTGTCCAACTCGTGCCAGGGAGTCGGCAGGCAACCCTGCCGCAGGACCGTCATCGATCTTGTACCTCGGTTCGACTGTATCACTTTCAACGACCGGTGGACAGCCTCGATCCATGACTCAGAGAGCCTTATCTAGATCCTGGAAGGGCGGGATGTGCCAGCACTGTATCGGGAAATCGGATCGGATCAGAATATGCGTTGGATCGGGCCGCATCGGCACGGAGTCGGAATCGAATATGATCGGCGGCGCCGCATCGGATCTCCAGGAAATCGAATCAGATCGAATTGGCCGACATTGGAACCGCATGGGATTGATCGAATCGAAATGGGCCGTGGGTGCTGGGAAGTGGGGGGGGACGTTCTTGGTGTGGCCCCAGGCCGCCGTCGGCGGCGGCGCGGACCGCGAGCGGGCGGGTCAGCTGCGCGGCGCTGGCCCGCGGCGGGGCTGCGAAGGTGGAGCCTTGCGGGAGAGTCTCGCGGCAAAAACCGCATCGATCAGGAGAGCGCCACCTGAACATACGTAGCGACCTTACGCGGTGGCTTACGCGGACCGTTTGCGTGGAATGCTACATTGGAAACGAGGGCGTTTACGCGCGAACTCTGCGCGAACAGCTTGCGCGCGAACGTCTGCGCAATCGATCCCGTTGTTCCCAACCACCCTGTGTTGAGTTGGATCATCGTTTTGAGTCAGCGTCGCCTCGCGTTTCTCCTCTCCTCTCATGTCCTCTCCTCTCCTCTCCTTCTCCCCCTTCTCCTCCCCCTCCTCCCTCCTCTCTCCCACCACGCCACCTTGGCAAACCCCTCACACGCTTCGTGGCCCCATAGGGAATTACACCTACGGCCCCAAGAGGTTGCGCCCGCATGCCGCCACTACCCGCTTTGGCGTACCCCATTACACCGTAGCCCCATTGTGGGCTCCACCTAAGGCCCAAGTGGTTGATAAGCATGCCTCCACCACCCCACGTTGGCGCACCCTTCACAAGCTTCGTGGCCCCATAGGAGCTCCTCCGACGGCCCCAGTGGTTGCTTCCGCATGTCTTCTCCAGACAATTTTGTCCCAACGCTCACACCTCACAGGCTTCATGGCCACACAGGGAGCTCCACCGAAGGCTCCTGTGGCAGGAATCGTATGCGTGACCGCCCGCATTTCGGCACACCCCTCACACGTGGCCCCACAGGGAGCTCCACTTAAGGCTTCATTGGCAAAAAACGCATGCGTGACCGTGCCCATATCGGCACACCCCTCACACGGGTCGTAGCCCCATAGGGAGCTCCGCCTAAGGCCCCAGTGGCAGCGTTCGCATGCATTCTGCAGACCATTTCGGCACATCCATCACACGTTTCGTGGCCCAGTAGGGAGCTCCACCGAAGGCACCTGTGGCAGGAATCGCAGGCGTGACCGCGCCAATTTCGGCATACCGCTCACACGTGGCCCCTCAGGAAGCTCCGCCAAAGGCCCCATTGACGAAAGTCGCATACATGACCGCGCCTACTTCGGCACACCACATCGCACGCTTCGTGGCCCCACAGGGAGCTCCGCCGAATGCCCCATCGGCAGAAATCACATGCGTGACCGCGCCCATGTTGGCACAACCCTCGCACGCTTCGTGGCCCCATAGGAGCTCCACCAAAGACCCCGCCGCCTGCTGCTCCCCAGACCGCGCCCTGCTGCCTCCCAGGGCAGGGCCGACTGACGCTCAGATCAGCCGTGACGACCTTCTGACCCTTGCGACCCCATCAGCAACGTCGCTCCGTCCTTCTCACGCACGTCTTGGTCCTTTTGCGAGCCCCGTGCCTTATGGGAGGCACAGAGACATACTAGTACTATATGTCCTCCTTGGAGGCGAGCGTCCGACCCGAACACATAGTATACCCGTCTTGTAGTATATCGTTTCCCGAGCGATGTGGCCAGAAAGCGCCCGCCACGACGCATATACTATAAGATTTCTCGGTGCGCGCGTCGCCCCTGGGGGGGCGACGCACATATAGTATAAGTATGTCGGGGTGTTGCCACCCGTCTTGCAGCACTCGCAGCTGCAGATGGCTGGATCCTTCGCCGGGCCAAACTTGCGCCGCTCGTCTGCACGCTGGCACCGACCCTGGCCAGGCACCAGCAGTGGGCATCGGCCCTGGGCCCCAGGTCGGTGTGTGTACGGCAGGTTCGTGTCGTGCCGACTTCGGCGCTGGTTGTTGACACCGCGGGGATCGTTCAACCTTGAACGATCGGCCGCTGCCGCAACGTCCGATCGTTCAACATCGATCGATTCTGGGTCGCCGGCGGCGTTCAACCTTGAACGTCCGCGCTGGGGTCGCCGCTGGTCGACACGACGCAAACCTACCGTACACGCCCTCCTGACTTGACCGGGGAGGCATCTACTGAAGGGGCCCCGGGACACACAAACAAATACACACAAATATAAGGATTCCCCATATTTTCGCACATTTTGGGGGTTTTGTCTTCCCCCACACTTCCCATGTTTTCCCATATTTTCTTGGGAATCGACGATTAATTGTGTCTGTGTGTTTTTTCTCCTCCTGAATCTACATCGGCCCTGGGCCCAGGATCGGCCCAGCCAAGACCAGTGTCGGCGTACAGCTGGCGTCCCCCGAAGGGTGGCCCGCTCGGAAACCCCTGCCTCGAGCAGCGGCAGCATCCACAGAACCCGTGGGGGAAGGGGGGGGCGCCTTTGGTCTCCGCCGCCCTCGCTCGGCGTCCACTTGCCTCCGCCAGCCTTCCGCCACCTTCCGCCGAAGGAGAGAAGTCAATCCGTCGAAGGCGAGGCGGCGGAGGAGGCGGCGGAGGAGGCGGCGGAGGAGGCGGAGGGGGAGGAGGAGGAGGAGGAGGAGGAGGAGGAGGAGGAGGAGGAGAGGAGGAGGAGGAGGAGGAGGAGGAGGAGAGAAGTCAGTCAGTCGATCCCTCGAAGGCGAGGCCCTTTTGTTTGGGACGCCCCTTCGACTGCACTGAGATTCGGCGACCGCTTTGAGGCTGTCCGTGGGCCCTGTGGCCCCAGACAGGCCGTGATGGCGAGGGGACGGAGGAGGAAAAGGGGGGAAGTAGGAGGAGGAGGAGGAGGGAGAGGAGAAGGTAGAGGCGGATGAGGAGGAGGAGAAGGAGGAGGAGGAGGAGGAGGAGCAGGAGGAGAAAAAGTAGGAAGAGGAGGAGAAGCAGGAGGAAGAGGAGGAGGAAAAGGAGGGGGAGGAGCAGCAGCAGCAGCAGGAGGAGCAGGAGGAAGAGAAAAAGGAGGAGCAGCAGGAGGAGCAGGAGGAAGAGGAGCAGGAGGAAGAGGAAGAGGAGGAGGAGGAGGAGGAGGCGACGCGAAGACCCTGTAGGGCGTTCCACCTGGAGCGCCCGCGCTGTTGCCGCCGCGCCGAGGCCGCGCCGACCTGCCGAGGGCCGCGCGCGACATCACAGCACACAGCACACACACACACACACGTTTGATCCGCGGGTCGAGAGCGCACCTCTTCCGGTCGAAGCCAAGCGGGCCGCGCGAAGCTTGCATTAGGCAGAGAAGGGGAGGGAGGAAGCGGCGGAGCCTCAGAGCGAGGCCGAGAGGAGGCATAGCCTCGGATACAGGCGGTGCCGAAGCCGAAGTTCTTGCAAAGGGACGCCTTCGGCAGGAACCCGGTGGCGAAGTACCAGAGAAGAGCAACACAACACACACACGACACAAAAAACACAAACACAAGCACACACACGGCCTCGGCCAGTCTTCGGGGCCAGGCTCCTACCGGCTGCGCCCGGCCGTGGCTGATGACGAGCAGGGACCGACCGTCCCGGCATTCCTATAGGCCCATCACGACTCGTCGTCGTCGTCGCCGTCGCCGTCACCGTCGTCGTCATCGTCGTCGTCGTCGCCGTCGTCGTCGTCGTCGCCTACACCACCGACGCCGCGTTCGAAGAACAAACGCAGTGTCCTTAGAACATCAAGCCGATGTGTTAAAACAAAAACGGCCGCAGCCAGAAGTGTTCTAAGCACATTTCGTGCGAATCACGAAAGGTTCTCAGAACACTCTTCGGTGGGCCTATAGGCAAGGCAGGACGCCTTGCCACTGGTTGATAAGGGGAACGGTGGAGACGTCCGTGCATCGGGGAGACGTAAGACTCGGGTTCGGGGGCCTCGTGTTGGCCTGACGGAGCCGTCAGGAAAATGACGAGACCCAGCCTGAAGCATGGCGCGAGCTCCAGCTGCAGACACCCCACAAGAACTGGACCGTCAAAACTCAAGATGGGCTCGTCAAACAACGTCGGCAAACCCGAGTTCCAGCGAACTCGAGTCTTACGCTTCCCCGATACGAAGGGATCCCCCGAGGCCAAAAAAGGCCAAAAGAGGCCAAAACCTCTTCGAGCTGCGCCCGGCCGTGGCCACGACGGGGGCCGGCGAGGCCTACAAAGGCAAGAGCAATATATCTGCCTGCATGCCGCCGCCGTGTCGAGGCGAGGCGGCCCGCCCTGCCGTGCACCAGCGTCGTGTCTTTCTCGGCACGCGCCCCCTGGACCCCTCGACCCCTTCCCGGGGACCGGCATGTCGACCTGGACTGTCTTGGTTGACAGCCCTGGGCCCAGAAAACAGCATTCGTCCCCAGACCTCCGACGCCGTCTGCTCATTTTATATATATATATATATATACACGTATATACATATAAATATATATATATATATATATACATATATGTGTGTGTTGTCCAGTTCTCGCTGGTCTGTGAGGTTTGTGTGAAAGGCGGTCGGGGCCATGCCCCGAGCAGTGCTGCGAATGCCGCAGCTCGGACGGGCACTCACCGCAGACCCCATTCAGACACAGTGACACCCCACCAGCGACTCCGCAACTGAGCACGGAGGCGGACGCCGTCTGTTCATTTTGGGCCGACTTCTAACGGCCCTGGGGCCGTCTAAGGGTCCCCAGGGGCCGAAAACGGCCAGAAATCGTCCGTCGTGATTCTTTTCGCAACGCGAAGAGGTGAGGGGGTTGGCGGTCTGGCTGCGAATCAAGCGCGGCGTGGACGAACCTGGCCCAGCGCAAGCCCAGCTCAGCCGATGTAGAACAACTGCGCTGCAGATTTTCGGGGGGCTTCCCAAAGCCAGCTCAATCAACATAGAAGGACACCTTCGCCGAAATCCGGCTTGGCCAAATCCTGCAGGATCTGGCACTCTCGCTGAGCCCCGTTTGCGCTGGACCCCGCTACCTATTGCAAGGGGCCCAGGGTGACATACATAAATCGTCACTACTTACAGGATCTGCAGCATGTTGCCCTTGTTCCTGGATGTTCCTCTTCCCCTACATTTCGCATATTGTCCCATCTTGCGAAGGCCTTACGGCCGGTGCCGCCGACCCTGAAGGCGACGGCGGCGGCGGCGGCGACGACGACGACGACGAAGAAGCTGACGCGGGTCAGAGTCCTCAGGGATGCATTTGGACTCTTCGGAGCGCTCTCGGGGGCATCTGAGGGGCAGTTTGGGAGCCTCTTGGGAACAACTTGGGGGCTTCTCGGGAACCTCTTGAGGGCCTCTTGGGGCTTCCTCTCCTCTTGGAGCACTCTTGGCCCGTCTTTGGGCCTTTTTTGGGGTCCCGGTGCACCCTGGGAAGGATAGGGAACCCCTCCGACGACCGCCCCGGGAACCCTCCCCAGGGACTCCCCCCCCGGCAGGGAAGGGATCTAGGGAAGGGCTTCCCTACGACTCAAGAACGACGTGACTTTCGTTTTTGCTGGCGAGCTCGAGGACGAAAGCTCAGGGAAGGGAAAGAGAAAGCTGCGACGGGCGCAGAAAACTCCGAGACGGGCTTAATTAAGGAAAGGGGAGGACAGCGCCGACGACAACGACGACGACGATGACGACGACGACGACGACGATAACAGAGCAAACGGAACTGCGTCCCGCACACGCCGAAGGGGTCGGCGGACTGTCGTGGAAAGGAGCGCTCAATATCCCAGACATCTGGCGGCTCCAATTTTTGTTCGATGCCTGGGCCCCGGAGGTCCGGACCACTTCCCCAGGGCCGGCTGTTGTTCGTGCTGAGTCGTTTGTTGACGCTGCCGAGGCCCCCGGCAAGGGCCCCCTGGAGGCCGCAAACGGCCCAAAAACCGCCCGCCCTCTTTTTTCCGGAGCGTCAGATCTCTAGGATTGTGCCTGCGCTGACTGTTCTGTCCTGCTGCTTGGTGGGCTTGTTTTCCACCACCACCACCACCACCTGAAGTAGGAGGGGAAGGGGGTCCTCCTCCTCCTCCTCCTCCTCCTCCTCCTCCTCCTCCTCCTCCTCCTCCTCCTCCTCCTCTTCGTCTTCCTCCTCCTCCTCCTCTTCGTCCTCCTCCTCCTCCTCAACCCCCTTCCCCCCTCCAACTCATGGTGGTGGTGGAAAACAGGCCCGTGAGCTGCTGGCGGGGCGACGGCACCCCGCGGGAGCGCCTGGCAGCGCGGCGCGCGCGGCGGCGGCGCTGCCGGCGCCCGCCGCCGCCGCCGCCGCGAGGCCCGTGCGGGTGGGTCGGCGACCTGCGCCGCTCTGGGGGGTCCTGCGCGCGCGGTCGCCGCGGCGCGGCCTCGAGAAATCCGCGCGGAGGAGGAGGAGGAGGAGGAGGAGGAGGAGGAGGAGGAAGAGGAGGAGGAGGAGGAGGAGGAGGAGGAGGAGGAGGAGGAGGAGGAGGAGGAGGAGGAGGAGGAGGGAGGAGGAGGAGGAGGGCCCTCCGCTGGGGGAAGGTGTCGGGGCCAAAAGCGCTCCCCTGACGGAGGCGGGGACCGTCGGGCCTTCGGGGCGACAAGCCCCGACAAGTCCTGCGGCGCCGTGCAAGGGTACAACAAAAACCCTAGAAAACACATTGAAAACCAGGTCTACAAAAAAAACGAATACGTGTTGTACGCCCTTGTTTTTACACGGCTTGTTTTGTACTGCCCTCGGGTTTTCTTTCTACCCTCGTGGTCTTTTTTAACACTGTCGAATCCCACCGGCCCTTTGGGCTAAGGTGGTCTAACGAGCTCCTTTCTTTCCTCTTCAGAAAACCTCGTCCTTCCCAGGAGGTTTTGGTTGGGGGGCGCGATCGGTCAGAGCGCCCAAAATGGCCCAAGGCCGCTCCAATAAGGCCTCGGATGCTTCAAAATTGCCTCCAAGACGGATCAAAAAGCCGGCGCGATGGTTCAAGATAGCTTCCGACGAAAGGCCCGACGAGGGCCACAAGACGGTTTCAAGTGCTCTCGGAGCCCCCTCAGGACCCCCAAGTCAAGATGGCCCCAAGATGGCCCAAGACAGGCCCAAGAGGGGCCAAAGAGGCCCCCCAGACGGCCCAAGAGCGCCCAAGAGCGCCCCAAGAGGGTCCCCAGGGCGGCCCAAGAGGCGATTTTGACGGCCCCAGGGGGGATGGCAGAAATCGAAGACCACTCCCTTTTGATCGATGGCCCCAAGAGCCCCAAGAGACCCCCAAAAGTGCTCCAAGAGGGCTCCAAGAGGGCCCTAAGACTTCACAAAAGAGCCCCATGAGGAGCCTAAGATCCCCCAAAAGAGTCCCAAGAGGGCTCGACGACGACGACGACGACGACGACGACGACGACGACGACGACGACGACGACGACGACGACGACGACGGCGGCGGCGGCGGCGGCGGCGGCGGCGGCGGCGGCGGAGGCGGTGGCGGCGGCGGAGGAGGCGGAGGCGGAGGCGAAGGCGGAGGCGGAGGCGGAGGCGGAGGCGGAGGAGAAGGTGGGGGCGGCGGCGGTGGCGGCGGCGGAGGCGGCGCCGCCAGCGGCGACGACCAGGGTCCTGCCCACCGCGGGCATCTGGCCGTAGGGACCGCCCGCCGAACCAAGGCCTGACGCACGCGCTCTCCTCCCGCGGGTCCGAAGCGGGCCGAAACGGCTGCGCGCGCGCGCCCCAGACAACGACGAGAGGTCGACGACAGATCGTCGATAGGCCTCCGACGGCAAACCCGCACAGTCGTCCTGGGCGGGGTGGGGGCTATCGGATCCCTGTCGGCGATGAATGGGCGATTGGGGGTCGATGCATCCCACCCCGAGCCTATCCCCCCCCCCCACGTTCCCCTTGACTTCCGCCCAACGTGCTCGCGGTCGTCGGCGCGCGCCCCGCGCCGCAGCAGGGCCGAGACCTCGAGCTCGCGGCCTGCCGGAAACGAGCACAACCCTGAGATCCTGGCGTCGCATGTCTTCACAATTGGCGGTTTCTCCCCGGTTTCGGGCAGGTGCGGTCTGGGACTCTGGTCGTGATTTTTCGCGATGTCGCAATGCAAGCTCCCGTGGAGACCTCCAGGGACCTCGAGACTTCTGGAAGCCCCGACCGAGGACGGCCAGAGACCCCTGCCAGAGATGTGGACGATGTGGGTTTGCGCATGGCTTCTGGAATCCTTGGGCTCGGGGCGCCCTCGTGTGGCCTCGGTTCGACTCTGTTCGCCCTTGAACTCTGGCCAGAGCGCACCCCAGGGCAAATCCGAGAGCCGGTCCAAGAAGACCCAGATACAGGGCGTCACGAAAAATCGCGATTGCCGGAATTTTTGTTCCGGTTTTGCTCGTCGGCTGCACGCAAGAGTGACCCTGGGTGAGAGTGAGACCAACCACGGGCGCGCAGGACGCAACTGTCGCGTCGCGTCCGGCGATCGGAGGACCCCACTGCGCCCGCACCAAAGGTCACTCCGGCGAAGGGTCACTCTTACGTCGAGTCGAGAATTGGGCGCCACAAAAAACGTGGCTACCTGAATTTTGCCGGTGTTGTGCCTCTAGAGGCCCGCTGCCGGGCCGCTGGATTTCTACGTGCTTGTGTCCATTGGCGTTGTTGTTTTGTTATCTCGGGTATCGCTATGGGCACTGCGCAAAGTGGGAGCTCTACGTGACAGTGCGCGACTTCGCTTTCAAGAGTGTGGGGTCCATGTTGGTGTCTTATTTCACTGGAGGGTCAGTGCCGATAGGAGCCGCGGGCATGGCAGCAATGAGTAGTGCCGATTGTTTCTTCAGCAGTGGTGGAGATCAATGGATAGGGAGCCGCATGTTACAGGCCATCAATGGCAGGTAGCAAGCAGCTGGGCATTCGGGCGCTCGTGACTAGCAAGGAGAGTCACTCATCTTCCAGAAGCATGCTGCCCTCGTCTCTGTTGCAACTCCCTGGAGGGCCATCATCTCTGTAGCTTCCTCGGCTCGGCAGCTTGTGCGGGCACGGACGCGTCTCACGCGAGCCAGACATTTCACTGATGGAGTTTGACGGATGTCTGCAGTGAAAAAGCGACCTCAAATCATCATCATCATCATCATCATCATCATCATCATCATCATCATCATCAGCATCATCATCATCATCGTCGTCGTCATCATCATCATCACCATCCTCCTCCTCCCTTCTCCTCCTCCTCTCCTCCTCTCATCCATCAGTCATCATCATCAGCATCAGCATCATCATCATCATCAGCATCAGCATCAGCATCAGCATCATCATCATCATCATCATCATCATCATCATCATCATCATCATCATCATCATCATCATCATCATCATCATCATCATCATCATCATCATCATCATCATCATCATCATCATCATCATCATCATCATCATCATCATCATCATCATCATCATCGGCATCATCAGCAGCAGCATCAGCATCATAATCATCCTCATCCTCATCCTCATCCTCATCCTCCTCTTCCCTTGTCCCTCCTCCTCCCCTCGCCCCATCCAAAAGAAGGACCACCTCAAAGGTTGAAGGGAAGAAGGGGGCCCCCAAAAAACAAAAAACTCCTCCCTATCCTCCCGTCTTCCCCCTTTGCTGGACACCTCGTTCTGCAGGATCTTCAGCTTCTCCTCGCGGCAGCAGCAGACCGAGGAGGGAAAAGGGGACTGCCGTCAGACTTATCCGCATCCGTCGCCTCCGAGTCGTGGCACGGGATCTCGAGGACATCTCGAGGAGTAGCTGGCCATCGCTCGGACGTCCATTCCCTGTGTTTTTGTTCGGTTTCGTGCGTGGTTTTTGTCGCCAAATGATCCAGGATGCTCCTCGATGGTCCTCGCCGAAGGGAAAAATGCACACGTCCGAGCGATGCCAAGGTAGTGGATGGGAGCACCGTACATGGAAACTGAAAAAAAAACACGTTACCAATCGATCGTCATCGTCACCATTACCATCGTTGCCAATCGTCACGATTGCCTGTGCGTCCGGGCGCGCGCGGTTGCGCGCACGCCCTACCAAACAGCAGACGGGCGATAGCAGACGGGCGCACGTTCCGGCCACGTGTTCTCCTGGAGGCTTGCGTTTCCTAGGGCATGGACAGGCCCAGCAATGCTTAGAAGCTGGTGGGGTGCTCGGGGCGATAGGCAGGACGACGACGACGACCGACGACGACAACGACGACGACGACGACGGCAGCGACGACGAAGACGACGACGCCGAAGACGACGACGACGACGACGACGACGACGACGACGACGACGACGACGACGACGACGACGGCTGCGGCGGCGGCGGCGAAGTCGAAGACGACGACTAACCAACGACGACTGACGATGACGACGATGACGACGACGATGACGACGACGACGACAACGACGACGACAAGGACGATGGCGGCGGCGGCGGCGGCGGCGGCGACGATGACGACGACGACGACGACGACGATGTCGACGACGACGACGAGGACGACGACGACTGACGACGACGACGGCGGCGGCGGCGGCGACGCCGACGGCGACGGCGACGGCGACGGCGGCGGCGACGGCGACGGCGACGGCGACGGTGACAACGACGAAGACGACGGTGATGGCGGCGACGACGACGACAATCGACGATGTTCCCGACAGGCCAGGGCTGTTAGACTGTGAGAGAAGGACGTGAGGCAACGTCACTCGGGACACTCCGGCCCTGGCGGCCGCGGCGTGCGGTGCTGGCGGGGCAGGGGTCTCAGGGACAACTTCGGATACTTTGGGCCTGGCCGCTGCGGTGCGCAGGGCTTGCGAGTAAGTGTTCCTAATTCTCCCGCCCATCCGCCAAATTGCCTTGTCCTCCCTACTCCATCGCACTCCTCAGCACTCCACTCCGTTCCTCCGCACTCTGTTGCACTCCTCGGCACTTCTCCCAATTCCTCCAGACTCCTCCCTCCGTCTCACTCTTCGGCGCTCATCCCAAAGTACTCCTCAGCACTCTTCCCCATTCCTCTCCACTCCTCGGGACTCCTCCCCACTCCTCTGGGCTACCTCCCCCACGCCATCGCAGTCCTCGGCACTCCTCCCAATTCCTCCCCACTACATCGCACTCCTCGGCACTCCTCCCCACTCCAGACTCCTTCATCCGTCTCACTCCTCGGCACTCCTTCCCACGCCTCCTCCAGACTTCTCCTCATTCCATCGCACTCCTCGGCACTCCTCCCCACTCCTACAGACTCCCCCCTACGCCTCACTCTTCGGTACTCCTCCCCACTCCTTGGGACTCTCCCCTACTCCATCGCACTCCTCAAACTCCAATCCGTTACTCTCCAGACCTCGGCACTCCTCCCTATTCCTCCGGACTCCTCCCACTCCATCGCTATCCTCAGTGCTCCTCCCGAATCCATCACACTCCTCGTACTCCTCCCCTCTCTTCCGGACTCCTCCCTCCATCTCATTCCTCGGCACTCATCTAGACTCCTCCCTACGCCTCGGGATTCCTTCCCACTCCCCATTCCTCCCCACTCCATCGCACTCCCTCGCACTCCTCCGAACGCATCCAGATTCCTCTCCACTGTACTCTGTCGCCGCCCTCGACGCTCCTCTCCATTCCTCCAGACTCCTCCATACTCCATAGCACTTGTCGGCACTCCTCCCCACTCCTCGGGGCTCCTCCCTCACCCTCCCTCTATCTCACTCCTTCGCACTCATCCTCATTCCTCCAGACTCCTCCCCACTCGATCGTACTCCTCGGCACTCCTCCCCAACCCTCGGATCCCTCCCTGTCCCCCCATTTGAATATTCGCCGACACAGCAGAGCATGCAGAGGGAGAGCCCACCTAGTGACCTTGCATTGAGGGTGCCCCCCAAAACCCCCCTCTTTCATCTTGGCGTTGAGCAACCCCACAAAGGACGGTGCACCGCAGCAACATTGAAGAGGGGTGTTGAAGGGGCATCTGCCGGTGGGCTCTGCGGCGTCCAACCCTTGCAAATGCTCAGTGCGGCGGCGGGGCGAGACCAGGTCACTACCCAGTGGCCGTGCCAATCAACATTGAGGAGGGGGGTCGGGGGGTCTCAGGCTTCCAACTCCCGCCCTGTGTACCGTGGCGCGCTTGGAGTCGACCTCGCGTTGAACCACTGGTCGCGTCCACCCACAGAGGCCCCGACCCTCACCTGCCAGCCAGCGAGGCGGCCGACGAGGCGGTCCACGAGGCAGCTAACGGGTCAGCCAACGAGGCAGCCGGCAAGGCAGCAGACGAGACAGCCAACGAGGGACCCCGCAAGGCAGCCAACGAGGCAGTCGACGAGGCAGCCAACAAGGCGGCCGACCAGACAACCGACGAGGCAGCCAACGGGGCAGCCGACAAGGCAGTTACCTAGCCAACCAGGCAACCGACGAGGTAGCCACCAAGGCAACCAAGCAGACAACCATCAAGTCGCCCCACCAGGTAACCAGCAAAGCAGCCGACGAGGCAGCCGATCAGGCAGCCAACGAGGCAGCCGACAAGGCAGCCAACCGGGCAGCAGACAATGCAGCAGATGAGGCATCCAACCGCCAGGGTGTTCGCCGACGAGGTAGCCAGAATGGGGCGTCCTAGGTTGGATCCCCCTTGCGCGCCCGCTCCCTTTGCATCGTCGACTGCGGGAGCAGCAAGGCGGCAGAGAATCGTACAGGCGATCCGCAATTCGGGTCTCATATCCTGTGCGCTACGAGCGTCAACCAATCCTACCGTGTGTACGGGTTCGATACTACTTTCTATCTACCGTATCACTGCCCGCCACTGAGGGCGAGAAAAGATTGATGGTCGCCGTTCTCCGGGGAGCCAGGGCGGGACTCCAGCCGAAGTGGGTGTGGATGTGGCCTGGTGCCTCAGAGGCCAGCGGCTGGGGACCCAGACCTCCAGGCCCAAACCTCCAAGCGTCGTTCGAAGAATCTATACATACTTGATAACAAAAACACAATAAACAAAAAAACATCCCCCACCAAAAACATCAAAAGAAACAGGATGTTCCTTGGTTCAGGAGAGTCTCTGGAAGGCCACTCTTGGCCCGAGGTCCCTCTGAGAAGGACCTGGACGAAGCACCTGGTACCTGGTGGCTGCGAGGGGGTCTCGAGAAATCGGGGGAAGGGAAAAGAAGGGTCTCGTGAGGGGCCCAAAACGGTTTCGGAGTTGTTACGGAAGTCCAGAAAATCCCTCGAGTGTTATACGGGCTTCAAAGCTCTAGGACCAGGAAGGGGGGGAGGGGTGCAAGGGATAGAAGGGGGAGCAAGACAACGAGGAGGACAAAGATGGAACCTGAAAGACTCCGATGAACCGGACCGGTCGATGGCCCCTCGCACGCAGGCAATCGGAAGGGCCCAACCTTGGCCATCCTCCTCCCAAACAATGCCAATTCTTCCAAACCAGCATCCGGCACGCTGCGAACGAAACGCCCAACCCGCCCTGCCGAAACGCATCAGGGTGCGACAGGGAGGAACTATCCATGAAGGGAAGGGGGCGCCAGGGGGGGAGGACGGGAAGGAGTGAGGAGGGTGAGAAGCCAGGAGGGGTGTGGAACGTATTCTTGGGATGTCCTCTTGGGTGGGGTGGGGGAGGAGACGCTTCAGGGAACTCGAACCTATGCAACTTGGCGACGCGGGCTCTGGCCTCCACCTGGGCCCAGACGCCGCACGATCAGAGACCCACCTGCTCCGCAGAACGGGGCCCCAGACAACAGCAGGCAGAGCACTCCGACGGCCCAACGGCGACGGCCCGTGGTGGCCTTCCCGAAAGAGCGGCCTGGAAAAGGCCGCGGCCTAAACAAGGCCGAGGGGTTGAAAGCCTCGTACGCAATGGGCCAAGGCAGCGCGTGAGAGAAGGCCTCCTATCGCAATCCGGTGCGCCGAGGTTCTGCACAGCGCGCGGAACAGGAAAGCCGACAAGGCCTCCCCAGACTCCGCTCGGGCAGCGGCTTGGACCACCGAAGGTCCCCCGAACGGCCCGTTGGACACCTGTCCGCGACAAGAGGAGCTCTGAGGGACGAGAAAGAGGAGGAGGAGGAGGACGACGACGACGACGAGGAGGAGGATCACTGACCTGGTGTCCAGGTCTGCGAGCGGGCCGCCGTTAACAATTACTCGGTGGAACAGGAGCCCGTGGAATTACTAATGGGGGGCACTCTTTATTTGGGGAGCCCCCAACTCGCAGCCTGTTGCGGGGGTTGCCAGATGGGGGCCAGCCCGGGCTAGCAACCTCCAAGACGGCTTGCACCGCGGTCGCCCTGCAGCCACTGCAAACCTGCGGCGCGAAGGGGAGGGGCTCCCCGGCAACAGGTCAAGGCTCTGGTGGGCGCACAGCGGTGGCAGCCCTGCCACTGTCGCCCCACTGTTCCCTCACATGCAAGATATTCCGACTTGCTCCTCGGGCGCACGGGGAAAGCACGCGGAGGAGGAGAGGAGGAGCAGAGGGGAGAGGGAGCGGGGTCAGATCAGGGAGCCCCCTCGACAGGTTAGCGAGGATGAGGGAGGAGGGGAGAGGGAAGGGGGAAGGGCGAGGGAGGGAGAAGAAGAAGGCCAAGGCTGCGGATGTCGCCTCGGCCTTGCTGAGACCCGCTGGATAAGACCACTGCCTCCAGAAAGTGTTGGACAATGCGCAATTTTCTGGTGGGTGCTAAAGGAGTGTGGGGGTGGGGGGTCCACCGAATTCTCGAAAGGAAAGAGGTAAGGAATGAGGAGGAGACCAAATTGGGGACGGGGAAGGGTGACTCGTGACTGCTGGGGGGCTGGAGGAGGGCTGCGCTTGGAGAGCTGCATGACAGTAGGACCAAGCTGGGAGGCACGCCGAGGAAAGCCATGGACACGCTGGAGGAGTTCGACGGGTGGCAGTGGTGCCACGGCTGGGCAAAGCGCTCAACCTGCCACCCTAGGCCCTGGAGCCCTTCATTGACGAAAGCGTTTTTCCCTCAGCAACGCCCAGCGACAGCCAACAGTGCTCCAGAGCCGAGTGTGCTCGGGGGAGCACTAGAACCAGCGTGCAGCAGGCGAGCGCCTGTCTGGCACACAGCGTGGAGGTGCAGGTGCAATCATGGGCAAATCTGTCGTGTGAAACCCAACGGCGCAACTATCAAAACAAAAAACTTACACGACGGCAGCAGGAATGGGGTGGGTCCTTCATCTCCGAGAGGTGCTGCGAGGACTTCTGGATCTGTGTCATGTACTTGTTCCTCTCGTTCTTGACCACCTGCAGGCTACTCCCCCAAACCGTTGTTCTACGACATCCCCCTGCCCTGCCCCGCATTCGCGTACACACATTTACCCATAACGGGTCCACGTCGGCCAATGTGAAGGGCCAAAGGCTGGATAACTAAAGGAGATAATCCTGGGCCTGAAACGCCAGCAAACTACTGCCGACCCGTCCTCGTCAGCACGCCCTCGCGACGGCCGCCCAACAGACTTCCCGCTCCTGGAAGATCCCTCCGCCGCGTCCGCAGAGGCAGTGGCGACGAGAGCCTCCTCCGCGGAGAGAGGGAGGAAGGCGGAGAGCGGGCGAGCACCGGCAGGAGGATGAGGGGAAAGATGAGGGCGTCCTGCATGCGAGCCTCAAGGCGTGGCAGGGCGGAAGGGGACGCTGAGGAGGAGGGGAAGAGGAGGAGAATGGAGGAGCAGCAGAAGGAACGGGCGAATGCGAAGATAAGAATATGACGAAAAAGCAACAAACAGAAAAATGATAATCATGAAAAAGAAGGAGGAAGAAGAAGAAGAAGAAAACGAAGAAGGGTGGAAGAGCAGAAGGAGGATTGAAGGGCGGAAGTGGACCCGTAGGCGGCGCAGGGAGGATCAGGCGAAAGGGGAGGACAAAGGGGAGGAGGTGGATGAAGAGGTGGAGGACAAGGAAAAGGAGGAGGAGGAGGAAAAAGAAAGGGAGGACTCCGATCCATGATTGGGCGGATCGGGCCGAAAGATGAGACGAGGCTCTTCTCTCCAGGGTTCGAGATCCCGCGCCGCTGGGGCGCCCCGCATGCACAGGAGCTGTTGAGAATACTTGCGGACATCACAATCCCATGGGAATCCTGACGTACCCCAACCCCGGCCAAAGCGGCAGCCTCGCGCCATCGCGGCCATCCCGGCCCCATGGAACCACCACGGCTGGCCGACGGTGGCCCGGCTCGACTGGCAAGCCGGGAACGCCGCGCGCGAAAGGCGCCCGCCGAAGGCGAAGCCATCGCGGGGGCGCCCGGCTGCGGCGCCGCGCCATCGCAGCCCGCACACCCACTGCAAGACGGCACGGAAAAAACAAAACGGCAACATAAAGACGCCAGCGGCGCCGGCGGAGGCGCGGCGCCAACGCGGCACGCGGGCGCACAGGGAGACCCCCCCCCCAGGGCCCCTTTACGATGGCGGCGGACGACAGCCAGCGCGGGAGACAAGGAAGAAGGGCGAGGAGGAACAGGAGGAGCAGGAGGAGCAGCAGCAGAAGGAGGAGCAAAAGGATGAGCAGAAGCAGGAGGACGACGCTTGGGACGACGCCTGGGGGCGGGGATCGGGCATCGCGCCCCCCGACCCATCACTCCGAGCGCTCTCCAAAGCACATGCGAGAGGGATGAACGAGCAAGACAGCCAGTCAGCATAAACCCACCCCCTGTGGAATGGCGCCTGCACAAGGCACTTGGCCGCAGGACACTCCACAGAGACGCGCGCGCCTTGAGGGTCACGCGCAGAGAGGTGAGAGAAGAGGACAACCGCAGGCGCCCCCACCGACCTGGCCTGAGACATCTTCCACACACACACACACACACACACCTTACGACGCATTGGCGGCGGGAGCAAACAGGAAATGAAAAAGACCTGGCCGGGCAAGAAAATCCCACCAGCCCTCTGGGCGTAGGTGGTCTAGAACAGATCCTCTTCCACCCCTCCCTCTTCCCCCTTGGGGAGGGGTTTACCCCTCCCCCTACCCCCTCCCCTGGACCTGGACGGGGGGGGCCGCGGGTAGTTAGAGCGTCCAAGATGGCCCAAGACGGCTCCAAGAGCGCCTCAGAGAACCCAAGATGAGCTCCAAGATGGCTCAAGATAGCGCAAGATCGCTCACGATGGCTCCTAAGATGGTTCCAAGAAGCCCAAAGACGGCCCCAAGATAACTCCAAGTGGCCAAACAGCTCCCCAAGGAGGCCCCGAAGAGGCCAAAATCGTCCCAAAACCTAAGGAAAATCAATGATTTTTGCTTTCTCGCCTTTTCGCTTCCGATGGCTATCCGAGGCCTGGAGATGGCTCCAAGATGGCCCAAGAGGGCCCCAAGAGAGCCCCAAAAGAGCCCCAAGACGGCCCCAAGAGCGCCCAAGAGCACTCCAAGAGCGTTCCAAGAGGGGTCCAAGAGGCGATTTTAGGGGCTTCCGAGGGGGGGCGCTAATTAAACCCCCCCTCTTGTTTGATCGACTCCCTCCAAGATGGCCCCAAAAGCGCCCCGAAGGCTCCCCAGAGCGCCTCAAGAGGGTCCCAAGAGGCGCCCAAGATGCCCCAAGGCGCCCAAAAAGCCCTCCAAGAGGCCCTCAAAAGACCCCCAAGAAGCTCCTTCCCCTCCTCCTCCTCCTCCTCCGATTCTTCCTCCTTCTCCGTCCTCCTCCTCCTCCTCCTCCTCCTCCTCTTCCCCCTCCTCCTCCTCCTCCTCCTCCTCCGACGACGACGACGACGACGACGACTCCTCTTCCATCCTCCCCCTCTCGGGGTCTGTGACAGCTTCCCCCGCCCTTTGTTATTCTGCATGCTCCCCGACTTCCCTGATCACCTCAACTCCCCTGAGCATCGTTTCTGGATGGGCTGGTGGGGATACGCGAAGCGTCAACAATTGGAAATCTGACGGTGCACACAACGTCAGAATAGCATGGATATAAATTGGAACGCCCACTGCGCAGCGCATTGTAGCTCAAAGTGCGCACCCGGCGGCAGCGACAGAGAAGGAGAGCAGGATTGCGAGAGCGCGCGAGAGCTCGAGCACGTCGACGCGCGGCTCACGACGCACACCCGCGGGGGGGGGCTGGACAAACGGTGCGACCTCAACCACTGGATTCCTCGAGGCCCAACTGCCCTGAGGAGCGGGACCACCGACGGCGCCGCCGACCCCCCCGACGCGAGACCACGCGAGAGAGGGAAACAGGAGGAGGAAAGAAGATAAAGGGAAGCATTGCCCCCGCCCAAAATGGGCTGCCCTTAACGATTAGGGGCGCGCCGGCCACGCCCAAAATGGGCTGCTCTTATCGACGAGGGCCGGACTCTGGCCACCTCGAACATTTTCCCAATGCTACGCAGTGAGAGGCGCCAGTTTGCGGAGCCGCGACCCTCCCGCAGAGGCACCTTATTCGCGACAAGAAAGAGAAAGAGAGGAAGGGGTCGGACCCGACTCCAGGGAGACGCGGGGATGTAAATCCCCACGACCCCAGAGGCGACGGGGCCGGAAAAGAGGAGGAGAAGGGAGAAAGACCCCCCGAAGAGGAACATCCGCGCCCGCACGATGCAAGAACAGAAGGATAATAATCTGCACGGCGCTGCTGCGGGGCCCACCGCGAGGACTCAACCTGCAGTCGTGGACGCTGCGAGCTCTGCGAGGAGGAGTAACCCGAGCGCGACTGCGACAACCATCAACCACCAAAACAAATCAGAAGGTCACGGATCAGCCGCGGGCACCTACAGGCCCCCGCCATCGACGTCTCGGAACCCTCTGCGCGCGGGGGATAGACTTGGCCCCTGCTCGCCTGGCGCGCGGTGCGCCGTGCGACTTGCACGCGGTTCAAACAGACGAGGACTTCCTCAACCCGCACCTTTCCGGCATCTCTGATTCACGAATCTCTTTTCGAGCCTGGGAGAGGTGGCGCGCAGCGAGTGCCCAGGCACCGGGCGCCCCCGCCAGCTGGGGGGCACCCTTCTCGATTAGGGGAACGAAATGCTAGTCCAGCACGAAGCCCGCCGCCGCCCGCGCCTCGACCATCGGGCTTCGAGGGGGCGAAATTGCAAGCCGAAGTCGGGGTCGCCAGCCTGCAGGTCCGGGCGACGTTATCATGCAACTCCGCCAGGGCGCCAGCACTCCGCAAAGGATCACGGAGCTTCCGTCGCAAGCAACACACGCGCGCTCAGACGCATCAAAACGTTAGGCGAAGACCGTTCGGCGCGACGCAGCCCCCAGCAATCGCCCCAAAATGAATGCGTTCATGGCGACAACATGCACGCACAGAAGGGCGATGAGCAAGAAGACAGGACACATGGATGGCGGGAGAAAAAAAGGGAAATAGCAAAGGACAACAGAAGGCGAGAAGGGGAGGGCATCGACGCGCACCCGCGGGGGGGCGGAAAGCGACCCCCCCGCCCCGACGAAAGACAACGTGAGAGAATGAAAATAGGAACCTTGAGAATGGGGGACAGATCGAGAAACAGTTCAGACCCGAATTCCAGCGATATAAAAATCGAAATTGCGATAACAACGAATCAACTAGATGGCGCAAGACGTATAACGTGAGCCGCTTCAGGCCTCAACAATGCACGATGGTCAAAATATGCGTCACACGTGCGATGCCAGCATCAAAAAGGAGTCATGGGGATGATGTGATGCATGGGTCGCACTCTGACGCCTTCCCATGAAAATAACATATACGTCATCACGTTCGATAAGATTGCTGGGGGACAGTGGCCGCCCCATCATCTGACGCCATTGCGCCGCCCCTCGACCGGCGCTGCACAACTCGAAATGGGCAAAGACGCAACGAAGGGCACATAGCCCAGAGAGCAATGCAAGAGCGGCCGAGAACCTGCGAGAGGGATGAACGAGCAAGACAGCCAGTCAGCATATACACAACCTCTGTGGAATGGCGCCTGCACGGGGCACTTGGCCGCAAGACGCCCCACAGAGGCGCGCGCGCCTCGAGGGCCACGCACAGAGAGGTGAGAGAAGAGGGCAACTGCAGGTGCCCCCCCCGGCCTGGCCTGAGACACCCCCCACGGCACTCGGGCGCTCGAGCGCGGCGCGCGGCCGCCCCGCGCCCCCGAGCTCGCCGCGGCGCCCTCGCCAGCAGCAGGGGGCCGCCTTCGCCGCCGCCCACGGCCGCCCAGGAGCCGCGCCCTCCGCCATCAGTAGCATGCAAGATCTACTGGAGCAGCAGGCGGATGGACGGGCCCCTCTGACTGCCCCGCTGACAATCGGCCGCTGCGCGCTGCAGCTTGACCGGCGGCCGCTGCAGCGCCGGGCCTTTGCCGGGCCCGCAAGGCCGCCCTGCCTCGGGCCCCCCCGCCGCGCTCTTCATCTGGGTCACCAGCTGCCGTCGCCAGCGGTCGCAGGCCCGCGCGCGATCATCGTTAGCTGGCGCCACGACATATTGGTCGTCACGCGGCGCCTCGTCACGCGGCGCCTCTGCCCGACGCGCGCCTGAGCGCCCGCGCCCACGAACTCGACCTGCGGGGCGTTAACTTCTGGGCCGTCTGCACCAGCGGCTCGGGGGCCTCGGGGCCTTCGCGATCTTCTCCCCCGCGTCGACGGCGGTCTCCTCCATGGGCCGCTGGGCCTTCTGGACGACCTCCTGCAAGTAGCCCGGGAGCCGCACTTGCTGCTGCCGCCGTCGATGGGGGGGCAGCCACGCTGGCTGCGGCGTCTGCCTTGCCGCCACTCACTTCATCACCAATTTGGTTGCAGCGCTGGTCTGCGCCCCCATCATCGTCGCACTGCGCTTGCGCCGCGTTCCCGCTCGCAACATTTTGCACCAGGTCGCCCTGCAGCTCAGAGCGCGCCCCCCTCTAGGGCTGCGCCGCCGAGGCTGCCGGCCGCGGCTGCGCTGCTAGGCCTGCCGGAGCTGCTGCTTCGCATCCGCCTCGCGCGGCCGAAGCGAGACTGGGCCCCCGTGACTGGGGGATATTCGACACGAGTTGGCGCGTTACCGCTGCCCTGCTGTCGCCACCAGCGCGGCCGCCCACGGCCGCCCGGGCCCTGGCTGGCCCGCTGCTCCGCGCGCTGATGCGCAATGCTCTTTGGCAAATCTCCTCCGCCAGTCCGCGCGCCCTGCTCGCTTGCCCCTGCCGCGGCAAGTGCTCCGCGACGACGTTGCATCCCTGACTCAGCAGCGCGCGCATCGCGCACGGGATGCACGCTGCCCTCCAACTCTCCAGCATTCTTCAGCGCGCGCCCACCGTCGGCGGGGGCCCACCACGACGCCAGGCCACCCATCGCTTCCTGGATGTCCCTGGCGATGCCCCGGGCCGCCTCGAGCACTGGGCCCGGCGCTGGGCCGGGCTTCCACTCGCGCTCGTTCTCTTCGCCTCCTCCGCCGCGGCGGAAGAGGGGGGCCTCGCTCGCATCCGAAGGGGGTCTCACAGCAGCGCCATCAATCAGCTAATTCAATTTGACGGACGACCGCTTGACTACAAGCGGGAGCCTGGCCACGCCGCCTGCCTGCCAGCCCTTCGGTGATCCGCGGCTCTGACGGCCGGGCCTCGCTCGAGCAGGCCCCTCGCCGGTCTGCGCCTCAAGCGCGGCGACTGCGCGCCCGGGGCGCCCCCTTCTTCGAGGGCCCTCGCAAGACTTTGCCCAGCTCCACGCGGCGACGCTGAGCCTGAGATCACCCCGGGGGCTTCCCCGGGCCTTCGCGCTCTCGCGCTCTAACTCTGTCGAAGCTCCCCTGATCTCGTCGGCGCCCGCGCTGGCGCTGCTGGGCCCAGTCGCGGCGCTCGCGGCGGCGGCGCTGGATTCCGTCGCGCCGCCCATGCCAGCATTGCTGGATTATGTCGCGCAACTCCCGCTGATCACGATGGCGGCGCTGGAGTCTGCCTCGGGGCTCTGGGCCGCGCAGCTGGGGCCCGTCGCGCTGCGCTCGATGAGGCTGCTGGAATCCGCATTGCTGCCCTCGTGCTCGCTGGTGGAGTCCGTATTGCTGCCCATATGTTGGCGCTTCTGAGGTCCGCCATGCATCTCGCGGCCGCGCTGCTGGAGTCAGTCGCGTTGCTCGCGGTCGCGGCGCTGGAGCCTGTCACGCCGCGCAGGGTCGCGTTGCTGGAGCCCGCCAGCGCCCGCGCCCCCCCTGGGCCCAGCTCGATCTACACGAGCGCTCTCGAGCTGGGCGGCCGCGAAGGCCGGCGCGGAAAGGGGGGGCGGCGAAGAAAGGAAAAAGGAAGGCGGAGGCCTGTCCTCGCCGGGCGCCCCATTGGGCGCGGGGCCGATTGGCGCCGCATCCTGCGGCGGCGGGGAAGAGCACTCCTCGGCGGGAAGAGTGGAGGAACCGACGGTAACCGACGGTAGGCGAGTGGGGCGAAAACCATATACGCCTTCGGGGATCACCTCGCTTCCTGGAGGACGCGGCTTTGGCATGGTCGGGAGCCACCCAAAACTCGTCATGCGGACCCCATGGCACATGCAAACCACGTAAGTGGACGGTGTCGACGTCGTCTCCTGGAACACGTTTCTTTATGTTCGGCGATGACGGGCGTCATGGGGGGGGGGCGGGGGGGGGCATCACATAACGCCCCCCCCCGCGTGGCTCCGGCACAACAGCCGCGCCCGCGCGCAAGACGCGACAAGCGACGACAGACGACGACGACGACGACGACGACGACGACGACGACGACGACAACGCGAGCAGCATGTAGGTGGCGATCTGCCCCACTGCGCTTGTGTACACCACAACGCTCGCGTGCACCACAACGCGCGTGCACACCACAGCGCCTGAGCAGGCTGCAGCACCGCAACACCGCGTACACCTGCGTACACCCAATGCTTGCGTACACGACAGCGCCAATGTAAATGTGCACACCGCAGCAACCATGTGCAAAACAGCGCCTGTGTACACCACAATGTTTGCGTGCACCGCAGCGCCAGCGCACGCCGCAAAGCCTGTCTGCACCACAACATCCGCGTGCAATGCATCGCCGGTGTACACCACAATGCCTGCGTGCATAGGACAAGTAGAAGGAGCATGTATGTGAGGATTTGCTGCCGACAACTAAACGCCACGCCAAGAAAGCACTGATAATCGAATGCGACGTTTTTCCTTCCTCCCCTTCTTCCTCCTCCTCCTCCTCCTCCTCCTCCTCCTCCTCCTCCTCCTCCTCTTCCTCCTCCTCCTCCTCCTTTTCTTCCTCCTCCTCCTCCTTTTCCTCCTCCTCTGTACCCCCTGTCGTGCGGAAAGGCGCTACAGCGCACGTGCGCATCTCAGCGTGCACCGCAGAATGGTCTTTGAATCGGTCCACTTGGTTCTCGGACGGCCAATTTAGCCGGAGCCTCCTGGACGCAGATGGGAGGAGTTAGGGTGGTGCGGGCGGAGTCGGGAGGACTCGTAGATTCCAACGGCGTTCCTTTGTCCGTAAATTTGCAATTATCTTGTTTTCTGTGGAATCCACAAGCGCTCCATTTTGTCATAACAATTCCTACTAACATTCTATACACAATAGTGGCGCTGTGTTGCACACGGCTGCTGTGGTGCACACAAGCGCCACGGTGCACACGGGCACTGCAATGCACGCAGGCATTGCGGTGCACACTGGTGCTGTGTTGCACACGGCTGATGTGGTGCACGCAGGCGCTGTGGTGTACATTAGAGCTGTTGTGCCCGCAGGCACGGTGACACGAACTGACGGTGTGCTGCACGCGGCTGCTGTGGTGTACATAGGCGGCGCGGTGTACACAGGCGCTGTCGTGCACGCAGGCACTCTGGTGTACACAGGCGTTGCGGTGCGGATCGTCACCTACACGCTGGCGCTACCCGTCGCCCGCCATTCCTAAGCATTCCCAGACGGCGGCGGCGCGAAACGTGACGTCATCGACCCCCCCCAGATGATCGCCGTCATAGGCCCGGAATAAAAAACAAGGTCAACCGCGTCCGCGCGCACGACGACGATGGGCGACGAACGACGAGCCACAAGCCACGAGCGACGACGACAACGACGACGACGACGACGACGACGACGACGACGACGACTGCGGACCGGACCCCTTATGCGGATTCCAACGCGGAACCCTACGCGTATACCAATGCGCACGGCGGCATTGCCCGGAGCGCACTGGGGGGAGCGTTACGTCATCAGGGGGGGAGCGGGGGGCCATGTCGCCCGTCATTCCCCAAGCAATAAAGAAACGAGTTCCTGGGCCCCTAGATTCCCACTTACACGTAGCCTTCACACTCGCATCCACCATGGCCATAGCGATAGCAACACACATGATTACGCGCGCGACAGATGTCACAGCACGAATTTGGATGCTGGAGTCGCCATTTTACCCGAGAGGGTCTTGCGACTGCCCTTATGATGGAGACACTCACCCCGACTACAAGCAGTAAGTTGCGCGTGCATGATTGGTAACCTGAACGTCAAAAATCTCGTCGGTGCCAGACCTATAGTAGCTGGGTCAACATCGCGCTAGGTACAATGATCAAAATCAATGGCACTGAGTACTGGGCACCATTCAAGAGCACGGAGCGGGGCCCAAGAAAAATGGAAACTGCCTTTTGTCTCCAAACTGCTGGAACTGGATGCTCTATCCAGCTGCGGGTGCCTGCCCGAGCATGCTCGGACAGCAACAAGACCATGCACTGTGCTACGCCGACCCTGTCGGCGCGTGGAAAACGTTTTTCCGTTCGTCGCCGTCGTCGTCGCCATCGCCCCCCCCCCCAGGCCCCCCTCCTCGCGGCGCGCCAGCCACGGCGGAATTGAGCAACGTCGCAGTTGAGTCCGAGGGAATCATCCTCCTTTTCCCATCGATCTCTTCCCCGCGGGCGGGGGGTCAAGGGGGGCCCAGAGGGGCCCGGGGAGGGCCCGGGGGGGGGGGCCGATGAGAATGCCACCCATCGCGGGGGAGCCCAAGAAAGAAGCCATGGAAAAACAAGCCCGAGGAAAAGAAACGAAACAAAGAGCGCTACCCCTAGAGGCATCGAACGCGATCCAAGAGGGCCCCGAGTCGCCGAGCCATCCGCCCAAGACGCCAAAAATGTCCTCCAGACGGCCAAGACGCTTCCAAGACACTCCGAGAGGCCCCCGAGAGCACTCCCCGAAGAGGCCCCAAGACGTACCACCACCACCCCCCCCCAAAAAAAAAAATAAGAAAAAAAATCCTGACGCGTGCGAATGACGCGGCGCCCTCGCCTTCTCGGCTCCCCGACGCTCTAAGAGCGCTCAAGAGGCCTTCAAAATCGCCGCAAGGCATCCCAGGCAGCCTCCACGGAGAACCCGAAACGACCCAAGAAGGCCCCCGGACAGCCCAAGATCTCCAAGACGGCCCGAGAGGCCCCCAAGACGGCCCCCAGAGCGCGCCCGGACAAGGGGCTCGAAGGGAGCCTCGGCACATCGGGCAAGGAGCCCCCCCAAAAAGCCCATAGAAGCCCCCACGAAGCCGCATGACAGAAGCGCCCCCCCCTCCTCGCCCACCCGATTCAGGCCCCCCACCCCACCCCGCACACTGCGTCGGCGGCGCCGCCCGAAAGGCCTCAGCGGCAATATACTCCCGATGCCCACCTGCGCCACGCGGGCCGTCGTGGCCCGCGGCGCTCCAGAAAATGCCCAGGCGCCCTGAGCGGCGGGGGTGGCCTCTCCATCTTGCTGGCCACCACGTCTCGCACGCCCGTCGCCCACGCTCGTCTGAGCCGGACCTGGGCCCGGCACCCCACAGAGCTGGGGTGGCCTGACCAGTCAGGAAACCTGCGCTCGCGGGCCCGGCTGAAAAGCAAGACCACGCGCGGACGGGCACTGCGCCCGCTGCTCGTCTGCAGCGAACTCAAGCAACCGCCTTCGCACAGCCTGGTGGCGCCATGGCAGGTCGAGAACCGCTCGCCCATGGACATCGGGAGTGGGGGGGGGGGGACATGGCAACCAATCGAGCGACTCCATCTGCCATCTCATTCCATGGGCGGCCGCTGCGGCCAGGCGCGCGGACCCATAACATTACCGAGACGCCCTTGCGAGCACCTGCACGAGCCCGTCCAATGTAGGTCACCGCGCAAGGCTCCAAGCGAGGCCCACCATAACGACCAGCACGTTGTCGGAATTGGGGGGGAGCTGGCGAAGCGAACGTCGTAGCCAGGCGGCTGCCCAGATGGCAACTTCAAACTCTGCGACTGCTGAAGAAGAAGAAGAACAAACTGATCCGAAATATAACTGTCGGCCACTGGCCACCTGGAAAGCCCATGAACCGTCTTTGTCCTGGCGGCGATGCCAGAGCAACGAAAGCCAAGACTGGTCATTGTAACCTTCTCCTGAGCCGTCGGGATAGATATCTATCCGATCGGGCGTGGCGCCTGGGCTGAATTGAAGAAGACCTGCTGGCCTGCGAATGTGGCCGAATGTCAAAAACCTGCAACACGCAAGATGTCCGGGCAGACGGGGAGACCCCAGCGGCCTACGAGGAGCTCCTTGGCGCGCCCAGCGGAGGCAAGGGTCTAGAGGCGAGACCTCGGACGTCCTACGGACACAGTGAGGGGTAGGACACTGGCGCTCATCTGTTTAGATTTCCCAGGGCGAAGGACGAAGTCCCATATCAGCACTGAAGCAAAGAATTCGTCAGAATTCGTCATCTGCCGCTGGGCACACCTCGCGCGGACTGGTGGCGTTGGGGCCCATGGATTCCGCGGCTTCGGAGCCCCCGGCGTCGCCGCCCATGGGGTTGGATTTCTGGAACGAGCGCCTGGACGTTTCGAAGCAAGCGTCTGCCATCTCTGCCACCGCCTTCGGGGCCGGCATGTTTGAAAGGCTTGCGGTCCTTGGCGGATCCTCCCCTGGCGGCCGCGGCGTTGGCCGGCCGGCGAGCGCGCGCTCGCGGAGGCGGCGCCTGCTGCGGTTGCGGAGGCTCTACCGCGGCAGCCGCGACCGTGCTGCCTGGGGGCCAGGGCCAGGCAGCTGGGCAAGAGGCGGCGGCGGGAGCGGCGCCTCCTGCTGCTGCTGGGGGGGCCTGGGCGCCGGCCATGGGAGCCGCTGACGGTTGCTCGCCGTTGCCTGGCTGCTGGGCACGAGCCGTGGCCTGCGCCATCTGTTTCTGGGTGAGGAGCATCTGCTGGGCGAGGTTGGTAACCTGTTAGGCAAGATTCGCGCTTGTGACTTGACTGGCGGCTAGGCAAGCAACTGCTGGCTGGTTTGACGTGGGCTCTGCCACAGCCCCGTTTGCCGCCGTCGCATTTCTTGCAGACTCTGCCGGGCGATCTTCTTCCGTCTGAAAATCCTCATCATATGGCTCGCCCTCGCCATCCTATTCAATCTCCTCGGGGCGGGACAAGAGGTCCTCCGCCTTTTGGACGTCCTCGAAAAGGGCCTTGGCGTGAGCAACTGGTTGCTGATGCGCTGCGTGCGCCTCATATTCTGCTTTCTGGGCCTCACTGAAGCGATTGCGGATGCAGTCGACGCATGACAACTGCTGTTGCGTGCGAATCCTGGGGCCCTCGCATACATGACCATGTAGAGGGTGGTGGCGCATTCGGTCCCTAGCCCATGGATCCTTGTCGAACGATGGCCAATGCACTAAAAATATATTTCCGCAACGCGTCCAGACTGATCTTCAGCTGCTCGAGGTGCGACTTGGGCTCCTTCTAGCATTTGGGAAGCAGAAACTGTCGTAGACGACGTTTCTCTGCCTCCTCTGATGTGGCTGGTCGGGGAAGTGGCGGAGCCTCCTGTGCTGCTCCCCGACGGTCGTGAGGGGATGCCGGAGCGGGTCCTCCCGCGAGCGCCCTGAGCGCGGCCTCCGTCCCCTCCTCCATGCTGCCACCATGGACACCCACGCAGCGGTCGACTGACCCTGACTGGGGGCATGGCCGGCCTGACGCGGCGAGATGCGGTTCGGAGCGTTCAGCGGCAGTCCCGTGAGGTTTCGCATGCGCTTGACCTGCCCCCCAAAACCTCGAGCCGGGACGGCAGCTGGGAAGGATCGGATCGACTCGGCAGGAGGACGCGTCAAGCATCTCAGCGCCGAGCTGGGAAGGAAGGAGGAGGGAGGGAGGGAGGGGGAGAAGCAGAGGAGGGAACACGGATCAAAGAGAGGGAGTACGACGATGATAAGTATACAGAAGTGAGGTGGGAAGGGCGGAGGGGCAGAGAGAGGAGGAAGACGAGGGAACAGAGGGTAAGGAAGAGAAGGAATAGGGAGGACGAGGCGGTGAAGGAGCAGGAGGAGGGCTGAGGAGCGATGGGCGACAGGAAGGAGGGGGAGGAGGACGAGGAGGAAGGGCTCGAGAGCGCGAACATATCCGCCTCATACATGGTACAAAACTCCTTTTGCTTCTGGCTGATCTCCTGGTATTTCTTCCGGAGGTCGAGCTCCTCCAGCGCCTTCATTGCAACCTAAATGGCGAAGGGGAAGCACGCTGGTGCAGGAGGAGGGAAGAGGAGAAGCAGTATGAGGAAAAGCGAAGAAAGGCAGAGGACGGGACGAAAGGCACAATGGGGAGGAGGGCCAAGAAGGAACAGCAGCAGCAGCAAAAGGAGAAAGGCCGAGTATGGATGAGGGGGGAAGAAATGGAAAAGGAGGTAGCAATAGCAATAGCCGTCGCGATAGCCGTACAGAGGCAGCACGCAGCAATAACAAGATCAGTGGTCGTAGCCGCCACTGTAACGGTCGCAGTCGTGATCGCGGCTGCAGTCTGCAGTAGCGGCAATCTCAACAGTAACGATGTAAGTAACCTTGTATAGCCGTAAAGATTCCCTGGGCGCTTTCTTTACCATTGTCAACTAGGCGTGTTGGACATATTTATAGCGATAACAAATGAAAGGCACTGAAGAACTAATCGTTATTTTTGGCTTCCAAATCAATTGTTTCAACGTTTTCGGTTCGAACGTTTGCAAGGTTTGGGGCCAATGGGCCTCTGGGCCTGTATTGCGCCGGTGTCTGCCGGTGACACGACGTGTTCATTACGAACTTAGCTCTGCGCATTTAGACCGAGAACCAAGACCACGCGTGCCACAGAACACGAGTTGCCACACCGACGGGAGCTACTATCACAAAGGCAAGAAAGCAAAGCAACTTATACTTTGTTTTAGCGTTTCCTGTCTATCGTGAGCCCAAAATAAAGAACGCCACCATATTCACAATCACATAAATCCGCCGATCCGGCGTGTGAGTTTCTGAGAGCGCGGGCTTGAGCTCACTCAAGCTTCGCTCTACGAGGGGGGGGACCTCATCAACTACCTTCCCCCTACTCGTCTCACTGAATGGCCCCTCTGACATCATTACTGCGCACGCACTCTCATCATCCTTGCCTCCTCCCTCCCTTCCTCCCTCCCCAACCTCCTATCGCTCCACAGGTCTCCAGATGTCCCCGCAGTCTCTCAGGAGGCCCCAGAGGCCTCCAGAGGCTTCTTCTGGCGGCCCCCCAAAGGCAGAAACCAATTAAAAATGTTTCCGACATCAAGGAAGGCATCCTCCCCTTCCTCCTTCATCCTCCTCCTCCTCGCGACCAACAAGACCTCGTCGCCCGTCTCGCGGCAGAGGCGGTGTGCGACCGACGCGTCGCGCGCGAGCTTCTCCCGGATGGCGGCCAGCGTCTTAAAGTCCTTTCGGCGGGGCTTGGCCTCTGGCTCTGCTCACACTGGGGCCTCGACGGTGATTCATATGCCCGTGGATACGTTCCAGCATTCACCGAGCACCATCTTGCACCATCATGCAAATGGCGCGCGCAAGTAACAACACACTGACAAATCCACCTATGTTCGGGGAACACTCTACCCAACAGAGAGGAACGGCACTTATCGATTCACGAGTGTTCAAACGATACCTGACCTCGGTGACGAGCTCGACCTCGACGACAACGGCGACGACGACGACGACGAGGACGGCGACGACGCCGACGCCGACGCCGACGCCGACGCCGACGCCGACGCCGACGCCGACGCCGAAGCCCACACCGACACCGACGTCGACGCCGACGCCGACGCCGACTACGCCGACGACATCGACGACGACGACGACGACGACGACGACGACGACGACGACGAAGAGTGCCTCCACGCCGCCGCCCGGCCCGGCGAAGGCCGCCGAAGGCGGCCGAGGGCCGCCGAAGGCCCCCGAGCCGGAGCGTCGCCTGGGAGGCGCGGGCAGCTGGCCAGGCGGCAGGGGGGCCGCGAGAGCGCGGCCGCGCCGAGACGCCGAGCGCTGCACGGGACGCACAGAGACATGCTAGTACTATACACCCTGCGAAATGCTTAAGAAATCATGGGTTAAGAAACTCATAGTCTCAGAACTTGAATAAAAACCCAAAAATTCCATTCAAACCTTAGGACTTACCTTGAAACATTAAGAATAATCGAGACTCTGGCCGAAAATTTAAGCTTTCTTAAGCATCGCCTAAGGTGTATGTCCGCCTTGGAGGCGTGCGTCCAAACCAGACATATAGTATAACCATCTCGTGCTGTATAGTTTCCCGAGCGGTGCGGCCAGAAAGGGCCCAGCGCGGAGCTCATACTACAGAAGACTCCTCGGCGTGCGCGTCGCCCCTGGGGGGGCGACGCACATATGGTAAGAGTATGTTGGGGTGACGCCGACTGCACGGGGGCTCCGCCGAGGACGAGCCCAAACCCCCTCGAGCAATGACAAGATCACGACGGGAGGTCTTCCGCCATGTTCGGTTTCTGAGGGCCCTTCCCGGGCCTCGGGACCCTCAAACAACAGCTCTGGGCGAAAAAACGGTCCCTGGAAAGGGGTCCAGACTTTTTTGAAGGGGCCCCAGGACACACAAATAAATACACACAAATAAAAAGATTCCCCATATTTCCCCATATTTTCCGGGCTGTTGTCTTCCCACCCACTTCCCATATTTTCCAATATTTTCTTGGGAATCGACGATTAATTGTGTCTGTGTGTTTTTTCCCTCCTGATTTTTTAGGGTCCCGTCGCAAAAGAATCACGGCGTCGGGGGTCGGGGAGGACGGGCCCAGGTCACGGGCCTCGGGCGCGCAGGAGGTGCTCACAGAGCACCTTCGGCGCCCGCCAGATTCGGCAAGCGGGGTTGGCTCTCTTCGATGTTGTGGGGCAGCCTGCGTGAAAGTATGCACTCTTGGGGCCGTGGATCGTGTCAGCTAGGCGTCTCTCAAGACGGGTCGGTGGCCCCTCCGTGCCAGGGCGCCGAGCTCCGACCCGCCTCGCACACTCTGCACTCCGCGGCCGCCGGGCCCAAAGTGTGCCAGTGCTCCCTGGTATCCCGCCTCGCGCCATCGACGAATTGAGACTGCATGATGCCGAAGCAGCCAGGCCCGAAGGGTGCGGGTGCCCCCCGGGGATCCCCCCTCGCGTTCTTGGATGAGGACCGCTCGAAGCAAAATGATCAGCCTCGTTGTCCATGTCGATGCCTGTAAGCGAGTGAACTTGAGAACCGAAGATCGAAGCATCTGGACGTTTGGAGCCCTCTTCGGACCTCGGGAAGCCTACCTGGGCCCCAGACATCCTTGGCGACTTGGAAAGCTATCGCGCGCGAGGCTTGGCCACTCTCGGCCTCAGGTTGCCTGGGCCACAGAAGCGCCAGAAGAAAGACTCGGGATGAAAAGCAGTCCCAGAGGTTTGAGCCCCCTTCCCCCTCCAGCCTCCCTCCGCCCTCCCTCCTTCCCTCCCTTTCTCTCTCTCCCTCTCTCTCTCTCTCTCTCTCTTCCCGCCCACCTCCTACCTCCCCCTCTCCTTAAAATCGTCCCCCCTGACCTCTTGAAGCGCGTTCTGGCCAGGATCTCGAGGCGGGTCTGAACGTGGCGACAAGGAGCCCGCCTTGAAGCCCCGACATGAATCTCCCTAATCTTTCCTCCCTCCCTCCCTTCTCTCATCCTTCCCTTCCTTGCTCCTCCTTCTGCCAAGTCCTCCTCATCTTCCCTCCCTCTACATCCTCCCTGCTCATCCTCCTGCCCTGGCTTTTGTCCTCCTGTTTTCCCCATCCTCCTCCGCATCACCATCGCCATCACCTTCACCACCATCGTCGTCATCCTCCTCCACCTCAGGATGTTTCTCCGCAATATGAGGAATTGTATACACTTCTTGATGTGTGCGTGTCATCCTTGCGCAGGGGCCATGCTAATCTTCTCTGTATCGTTCCAATGTTAACGGATGATCCCCGAAGGGAATCCTTTCTCCGCAATATGAGGAATGATCATCCTCGTACTCCTCCCCATCATCATTCTCACACTCCTCCCCATCATCATCCTCATCATCCTCGTCATCACCTGCATCCTCCCCTCATCCTACGACTAGCCCCACTCCACCAACGACAACTCATAATACAATGAACACTGCAACGATTACGACTACGACTACTTCAACTAGCACTACTCCTGCGACTGAACCTACCACTACTACTACTACTACTACTACTACTACTACTACTACTACTACGACTACGACTACGACTACGACTACGACTACAACTACGACTACTACTAGTTCTACTACTACTACTACTACTACTACTACTACTACTACTACTACGACTACGACTACGACTACGACTACAACTACGACTACTACTAGTTCTTCTACTACTACTACTACTACTACTACTACTACTACGGCTACTACTACTACTACTACTACTACTACTACTACTACTACTACTACTACTACTACTACTACTACTACTACTACTACTACTACTACTACTACTACTACTACTACTACTACTACGACTACTACTACTACTACTACTACTACTACTACTACTACTACTACTACTACGACTACTACTACTACTACTACTACTACTACTACTACTACTACTACTACTACTACTACTACTACTACTACTACTACTACTACTACTACTACTACTACTACTACTACTACTACTACTACTACTACTACTACTACTACTAC
>CAUYUJ010015782.1:40000-42500 GCA_963575745.1 Prorocentrum cordatum | reverse complement strand
ACTACTACTACTACTACGACTACTACTACTACGACTACTACTACTACTACGACTACTACTACTACTACTACTACTACTACTACTACTGCTGCTACTGATACTGCTACTGCTACTGCTACTGCTACTGCTACTGCTACTGCTACTACTACTACTACTACGACTACTACTACTACTACTACTACGACTACTACTACTACTACTACTACTACTACTACTACTACTACTACCACTGCTACTGCTACTACCATTACGACTACTACTACTTCTCCTTCGAATTCTACTGCTGGACCCTTAGCCCAGGGCCAAGGGCCCATGGTTCGAGGCTCAGGGCCCAGGGCACAGAGCCCAAGGCCAAGAGCTCATGGCTCAGAGCTCAGGGCCCAGGGCTAAGGGTTCAGAACTCAACGCCCAGGGCCCAGGGCTCAAGTCTGGGGCCAGGAGTCAGGGCGCATGGCACACGGCCCAAGGCCCAGGGCTCAGGGCACAGGTCCCAGGGCTCGCGGCGCAGGGCACAGGGCCCAGGGCCCAGGGCCCAGGGCTCAGGGATCACGGCTCAGGGCTCAGGGATTCGGGGCGCAAGTCACAGGGCACGGGGCGCAGTTCTCAGGGCTCAGGGCGCAAGGCACAGGGCATAAGGCCCAGGGCCCAGGGCCCAGGGCTCAGGGATCACGGCTCAGGGCTGAAGGCTCGGGGCGCAAGGCACAGAGCACGGGGCACAGGGCGCAGGGCTCAGGCATGAGGGAACAGGGCTGAGTGCGCAGGGTCCAGGGGTCTGGGCCCAAGGCATAGGGCCCAGGGCTCGGGGCTCACGGCCCCAGATTCCCGGGTGCCCTCTTGCTTGCTGGAGATTCCTTTGCATTCTTCAAGATGCCTCTGGATTCCTTCGCGTTCCGTCTGGAACGCCTGGTGTCATCTGGGATCCTTCAGGAGTCCTCTGGATGCTGGAGGGTTCCCCGAGCTTTTCGGCGGTCTCCAAATTCCCTCAGGATTCTTGTGGATTCCGGCACACCCCTCACACAGTTCGTGGCCCCACAGGGAGCTCCACGGAAAGCCCCAGTGGCAAGATTTACGTGCGCCCCCGCGGCTACTTTCGGCACACCCGTCACAAACTTCGTGGTCCCATAGGGCGCTCCACCAAAGGCCCCAGTGGCAGGGGTCCCCACGATTCATGTCGGCACGCCCCTCACACGGCTCGTGGCGCCATAGGGAATTCCACCACAGGCCCCAGTGGCAGGTTTACACGCGCCCCCGCGATTCATGTCGGCATACCCCTCACACGGCTCGTGGTGCCATACGGAGCTCCACCACACGCCGTAGTGGCAGGGTTAAAATGCGTCCCCGCGATCGATTTCGGCACACCCCTCACACGGCTCGTGGCCCGAACCGAAAACCCAAAGGCAGGGTTTACAAGCGTCCCTGCGATTGATTTCTGCACACCCTTCGCACGGTTCGTGGCCCCATAAGGATGTGCACCGAAGGCCAACGTGGCAGGATTGTCATGCGTCCCCGCGCTTCATGTCGGCACGCCACTCACACGGTGCGTGGCCACATTGGGAGCCCCACCGAAGGCCCCAGTGGCAGGGTTTACATGCGTCGTTTACATCCGTCTCCGCGGATCACGTCGGCACACTTTTCACACGGTTCGTGAGAATCTGATGTATATATTGTTTACATGTTTATGTTTGTATGTGTTTCGCGCGCGTTCCCGAACCCGAACCAGAACCCTTTACACCCTCTTGAACGGAAGAAGCAACCCAGGCAACCCTACAACTACTACGGCTACTACTACTACTACTACTACTACTACTACTACTACTACTACTACTACTACTACTACTACTACTACTACTACTACTACTACTACTACTACTACTACTACTACTACTACTACTACTACTACTACTACTACTACTACTACTACTACTACTACTACTACTACTACTACTACTACTACTACTACTACTACTACTACTACTACTACTACTACTACTACTACTACTACTACTACTACTACTACTACGAATACGAATACGAATACGAATACGAATACGAATACGAATACGAATACGAAAACGAATACGAATACGAATACGAATACGAATGCGAATACGAATACGAATACGAATACGAATACGAATACGAATACGAATACCAATACTACTACTACTACTACTACTACTACTACTACTACTACTACTACTACCACCACTTCTTCCACTACTACTACTACTACTACTACTATTACGACTAGTACTACTACTATTACTACTACTACTACTACTACTACTACTACTACTACTACTACTACTACTACCTCCTACTACAACTACTACTACTACTACTTGGACTACTACTACTACTACTACTCCTACTACCACTACTACTACGACTACGGCTACTACTACTACCACTACTACTACGAATAATAATACTAAAAAATAATACTAATAATAATACGTCTACTTCTACTTCTTCAAATACAACCACTACTACCACTACT
>CAUYUJ010015782.1:15000-32500 GCA_963575745.1 Prorocentrum cordatum | reverse complement strand
AATATGAATAAGAAAACGAATCCGAATACGAATACAACCACTACCGCTATTACTACTGACACGACTGCTACTAGTACGACGACAATTACTACTACTACTACTACTACTACTACTACTACTACTACTACTACTACGACTACTACTACTACTACGACTACGACTACGACGACTACTACTACTACTACTACGACGACGACGACGACGACTACGACGACTACTACTACTACTACTACTACTACTACTACTACTACTACTACTAGTACTAACTACTACGACTACTACTACTACTACTACTACTACTACTACTACTACTACTACTACTACTACTACTACTACTACTACTACTACTACTACTACTACTACTACGACTACTACTACTACTACTACGACTACTACTACTACTACTACTACTACTACTACTACTACTACTACTACTACTACTACTACTACGACTACTACTACTACTACTACTACTACTACTACTACTACTACTACTACTACTACTACTACTACTACTACTACTACTACTACTACTACTACTACTACTACTACTACTACTACTACTACTACTTTCACTACTACCACGACTACTACTACTACTACTACTACTACTACTACTACTACTACTACTACTACTACTACTACTACTGCTACTACTACTACTACTACTACTACTACTAACTACTACTACTACTACTACTACTACTACTACTACTACTACTACTACTACTACTACTACTATTACTACTACTACTACTACTAATAATAATAATAATATACTACTACTACTACTACTACTACTACTACTACTACTACTACTACTACTAACACTCTTACGACTGCGACTGGATAATAATACTACGCCAAATACTACTACGACTACGACTAAGACTACGACTACGATTACGACTACTACTACTACTACTACTACTACTACTACAACTACGGCTACGACTGTGCATAATAATACTACTAACACGACGACGACGATGACGACGACAACTACTACTGCTACGACTACCAGAACACACACACACACACACATACTGCAAAAACTGCTAATGCTGCACAATTCCAACTACTATCCACCCTCTTGTGCATCCCCTTCCTACTCCTACTCCTCCTCCTCCTCCTCCTACCCATCCTCCTGTCCTCCCTCCCTCTTCACCCTCCTATCCATCCTCATCCTCTGCATCATCATTCTTTCTTGAACTCCTCGCTGACCGTCCTCTTGTAGCCTTTCTACCGCCTCATCCTCCCCAGACCTCCTCCTGTTTTTTTCCACCTCATAATCGGGAGAGGGGGGCAGGAGAGAGGAGGAAGTGATAGGCAGCAAAAGAGAACAGAGGAGGGAAGGAGGAAGGGATAAGAGAGAGAATGAGGAGAGGAAAGAGAGAGAGAGAGAAGGGAGGAATGAGAGAGAGGGGGAGGGACGAACGGACGGAGGCAGGAAAGAGGGAAGGGACAATGGCATGGAGAATTGAGGAGGCAGGAAAGAGAAGGGAGGACAAGAAAAGATAAAGAGAATGCCGAAGAGGAGCAGGAAGAGGAATAGGAAGAAGGGGAAACGACAGGAGAAAGCTGAGGAGGAAGAACAGATGCGGGTCCGCTTCTCTCTTCTGCTCGTCGTCCTTCATATCCTTCAGCTCCCTCTGCATGTCATCCATGGAGCGGGTGATTTCGTCGTACTCGTCCTCGGGCCCCAGAGGTATGGAAGCACGAAATCGGCCGTGTCCAGGAAGCGAGCTTCGAAGCACCCGTGCACAAGAACACGCGCGGACAGAACTGCGCCCGCCCATCCCCCTGCCGTGGCAACGAGCCACACGGCCGCGGGAAGTTGGGGCATGTGCACATGTGCCTTGCCGGGGCATCTTTGTGTGCAAGCTGTGGTTGGCGGCGCGCACGAGGGGGTGGAGGGAGGGGGGAGGGCTTCTTAGAAGGAGGCTGATTCTTAGAAGGCGCCGGCCTTACATCTATGGATAAGGCCCGCGCCTTCTAAGAAGCAGGGGTGCCTCTAAGAAGCCCTCCCCTCCCCCACCCCCCTCTGCGCGTGGCTGATGTGGGTTGAATGGGGTGGAAGTCACGCCGACTCTTCTCTCACCAGAGCACGCAGTGCGATATCTATACCACTGGACGTGGATCATTGCCCGGCAAGGCCAGGCAACGCCAGCTGCCTTGGCCAACACGCCTGCTCTGGAGAACCAGCGCACGGGGCAAAGATGCGGCGGCAGGAGATAGCAGTACCCACAACTTCTGGAGCCCTGCGCCAAGTCCCTCGAGAACGGTGGACCTGGACGTACCCTCCCACCCACCGAAGGGGCGGGCGGATATGTGTCCATCACTCCTCGAGGTCTGGGCGGCACGAATCCGCAGCAGTGGATTCGGAGATTCTGGCAGTAGGAAAAGACGGCCAGATTCTGCCACGGGGCGAGGCCAGGCACGCACCCAGAAGAGCACGAGGCGGAGAAGGCATTGGCATTTCGAGAGAGCTCCAGGGGTGCTCCATCTGCGGTGTAGAAGGTAAGGCTTCGGGTGGGGGCGCATATGGAGGGACAGAGAACGTGAACCATGACCAAGACTGCACGCGGAAACGTCGGCGTCGATCTTGGTCATCGTCTATCCTGGTCCCCGTCAATCCGTGGGTCATCCTCGCGAATCGGCGACGGCCAACATGGGCCATGACCAAGATCGGCGTCGACAAGATCCCTCGACATCATGGTCATGGTCATCGTTTGGAGGCGTCCGGGGAGTCAGAGCTGGTTGGACCGCGAGAAAAATCAATCGGGAAGGGCAGGTGAAGGCACCTCAGCTCAAAATCGCTCCCTGGAGCTGGACCCCTCCTGAGGTCCATCTGGTCAAATGTTTCACCCCGGATCCGTTTTTGACAATCATGGGGCCGCAGACAGCCCCTGGAGACACAATCGAAAAACCTTCCCCAACCAAGAACCTCGCACCTCACCCCTTTTCCTGCTGGCCGGAACCAATGCTGGGCCACCTTGGACCCCCAGCCGACTCAAGTCATCGTGTCGGCTATACGCAAGAGTGACCCTAGGCAAGAGTGACCTCTGGTGCGCGGCTGAACGGGGGACGCGGGGTGGCCAAACCTGGGCGCGCAAGCCGCTGCTACCGCTTCGAGCTCAGCGACCAAGGAACCCCATTTGGGGGATCCCAAAACGGTGTGGTTACAGACCGTGCGGTGACCTCGGAACCCCAAGAGACCTTGCCGCACGGTCCGTCACCGCAGGGTCTTGGGACCCTGGAGGCCCCTGTCGCCCAAGACATCCTCGGAGAGGGGCTCTTGTCCCAAGACCGTGCGGTGCCCCCGAATCCCCACCGACTCACCACACGACGTGGTCACCACACCGTCTGGGGGCCTCCGACCACTGGTTTGGACGCCCGAAATGGGTACGGAAAGAATGGGTACGATGCCCAACAACAAATGTTGTCCCAAACCAACAGCGGCCGCTGTTGGGCAGGCGGCCTTCTGCCTCGAATGGACACAGGCCGCGGCGGCCCGGACAGCGAGTCCTGTTCAAAATGAACAGGAACTGCTGTTGGGCATTGTACCCATTCTGTCCGTACCCATTTCGGGCGTCCAGAAGTGGGCCCGCACCGAAGGTCCTTCCGGTGAAAGGCCTCTCTTGCGGCCCCTGCGCCTGGGCGATCCTGCTGCTCAGCTCTAGCACAGACGGCCCCCCGGAGGCTCTCCCCAACCGGCCCCTGCAGGCCCGCAGGGCGGCGCCCGGGGCGCCCGCGGCCTTTTGCCGGGCCAGCCCTGGCGGCGCCCCCGCCCCCTGAGATCCTGCGTCGCGATTTTGTCCATACGGGGCCCCCAGGAGTCTCGACCCATTCCCCAGGACCGGTCTTTCATCCTGAGCAATTCTCTGACGGTTCCGAGGCCCGGCGGAGGCCTCCAGGGGCGTTTTTTTCAGTGCGTGCGTGCGTGCGTGCGTCCAGTCCTGTGCGAAAGACCTCCGTCTCGTTTTTTGTCAGTGCGTTGGCTCTCTGGGCCCGGGGCGCCCTCCGCGCCCCGTGGCTGGGGGCGTCGAGGCCGCCCTGGGCCTTCCCCTGCGAGCCTGCTGGGGCCGGCCAGGGCGGCCCTCTGGGGGGCGGGGGGGTGAGCCCGCGGGCACTTTTGCGGCCGGCGGCGCCTGGTGTCCAAGCTGCGGCAGTGGCTACCGCAGGACAGAAGCGGCCTGAGGTGGGCACCGGGGCGGCAAGGAAGTGCGGGAGGAGGGACGGGGGGGAGCTGCCTGCAGGAACACGGAGAGGCGACACCACCACCACCAGCGCGCGGCGCCAGGGAAGGTCCTCCTGATGGTTTGTTCCCACCCCCCCTCTCGCTCGAGGCGCCCCCCATCCCCAGCTCGGGGAGGCATCGTGGACCCCCTCGCTGGAGGTGCCCCCCCTGGTGGTGGTGGTGGTGGTGGTGGTGGTGGTGGTGGTGGTGGTGGTGGTGGTGGTGGTGGTGGTGGTGGTGGTGGTGGTGGTGGTGGTGGTGGTGGTGGTGTCGCGTCGTCTTCCCCCGAGTCCGTGCGCAAACCCCAGCCTTGCCAATGCTGCACCAAGAGGGTTTACCCGCGACGCTGGACAGGCCCGGCGGAGATGAGCGCGATTCCTGGCCCTTGTTGGGCTCGGGCTTCTAATTCGAGGTATTATCTGTACAGGGCAGTTTTTTTTATACACTCGATGTTTAAGAATATGGGATTTGTAATACATGATTCATTTATGAATAAATGTATGCATGAACTCACCGTTGTTTTTAGTACTAAATCCCTGCATTATTAATGCATGATCCGCACGCGGAGCATGTCTTAAAGACGGCACTGTATCTGTACCTTCACGTGACGTCCTGCACCCGCCGTCCGGCACCCCGGGAAGCATCACTCTCATACGAGAGACGGCCTGCAGCTGGGTACGTCTGCAAACACATCTCTGGGCGGCAACCATCTTTGAAGAACGCGAACGAGTGTCTTCCTCCTTCTCCTCCAAATCCCCCCCCTCCTCCTATTCCTCCTCCTCCTCATCATTATCACCACCACCACCATCATCACCACCACCACCATCATCATCATCACCACCACCACCATTCTCATCATCAGCATCGTCATCATCACTATCACCCAGTGTCAGAAGCCGTATCATAAACATCATCCTTATAGTGTCATTAGCAGCAACATTGGCAGCACCATGATTGTCATCATCATCATCACAATCATCATCAGCATCATCATCACCAATAGAAGCGCAATCAACATCAACATCACCTGAATCATGACCATCACCGTCATCATCAGCAGCATCACCGACATCATCATCATCACCATCATCATCCCCAACGACATCACCATCATCATCGGCACTATTACGATCAGCAGCAATAGCATCAAGGAAATCAGAATCACCATCACCATCAACAGCAGCCGCATCAGCGAACGCGTCAGCATCGGCATCATCAATTGCAGCGGCATCATCATCAATCTCAACGGCATCACCATCATCATCGTCATCGTCATATCCGAAAGCTGCAGCGACAGCAGTAGTATCACCAACCTCATGTTCATCAGCATTAGCAGCATCATTAGCAGCATCATTAGCAGCATCATGATCGCCATCAGCCTCACAATCATCAGCAGCATCGTCACCACGAAAAGTAGTGCAATCATTATCATCACCGAAATCATGACCAGCATCATCATCGTCAGCAGCAGCATCATCAACATCGTCCTCATCATCCTCAACGATACTACCATCAGCATCAGCAATAAAGGAAGATCATCAGCAATAGCATCAACGACGTCATCAGCATCATCACAACCAGCATCAGCAACAGCATCAGCAGCATCAGCGAACGCGTCATCATCGTCATCATCAGCTTCAGCGTCATCACCCGCATCATCCTCAACGGCATCAACATCAGCATCGGCATCATCATGATCACCATCATCATCCGCATCCTCGTCATCAACATCATCACAAGCATCGTCATCATCAGCATCAGCATCACAATCACCATTAACAACGCCAGACTTAATGCCATCATCGTCACCCGCAGCATCCTCGTAATCACTATCAGCATCGTCATCATCATCATCATCATCATCATCATCATCATCATCATCATCATCATCCCCATCTCCATCCTTATCATCATCCGCATTATCATCATCATCATCATCATCATCATCATCATCATCATCATCATCATCATCATCATCATCATCCCCATCTCCATCCTTATCATCATCCGCATTATCATCATCATCATCATCATCATCATCATCATCATCATCATCATCATCATGATCCTCGTCGTCATCAGCAGCAGCAACAGCATCACTCGGATGTTGAGGCGTGAGATCGAAGTGAAACGGAAGGCCCCCCCCGGAAATCGGTTTCGGTGTCGTGCCACGCGTGCGGGTGAGGCGAAGCTGTCTGGATACGCAGCCTGGCCCAAGGCCACGAGCGGGCCCCCTCCTCGGCGTCTCCCGCACTCGAGGGGGCGCCCGACGCACGTGGGCCCCGTCCCAGCACGCGGCCGCGAAATGAATGATCCCGCCCTGGCTAGAACGAAACCGGGCTCAATGCCTCTCCTGCCGCTGGTGCGCCTGCGGTGGCCCAGGCTGTCCCGCCTTGTGTCCCACCAGGGTCCCGTGGGTGTCCCGTGGTTTCCCGTGGTGTCGCGTGGCGCGGTGTCCCGTAGCGTTCTGTGGTGTGCTGTGGTGTCCCGTGGTGACCCGTGCTACTCGCTATGCTACTCGCTATGCTACTCGTTGTGCTACTTGCTATGCTACTCGCTATGCTACTTGCTATGCTACTCGCTATGCAACTCGCTGCACTGGCCAGTATGCTACTCGCTATGCTACTCGCCATGCTACTCGCTATGCTACTCGCTATGCGACTCGCCATACTACTCGCCATGCTACTCGCCATGCTGCTCTCTATGCTACTCGCCATGCTACTCGCTATGCTACTCGCCATGCTACTCTCTATGCTACTCGCCATGCTACTCGCTATGCTACTCGATATGCGATGCTATTCAACGCAACGCAATGCAATGCTATGCCATGCTACGTCACAAAATCGTGAGCGCAGCACCAGCATCGTCACCTTCGCAATTATCGCAGTTGCCATCAGCTGGTATTCCCCACACAAGCAACCTCCTTGTCACCCGAACGGTGGTCGTGTAGGTAATCATCATTGTTATCTCCACCACAACCATCATCATCATCATCATCATCATCATCATCATCATCATCATCATCATCATCATCATCATCATCATCATCATCATCATCATCATCATCATCATCATCATCATCATCATCATCATCATCATCATCATCATCATCATCATCATCATCATCATCATCATCATCATCATCATCATCGTCAGCATCATCATCATCATCATCATCATCATCATCATCATCAGCATCATCATCAGCAGCATCATCATCAGCATCATCATCAGCATCATCATCAGCATCATCATCGTCATCATAATCATCGTCATCATCATCAGCAGCATCATCATCACCATAAGCATCATCAGCATCATCATCATGATCAGCAGCAGCAGCATCAGCATAATCATCATCGTCATCATCATCATCAGCAGCAGCATCATCATCCTCAGCATCATCATCATCATCATCATCATCATCATCATCATCATCATCATCATCATCATCGTAATCGTCAGCATCATCATCATCAGCATCAGCATCATCATCATCAGCATCATCATCATCATCAGCATCATCATCATGACCAGCATCATCATCGTCATCATCAGCAGCATCATCAACATCATCATCATCATCATCAGCAGCATCATCAGCATCAATATTATCATCATTAGCACAATCATCATCATCATCATCAGTAGCAGCATCAACATCATCATCATCATCAGCATCATCAGCATCGTCATCGTCTTCGTCATGATCATCATCATCAGCAGCATCAGTATCAGCATCATCATCATCATCATCGCCATCGTCGTCGTCATGATCATCATCATCATCATCATCATCATTATCATCATCAGCATCATCATCGCCATCATCATCATGAGCAGCATCACCCTCTTCTTATCATCATTATCATCATCATGATAATCAGTGTCATCATCATCATACTTCAGCATCATCATCATCAACAGCGGCATCGTCGTCATCATCATTATCGACTTCATAATCAACAACCATAACACCATCATCACCATCATCATATCAATCACCATCATCCGCCACATCACCCTTGTCCTCAACATCATGCTCGTCATCCTCATGCTCATCGTCGTCATAAGCATCATCATACTATCATCAGCAGCATCATCACCATCATCATCGTCATCAGCGTCATCATCATCGTCATCATCATCATCACCGTCAGCACCACCATCATCATCAAAATCAGCAGCAACATCATCATCATCATCATCATCATCATCATGATCATAATATTGCTCCTCCTCTGCTTCCTCGTCCTCCTCACTACTCCTCCCTTCTTGTCATTTCCACTGCAGCCCCTGTTCGTCCAGGACTCCGGGCGGTCGCGGTTGGACGATGGCGACCGACCAGAGTGATACTTCCAGAGGGTGGGGGCACTCAGAAGAGAACGACGACGAGGGAGGTAGGGAGCGGAGGGGGGCAAGGACGGAGAGAGGCAGCGGAAGAAAGAGGAGAACAAAGAGATGGAGGAGGAGGAGGAGGAGGAGGAAAAGAAGGAGGAGGAGGGAAAGGAGGAGGAGGAGGAGCAGGAGTAGGAGAAGGAGGAGAATTTAGAGAAGGAGGATGAGGATGACGAAGAGGAAGCGACTGGGAGGACGACGCCAAGGAGGGGGGAAGGAGGGGAGAGGACGATTGGGAGAAGGTGAAAATCCTCGTGGAACTCGTCTGAACTGCTTGTCTGTGTTCGGGGAGCTCGGCTCCGACGAACTCTCCCGCGGAGCACATCCCGCGGAGCACAGCGCGGTACAGTGCTGGGAGAAGGCGAAGACAGGAGGCAGGAGGAGGGCTGGGATGGGGCAACCAAAAGGTACCAATACCGCCACTCCCCGAACCTCTCCCAGGGTGCGTTCTGCCCAGAACCTCGAGGCGAATCCAGCGGTGGTGACGAGGGCCTGCCAGGAGGCCCGGAGAGGGGAGAACGGGCGAAGGGCAGCGGTATGGGCACCCCGCTCCTCCTCGGAGGAGGAGGGCTTGGAAGCCCGGAGAGCGGGCGAGGAGGACGAGGACGCGAGGAGGAGGTTGGGGAGGGCGGGGGGGGGGCCTCGGCGGACGGACGCGCCTCGAGGGAGAGAGGCCGCCGAGGCCTCGGCGCGCCGCGGGTTCACAGGGGCGGGCTCTGGGGCGCGGACGCGCGAGCCCCCGGGTTCCCGGGGGTCCTTCTTCTCCTTCTCCAGGGACTCCTGCTTCAGGTACGCTCCTGCCCGACAGCAGGAGAGAAAGGAGGAGGAGGAGGAGGAGGAGGAGGAGGAGGAGGAGGAGGAGGAGGAGGAGGGAGGGGAGGAGGAGGAGGAGGAGGAGGAGGAGGAGGAGGAGGAGGAGGAGAGGAGGAGGAGGAGGAGGAGGAGGGAGGAGGAAAAGGAGGAGGAGGAGGAGCCAAGGAAGAGGAGATAGAGGGAGAGAGGGGGGGGGGTAAGGGGACTCCATTATGCTAAACAAACTAGACAGGAAGAGGAGGAGGGGGAGGAAGAGGAGCAGGGGGAGGAGAGAGCGAGAGAGAGAGAGAGACACACACACACACACACACACTGGTGTTTGTCACTGTTTCGGTTCTCTTGACTCCAACACGTCGGCTCTTCACCCACAGCTTCACAGCCGCCGCTCGCGGCCTCTCGTTCCAAAAAGTTTCGGGGCATTGCCGACGATGGCGAAGTGTTTCTTGCTGTTCGCGCATGTCACGTATATTGTTTATGGCAGCACTTAGTCGCAATTACTGACTCGCTTGCCCCAACGCGCCCGCGTTCTGTCCGGCGCGTCGGCCCACTGGGCAGCGATCTGCGACCCAAACGCTTCTCTCAAAGGAAACTCCCACAAGCACTCTGGTCTTAGCTGGTCTCCCTTTTCCAGAAACCCCTTTCCATTTGGGAAGAAGTGCCCTCCACCCCCGTCCCTGACATTTGTTGGGGGGACTCGCGAGCGATCAAAGCGCAGAAAATGGCCCAAGATTATTTCAAGAGGGCCCCCGATGCTCCAAGATCGCCCCCAAGATGGCTCAAGATTGCCGAAGATGGTTCAAAGTAACTTCCGACATGCCTCCACAAGCTCCCCAGAGAATATCAAGGCGGCTCGAAGTGCTCTGGGAGCCCCCTTAGGACTTCCCGAACAGGCCCAAATCCGTCAAGCACGGCTAAAATATATCAACGCCCGCCCAGCACCAAATTTTACCAGCATTCCAATACGACGGTGGTGTTCTCCTTTTCCTCCTCCTCCTCCTCCTCGTTTGTTGGTTCTCTCTTTCTCTCTCTCTCTCTCTCTCTCTCTGATTTTCTCTCTCTCTCCCTCTCTCCCTCTCTCCTTCTCTCAATCTCTCTCTCTCTGTCTCTCTCCCTCTGCCTTTCTCTTTCTCTCCCTCTCTCTCTCTCTCTCTCTCTCTCTGTTTATCTCTCTCTCTCTCTCTGTCTTGCTGTCCTTCCTCTCTCTCTCTCTCTCTTTCCATGCTCCGCGTCCTGCCCACGGGTCGAGCCGCAGAGAGCCCCCGGGCGCCGCACGGCCACCCAAAAAGTTTCTCCAGGCACGCCGCGCGTGCGCGCCGGGCTCGCTCCTCGACCTCCCCGCGGGGTCCGCACATGCGACGCCCTCACCGCGCTCGGGCCGCCCTGGCCTTCTTTGGGACGCACAAAGACATACTAGTACTAGATGTCCGCCTTGGAGGCGCGCGTCCGACCTCAACATATAGTATACCCATCTTGTAGTGTATCGTTTCCCGAGCGGTGTGGCCAGGAAGCGCCCGCCACGACGCATGTACTATAAGATTTCTCGGTGCACGCGTCGCCCCTGGGGGGGCGACGAACACATAGTATAAGTATGTTGGGGGGATGCCGATTCTTGCCGTCGCTCGGACGTCCATTTCCCGTGCATCTGTCGGTCTCGTGCGTGCTTCTTCTTTTGCTCGATGGTCCAGGATGGTCCTCGAGGGTCCTCGCCGAGAAAAGATGCACACGTCCGAGCGATGCCAAGGCTCAGGCCGCCCTGGCCTTTTTCCGACCTTCGCCTTCGCCCGACGGCACGTCGCCCGTCCCAACGCTGCACGACCTTCTCGGTGCCGCGCATGCCCGCGCAGGGCCTCCACCACGGCCGCAGGCCCACTGCTCGCTGGCCCGATTGCCCGCGCGGCCGCGCGACGTCGGGGCCTGGCTGCGGCGGCGGGGGACGCCTCGTCGGTCGCATACCGCGTAGCGGTCAAGCCCCTGTCCCCCGACCGCCAACCGGGCTTCGCCGACCTAAGCCCTCTCCAACGCGGGGCGCAGGAGACTTGGCGCATCGCCTGCTCGGCACCCCGCCTCGTGCCACAGACGTTTCGCGCCAGGGGGTGGTTGTTTCAACATCCCCAGTTCCCCCAAGGTGCGCACCGCCGCCAAGAGTGCGATGGCGGCCTCGGCTACCGCAGTAGCCGGCTGTCGACGTGACTCCCGTTTACTTGTCCGCTCTCTCTGATTCTCTATTTCTGTATTTCTCTCTGTCTCTGTCTCTATGTGTGTCTCTCTCTCTCTTCTCTCTCTCTCTCTCTCTCTCTTTCTCTTTCTCTTTCTCTCTCTCTCTCTCTCTCTCTATCTCTCTATCTGATTTCTCTTTCTCTATCTGTCTCTGTTTCTCTTCGTCTCTCCCTCTCCCGTTTCCAGACACCCAACACAAACACAAACCCTGTGAAAACAATAGCCTGGCGAAGAACCCAACCATATGCCGTTGTGGGCACCGTCGTTACATGCACCGCATTCGGTGGAGCTCCCTATGGGGCCACGAGGCCACGAAACGTGTGAGGCGTATACAAAAATGGGTGTTGTTACCGAATGAGGACGCTGGCATTTGGGCCTTCGGGGGGGTTCCCCTATGGGGCTCGAAACGTCGGAGGGGTGTACCAAAATGGGCGCGGTGGCCGCATGCGAACGCTGGCATTTGGGCGTTCGGTGGGGCTCCCTATGGGGCCACGAAACGTATGAGGCGTGTGCCGAAATGGGTGCGGTGGCCGCACGCGAACGCTCGCATTTGGGCCTTCGGTGAAGCTCCCTATGGGGCCACGAAACGTATGAGGGTGTGCCAACATGGGTGCGGTGGCCGCATGCGAACGCTGCCATTTGGGCCTTCGGTGGGGCTCCCTATGGGGGTCGAAACGTCTAAGGGGTGTACCAAGATGGGCGCGGTGGCCGCATGCGAACGCTGGCATTTCGGCCTTCGGCGGGGCTCCCTATGGGGCCACGGTACGTGTGAGGGGTGTGCCAACATGGGTGCGGTAACCGCATTCGCACGCTGGCATTTGGGCCTTCGGTGGGGCCCCCTATGAGGTCACGAAACGTGAGGTGTGCCAGCATGGGTGCGGCGGCCGCATGCGAACGCTGGCAGTTGGGCCTTCGATGGAACTCCCTGTGGGGTCACGAAACGTGTAAGGGATGTGCCAAAATGGGTGCGGTGGCCGCATGCGAACGCTGGCAGTTGGACCTTCGGTGAAGCCCCCCTATGGGGCCACGAAACGTGTGAGGGGCCGCATGTGAACGCTGGCATTTCGGCCTTCGGTGGGGCCCCCTATGGGGGCACGAGGCGTGTGAGGGGCGTGCCGAAATGGGAGCGGCGGTCGCATGCGAACGCTGCCATTTGGGCCTTCGGTTGGGTTCCCATGGGGCCACGAAACGTATGAGACGTGTGCCGACATGGGTGCGGTGGCCGCATGCTAACGATGGCATTTGGGCCTTCGGCGAGGCTCCCTATGGGGCCACGAAGCGCACGAGGGGTGTGCCAAGATGGGTGCGGTGGCCGCATGCGAACACGAGCATTTGGGCCTTCGGTGAAGCTCCCTATGGGGCCACGGAACGTGTCAGGGGTGTGACAAAAATAAGTTTGGCATGTGGGCGTTCGCTGCGGTTCCATATGGGGGCACGAAACGTCTGAGGGGTGTGCCAAAATTGGTGCAGTGGCCGCATGCGAACGCTGGCATTTGGGCCTTCGCGGGGGTTCCCTCTGAGGCAACGAAGCGTGTGAGGGGTGTACCAAAATGGGAGCGGCGGCCGCATGCGAACGCTGGCATTGGGGCCTTCGGTGGGGCTCCACATGGGGGCTCGGAACGTGTGAGGGGTGTGCCAAAATGGTTGCGGTGGCCGCATGCGAACGCTGGCATTTGGGCCTTCGGTGGAGCTCCCTATGGGGCCACGAGACGTGTGAGGGGTGTGCCAAAATGGGTGCGGTGGCCGCATGCGAACGCTGACACTTGGGCCTTCGGTGGGGCTCCCTATGGGGCCACGGTACGTGTGAGGGGTGTGCCAACATGGGCGCCTTGGCCACATGCGAACGCTGGCGTTTGGGCCTTCGGTGCGGTTCCGATGGAGCCACGAAACGTATCAGGGGTGTGCCGAAAATTTGTGCAGTGGCCGCATGCGAACGCTGGCATTTGGGCATTCGGTGGGGCTTCCCTATCGGGGTCGAAACGTGTGATGGGTGTGCCGAAATGGGCGCGGTGGCCGTATGCGAACGCTGTCATTTGGGCCTTCGGTGGAGCTCCCTATGGGGCCACGAAACGTGTGAGGGGTGTGCCAAAATAGGTACGGTGGCCGCATGCGAACGCTGGCATTTGGGCCTTCGGTGGGGCTCCCTATGGGGGCTCGAAACGTCTAAGGGGTGTGCCAAAATGGGTGCAGTGGCAGCATGCGAACGCTGACATTTGGGCCTTCGGTGGGGGCTTCCCTATGGGGCCACGAGACGTGTGAGGGGTGTGCCAAAATTGTTGACTGGTTCGGAGGGCAGAGGCAAGGATCGGAGAAAGGGGAGGGAGGAGCGGGAGGACCGGGAGGAGGAGTGAGGACGCGGGGCTCTGTCTCTTCAAAACCAAGACGCAACGCCACAGGATGGTGCGGGAGTAAGGTTTGCGATGTCAGGGGTGCGGAAACCATGCGTTCTCTTCGGGGTTGTTGGGCTTTCTGTGATGGGAAGCGATGTTTGGGATTTGGGGGATCCTCCTCCCTCGTACGAAAAACTCAACCCAGGAGCCCTCCCAGGAGCTCCGATCCCCAGAGCCCTGAACATCCGAAAATCCAGCTCAGAACACATGGCTTCCTCACTTCTCACACCAGAACTGCATGAGACCGGAGAAAAACCAATCATAATATCTTTAGGGCTGTAGGGCTATGGGGTTATACGGCTATAGAACCATAAGGCTAGGGCCATACGACTATAGGGCTATAGGGATATAGCGACATAGGGCTGTAGGACTACAAGGCAATAAGGCTATAGGGTTATAGGCCTATAAGGGCTATAGGGCTATAGGGCTATAGGGCGGTTGGGCTATAGGGCATAAGGACTATAGGGCTATAGGGCTATAGGGCAATAGGGCTATAGGGCTATAGGACTATAGGGCTATAGGTCTATAGGTTTATAGGGATATAGGGCTACAGAACGATAGGGCTATAGGGCTATAGAGCACCCGGGCACCCCGGGGCACCCGGGCACCCCGGGGCACCTCCGGGCACCCCTCCAGGCACCCCCGGGCACCCGGGCACCCGGGCACCCCCGGGCACCCGGGCACCCGGGCACCCCCGGGCACCCGGGCACCAGGGCGTGCGGCGAAAATCGGCCGCAAACCTAACCTAACCATGTGAATCCGCTGGGACCCCTACAGAGGCAAGCTCCGATTGGGGAAAAAATGAAAACACAAGGCTTGCGATGTCAGGGGTGCGGAAACCCTGTGCTTTCATTTGGATGTTTTGGATTTCTGCAAAGTCTGCGTAGACCTGCATATGTGTGTAGAATCATATGCGCACATGTGCGCATGAACGCATGCATCTAGGACCCCATGGCCACCCGTGCGGCCTATGAAGAGGTCCACCTCGCCCTGGATGTCCTCGAGCAGCCTCTTCTGCCGCTTGAGCTCGTCCTCCTGCATCTTGACCTCCTGCGCGAGGACGGGGCGGGCCAGGCCAGACGCGCAGCTGTCAACCCCCGGCCGTCTCCTTCTCCTCACCTCCTCCTCCCCTATCCCTCTGCGAATACGCCCCTGACGAGATGCATATGGTGGTTTAGTTCCAACGAGCCAGCCGCGGCGGTGGCAAGCGGCGAAGGCGCTGAGGAAGCGGTGGGAATCAGTGGGCTCCCAGGATCAGCAACGGGGACGTCATGTGCGCTGGACGGGTGTCCAAAAATATGCATATGCTCATCACACCGCGCTAGATTGTTGGCGGGCTCGCGGCCTCAATGCCCATGGCTCTTTTCCCCATATCACAGAGCGCACGAAGAGCAGGACTCCATTCCCAAAATGGTGATTGCACTGGAAGGAGGTTCTACTCAGACTCGAAAGAGGGGCAGACCCTTGTCGGGAATCCCAACAGTCCTCTGGGCGTAGATGGTTTCACAAGCTAGTTCTTCCAACCCCCTACTTCCCCTTCGGGGAGGGGTTTATCACTGTCCCTTCTTCATGTACACCCCCTCCCTCACCCGACTGATGATAAATCCGTGACCCTGCGGGCAACCCCCGCAGTCCCTGTCAAAGACAATGTACAGTGCACTATGCACCAAAATCTGGATCATGCGCGGACGCCCCGCGATCACTCCGCATTGATTTTTGACAGGGACGACGTGGCTGCCGGCGTATTGCCTGCCGCGTGCCGGCCCACCATCCTTTTCAACAACAAGAAATAAAAGGTCACCTTGCCAGGGACGAGGGGAGGAGCATACTGCCTGCTGTGCGCATGCCTACTGTCCCTGTCAAAGACAAGCGCAAAGTGATTGCGGGTGCACGCCCACACACAAAACAATGCTCGCAAACCCGTCGTCACTTTGCCTTTGGGGTGGTGGTGCGGTCGGCATATTGCCCAATGTGGAGCACGCGCACCTGGCACTTGCAGCGCACCTCGCGGGCATCGCGCACCTGGCTGGCGTCTGCGTTGGTTCCCGATGGCTGTCGATGGCGGCCCCTGCCTGTGCTGAGACGCGGGTGCTCCTTGTTGGTGGGAAGGCGGGTGGGAGTGATCAACACGGCTTGCGGCGTGGGGTAGCTTGACCCCTCCCACTACCCTTACGTCTGGCCTGTCCCCCTACAGGCGGATTTTGGACGACAAATAGAAAATACCCAAACAAATATTACAAAAAAAAATGGTGAAAAAATCGTCCCCAGACTATTTTGTAACTATTTTGGAACATTCCTCCTGTAGAGGGACACGCCTGACGTAACACTACCCCTCCACTGGGTCTGGAGGGGGGCGCAGCGAGCGGTAAGAGCGTCCAAGATAGCCCGAGATGGCTCCAAGAGTGGTCAAGAAAGCATTAAGTGCCCTCTCAAGTCAAAACAGCTCAAGAATGCTTCAGATAGGTTCCAGCATGCCTCCACGACCGCCCCGATACGGCTCCAAGTGGCCGCGGATAAGGCAAGGGAAGACAAGACAAGACACGACAAGGCACGACAAGACAAGACGATACAAAGCAGGTCGCGAAGCGAGCGCTGCCCCCTGACGACGCCGACGCAATAGACCACCTTGATGGAAACGGTGCCGACGCGAGCACCCCAGACGTAGTGCGAACACCCAGGCCCAGGCTGCGCGGAGCCCTGAGATCCGATGTTGCAAAGGAAAAAACGACATCGTGAAAAAATCACGACCAGAGCCCTACACCCCCATCTTTCTGAGCCATTATACAAGCCAAATGGATCTGTATTGGTCCCAGGGCCCGAAGCTGGGCGAAGCCGCTAAAAAAATGCAACGAGCCGATCTCAAAGAGGGCGGAAGGCGGAAGAGGGCAAGCGGGCGGGCGAGCACGCCGTCCGGCAGGAGTCCGGCCAGCGAGCCTCGGCGGTGCGCGGAGGGGGACGGCTTCGTAGTAGGAGGCTGCTTCTTGGAAGGCGCCAGCCTCACCTTTATAGATAAGGTCCGCGCATTCTAAGGAGCAGCCTCCTTCTAAGAAGCCCTCCCCCCTCCCCCTCCCCCCCTCTGCGCGGGGCCGAGAGATTCGGCTTTCGCAGTGGGGCTCCAGGCGGCCCTCGGGCCCCCTCGGCGAGGCGCGCGCCGGCAGCGGCCCCTCGCGGGGGGGGGGGGGGCGGGTCCGTGTCGCCGACGGCCGCACCCGCTGGCCCGCCGATCAGTGGGGCAACAACGGCAGAGACAGCGGCGGCGACGGCAACAGTGACGACAACAACGGCGGCGGCGGCGGCGGCGACGACGACGACGACGACGACGGCGGCGGCGGCGGCGGCGGCGGCGGCGAGGGCGAGGCCTTCGGACGGCACGGCGCAGCAGCGCCTCGGCACTTCTCGAGGGCGGAGCGTCCAGGCCGAGGGGGCAGGCCCGCTTGCTGCG
>CAUYUJ010015782.1:0-10000 GCA_963575745.1 Prorocentrum cordatum | reverse complement strand
AGGGCATGCATATGGGGCCACCACGGGCGCGAACGAGCGGGGGCCACGAAGGGCATACATATATGGGGCCACGAAGGGCAGCGAGGGGGCCACGAAGGGATGCAACGGGGCCACGAAGGGCAGCGAGGGGGCCACGAAGGGCTGCAACGGGGCCACGAAGGGCTGCGACAGGGCCACGAAGGGCAGCGAGGGGGCCACGAAGGGCGGCAACGGGGCCACGAAACAAAGCGAGGGGATCACGAAGGGCTGCAACGGGGCCACGCAGGGCAGCGAGGAGGCCACGAGGGGCTGCAACGGAGCCCCGAAGGGCAGCGAAGGGGCCACGAAGGGCTGCAATGGGGCCACGAAACAAAGCGAGGGGGCCACGAAGGGCTGCAACTGGGCCACGAAGGGCAGCGAGATCCCGATTCCTAGGTAATCTGTGAGGGAGTCCTAAGCGTGAGCACAACTCCTGGGTGCCTGGGTGTCGGGAGCGCGGCGATTGGGTAAATTGCAAGAAAGTCCCATGCAAAGGCGCTATTATTCAGTAAATTGCCAGCAAATCTCCAGCGAGAGCGCGACTCCAGAGAGCCTGGAGAGCGATTCCTGAATAAATTGTAAGGAAGTCGCAAGCGAGAGCGCGATTCCTGAGTAAAATGCGAGGAAGTCTCGGGCGGGAGCGGGGGTCCTGGCTAAATTGTGAGGAAATCTCAAGCGGAAGCCGTTGTTGTTGTAACCCGGGGGCCAGGGGCACAGTTTGAGCCTCAAAACTTTCCCTGATAAAAAAACAAGGTGCGAGCGTCGGGCACACTTTGATTATGAGAAAAAACCATGTGCACCGGTGGGGGATCAACAATAATTATTCTGCAGAAATGAGAATTCAACAACAACGACGACAATAAGAACGCAAACAACCACAACAACCACAACCACAACGACGACAACAACAACAACAACAACAATAATAATTTTACCCTCATGCGCGATGCTTCCACACGCAGCATGCGACCATCATTAATCATCCCCATCATGGGGGATTATTGTTCTATTGCGGGGGTCCGTTATTCCCATTCCCAGATATCCCGCCCAATGAGGTCTTGCAAACAACTCCTCCAAGGAATTTCAACATATCCCGCCTCGAAAACACATGCCCGCGCCTTGCTGCGCCGATGCGAGACCGCCAGTGGAGCCCCAGCCAAGGGTAAAGCAACAGGAAGTATCGAGCGACAGGATTGGCTTGGTAGGGGATGGGGGCTGTCGGCGGCGAGGCAAGGACCTGGCCCTGAATAGAAAGGGAGGAAGTCTCGAGCAGGGGTGCTGTTGTTGCTAGTAGCGGCGCCAATGCAGAAGAGAATAGGGCGCTAGTCCAGCGTGAAACAACACAAAGTCTCGAGCGGGAGCGCTGGTTCTGTTGGGACGGCGATTGTCGGCGGCGAGGAGGAACACCGCCTTGAGCAAGAAGGGAAGAAGCCTCGAGCGGGAGCCGCGGTTTTGTCGGGACGGGGGCTGGCTGCGGCGAGGAACAGCACCTTCTTCAGGAAAAAAGGGAGGAAGCCTCGAGCGGGAGCGTTGTTTTTGCTGGGGGCGGCGCCAAAACAAAAGAGACTTGGGCGCCAGTCCAATGTAAAACGGGAGGAAGTCTCGGGCGGGAGCGCTGGTTTTGTTGGGGCGGCGGTTTTCGGCGGCGAGCAAAGCACCAGCTCTGAGTAAAAGAGGACGACGTCTCGAGCGGGAGCGTTGTTCTTGCTGGGGGCGGCGCCGATGAGAGAAAGAGTAGCGCGCCAGTCCAAGGTAAAACAGGAAGAAGTCTCGAGCTGGAGCGTTGGTTTTGTTGGGGCGGCGGCTTTCGGCGGCGAGCAAGAGCACCGGCTCTGTGTAAAAAAAAGGAGGTCTCGAGCGGGAACGTTGTTGTTGTTGGGGGGGCCTCTTTGGCGCCCCCCAAAACCGCTCGAGCGTGAGCCTCATTTTCAATGAAAATGTAGCCAGCGCCGAGGCGACAGCGTCAAAGCGCCTGGGGGGGTCCAACAATAATAATTGTTTAGTAATTAACACTCAACAGCAACAACAACAACAACAAAACATCATCATGAGCAGCAGGAGCATCATCATCAGAAGCAGCATCATCATAATCATCAGCCTCATCATCATCAGCACCATCATCATCATCATCATCATCATCAGCAGCAGCAGCAGCATCAGTATCAGCATCATCATCAGCATCATCATCGTCATCAGCATCGTCATCATCAGCAGTAGCGTCATCATTCAGGTCATCATCAGTAGCAGCAACATTAGTGGCATCATCGTCGCTATCATTATTGGCGTCATCCGCGCAAGCATCGACATCGCCACAGGTGTCAATCATCATAGTAATAATCATCATCAGCAGCATCATCAGTGTCATCAGCATCATCATCATTAACAACTTCATCATCATCATCATCATCATCATCATCAGCAGCAGCAGCAGCAGCAGCATCATCCCTCTCCCATCCTCCCTTCTCCACGCTCCCCACGGGAGGGCGCCGACCCGAGGCAATTCCGCCCAGGCCGCGCGTCCTTAATGCTCACGTGCTTCTTGTGCAGGCGCTTGAGCCGCTCGAACTGCTTCTGCGCCTCGGCGGGGCAGGGGGGCCGGAGAGGACCTGGAGGAAGCGGGAGGGAGGAGGAGGAGCGGGAGGAGGAGGAGGAGGAGGAGGGGGAGGAGGAGGAGGGGGAGGAGGAGGGGAAGGAGGAGGAGGAGGAGGAGGAGGAGGAGGAGGAGGAGGAGGAGGAGGAGGAGGAGTGAATGAATGAAAGACGACTCTGGGCCCGCATCTCTCCCTGCCCCTGCTGTGCCGAGGCGGACTGAACAGCGTGCGGCAAGCTCGTGTATGTAATGCGTGTAAAACTCGTGGGTATTCAAGTGAAACACACAGGCGTGTAATATGTACGAGAGTGCACCCGTCGGACGACTAAAAAAGTCATGAAGTTCAGAAGGGGCCCAGCGGGCCCCGACGGGCCTGTAGGCTGGGCCCCAGGGTCGCGCGCACCGACGCGTAAGGCACGAACAGACCCCAGGGAGCAAGGACAGCTAAGGCGTTAGCCATATTCGCAACGAGTATGGGCCAACAGGGGGGGGCGGACCTCGCGGTAGCGTGAAACTGGTGAGAGGCGACTACGATCCGTCATTAGATGATCACTTCACGCGGTCACCGTCCGATACGTAGCGCAGCGCATTGGGGAGGAGGCCGAAATTGAGGATGAGCCTGCCCCGCGCTGCTGATATGAAAAAGAATGCACACAATGGCATTCTCACCTGCTATCTTTTGCGTCTACCGCGTTCTGTAGTATCTCCTCCATTGCGCCTGGTGGCGCCGCGCCCAGAGCCCTGCGCCCGCCGATCTCCTCGAGTGCCTTCTGCAGCAGGCCGCGGACTGTCAAGGGCGAAGGCAGCGGCTGCTCGTCTGATTCGGGCGGTACGCTCGGCTGCGCGACGTCCCTCATCATCAGGTGGAGCTTCCTCTTGTTCTGGTCGAGGAGGAGGAGGAGGAGCGGGAGGAGGGGGGTAAGGAGGAGGAGGAGGAGAAGCAGGAGGAGGAAGAGGAGAGGGAGGAGGAGGAGGAGGAGGAGCAGAGGGCCTGGAAGGAGAGGGATGGAAGACAGGTTCGACCGCGAGGATGCCGCGCAACTCGCCGTTGCGCAGAACAACAAACGTGGAAGACGGAGGAGCTCGGAACAAATCCAGGTTCCTCTGGCTTCTTTGGGCACCCTCGTCGCCGCGACTGGATTCGCCTTGAGATTCCAGTCAGGTCGCGAATTTTGAAATGGAATGCCAAGGGAAGCAGCCTTCCAGCCGTGGTGCAAAAAAACAGCCCGGTAATTTTCTCACCAATTCAGCCTTCCGGGGCCGTCTTCGAGCTCCAGTCTTGGGCCAGCGCACTCAGGACCGAATACTGCAACAAGTAACCGCACCAAGTCTCAACGGCCTCGTCGAGAGCAGCAGGCATAAGGTAGCAAGTAGCAGAAAAGGGCGCAGGGAATAGGCAAACACAGGATGTGGCTTACACGGAATGCGATGTGGCCGTGGGTCGTAGATGGTAGCAGGTAGTAGGAAGCGTGCAGCAAATAGGAGGTCGTACGTCCTTGGAAACAGGTCGTCGTGGGTAGTAAGTGATTGGTGGCAGAAGGCACAAGTAGTACGCAGCAGGACGCAAGACGCAGGGCGCGCGAGTCTGCGGGCCGGGTGGCAGACAGGCCCCTTGGGAGCGGCGCGAGTGGGCTGGAGCCCTCTCATCTCTCGGGGATCTTCAAGGAGCCCGTCTCCAATCTCTCCCATAAACCGATACTTGTCGCATCATGTGCCAACGTGTCGATCCCAACCGTGGCCGTATGTCAAGACTCTGTACGGAGCATCGTGGCTCCACCGATTGCGCTGTCCGCTGTCGGCGGTGCGCTGCCCTGGGGTCGTGGATGTCCAGCTCCCACGCCGCAGCCAAGTAGGCCCATCTGAGACGCGGTTGTGCTGCAACTCTCCCGGCCCATCGCCGCTTGGGCTTACTATGTGGGGTGGTCCACTCCTCCACGTGCGCGCGCTTGGCAAGCTCTGCTGCTGCGTGCGTAGCTCTACGAATGAGACTATCCCAAGACTCAAGGTCGGAGTCGTCGTCATCGTCGACGCCGTCGAAGCCAAGGTGTCTTCTGTCGTCGATCGTGCTGCCGTCGTTTGTGCTGCTGTCGTGCTGTCCAGAATCGGAAGCGTCGCCGTTGTCCGCTGTTCTTACGACTTGCGGTATCTGCCAGCGCTTCGCAGTGTCGACAATGAGCCGTAGCACTCGTCGCTGGGCACGTCGGAGCGTTGGAAGCATACCCCTGGTCCATGCCCACGGTGTGCCACCGTGCAGGACCGCTGGTGTCAACGTTCCGCTGAGAAACCGTAGTCTGCTGTGCAGAGGGAGCCTGGCATTCGTCAGCTTGCCACGGAACTGCCTATTGGGCGGGGGCAATAGGGCCGTTCAAGCGGTCAGACAACCAGAGGGTCTGATGAACGCCGCTCTGGGAGGCCACTCCCCAATTTTTGGAAAGCTGTTCTGCGTCGCGCGATGGTGAAGTTAGCCGCTAATTGGTGAAGTTCGCGTGATGGTATCCGTGGTGGTTTGCGGCCGGGGTTCCCGGCGCCCTGCTCGTCGCTGAGCTAGTCGTCGGTGGCAGGTGGCGAGCAAAAGGCAACAGGTCTTACGCACCAGGCAGTGGATGGTGGTGAGTCGCAATCAACACCCCAACCCCGCTTGCCGGGCGCGAGAAGGCGTGTGAGATGCTTGGCCGCCCCCCTCTCCTGATTTCCCCTCCCCCCGGGGTGCGGAACCCGGTAGAGGGAGAAGGGGCAGGAGCTCCTCCAACGCCTCAGAGCCTCCGAATCCATCCTACAACGCCTCCTAGATACCCAGGATGCCCTCCAGAGGCCTCAAGAAGAATTCAGGGAGACCTAAGAGACACTAAGGCAGTCGAACGAGGATCCTTGAGGGAGCCAAAACACCGAAAACAATGATTAACCAAATGTTCGCCAGCGTGGACTCCAAATAGGGTGTTCTTGCCCTGTCGATGTACACTAAAAAGTGGCGCACGATATTGTAGGATGCTGCATATGCGGTGCAATACGTGTGATGTACTCTATGGGAGGCAATATGTGGGGTGCAATCCCGAGGCTCCAGAAGGCCACCAAGGCCGACAAGATAGCCCAACAATGCCTCAAGAGGCACATAACAGGCACCGAACAGCCCCCAAAAAGACCCCAAGAGGCCCCAGAGATGCCGAGGCCTCCAAGCCAACCAAGGGGAAGCCAAGAGGCCCTCCAGGAAGGTCACCATCATTCCAAAGTCTTGGGGGATCCTTGCTTGCTTTGTCACATTGTGCGTTTCCCATACTTTTCGGTTCAAGATGGTTCCAAGCCGACCTCGGAGGAGCCAAAGAGATGCCACGGAAGAGGCGACTGAGCAGCCTTAAGAAGGCCCCCAAGACGGCCCAAGAGGGGCCCAGGACAGCAAAAGAGGGCCCCAAGACGGCCCCACGAGGCCTCCAAAACAGCCTCAGGGCGCTGCCCGGACGGCCGAGGGGGGCCCAAGACGGCCCAAGACAGCGCCAAGACGGCCCAAGAGAGCCCCAAGACGGCCCAAAAGAGCCCCAAGAGGGCCGCACGGGAGCCCAAGACAGCTCCAAGACGGCGCAGGCAGTCCCCGACGCGTCGCCACACTGAGCGCTGAACTGACAAGGTGGCGAGACTTGCCACGGACAGGAGGTGAGCAGGCAGTGTGTTGCTGCTGTTGCACAGCAACTCGACTCTAGAAGGTACTGGGGAATACGGTCGGCAACTCTTGCTTAGCGTGTCGCGGCGGCGGCCCCGGCAACACGCGATGCACTGCAAGCGGACAGCGTGTCGCTCCGCTCGGCGGGGCGGGAGGCTGGGAAAAACTCGGGACGTTGACGCTTCGTGACTGGGACGTGGATAGCGTGTCGCGCCGAACCGTGGTGGGCCAGAACCGGAGGCGCCACATGCCAAGCCAAAGTTCCCGACTGTAGGTGGTGGGCAGCGGATAGCAGGAAGTGGGCAGTACTGGGTGGTCGAGTTTTGAGTCGGTGGGCCTGTCAGCTCCCGAGCCCCGAGTGGATCCCCCAGGGGCAGACACAGTCATGCTTCCACTTAAAAAAATATACGGCGTGATACGTGACGAACGGAGAAGAAGCATCAGGTCATGAGGGGAGGGGTCGCGGCATCGTAATTAATCGGGGCCTGCCAGCTGAACGATCTGCATCCGTCCAGGACCAGGGTTTGCAATCGAGCATCGTGTTGCCCAATTGCTTCTCGGGACGTGGTCGAGACATAGCATGCACCGACAGGAAACGTCCGCATTCACAGCTGCTAGGGTCATGCCTTGCATCCCTGGGGAACGGTGGATATGGGTACTCCCCCACCTCCTAGGACAGGCTGATATCCATTTCCACCACTCCTCGAGACGTCATCGAGATCCTGGAGCACGCTTCCGAGCCGGTGGGCATGGATATATCCTGGCAGCTGGTAGCAGTTGCAGTTGCAATATAGCAGCACCAGTGGCGCCAATAGCAAAACTAGCACGGGAATCCGCCGACCCCTCGGCTTGTGTGAGACGCTGTCGTCGTCTTCGTCGTCGTCGCCGCCAGTCCCAAGGAAATCTAGAAACGAACAGAGTAAAGAAACGTCGTGGTTGAGTCGATGCCCTCCCCTTTCCCCTCCCTGACGGGGGGGCGTTGGGGGGGGGGACGGGGGGGGTATGGGGGGGGGGAGGGTCCCGGATCAGACTACCGCCCCCTCGGGGTCCTGGCGACCCCCCCTTCCCTCCCTGGCCACCCCTGTGGACAGGGAGGACAGGCGGGGGTGCCCCCTGTGGGGGGGTCCTGGGGTGGCTTCCCGGAGGAGGTCCCGCCTGTGGTGGGGGAGGGCGGTCCTGGTCAGAATATAGTACCGCCCCTCCCAGGGTCCGGGCGGGTCCAAGGGGGAGGCGCCAGCGGAGGTCCCCTGGGATGTCCCGCCTTCAGGGTCGGCGGCACAGGCCGCAAGGCCTTCACAATATAATAGATCGCGGCGGGACAGAATCCGGCCTGCGACAGGTCCTGGAGCGACTGCCGACACTCGATGTTGAGTTCGTCGAGCTCCTGCGATGAGCTAAACACCTACGCCTGCAACGTATCTCCTCAGCATAAGGCCCCCCTCCATTATCTATCTCCTCATTTTGCTCCTCCGCATCCTCATTTTCCTCTTCCTCCTCCTCCTCCTCCTCCTCCTCCTCCTTCCTTCACCTCCTCCTCCTCATCATCCGGCTCCTCCTCTTCAACCTCCTCCTTCATCTTCCTCCTTCATCCTCCTCCTCCTCATCCTCATGCTCCTCCTCATCCTCACCCTCCGAATCCTCTTAATCATATCCTGGTTTCCGCCCGTTGTGGTGAGCGTAAGGGAATCCCTTCGATTTGGTCAGAGTCAGTCCCGGCGTCATCCGAATCATTCCTCCTCCGACTCACCAATTCGTGACCCGTGAAGAGCAAGGATGCAAGGAGGAGCCAGGGAGGAGGAGGAGTAGGAGGAGGAGGAGTAGGAGGGAAAACTCGGAAACTTGAAACTCGATGATCCACGCAAGAGCTCAACAGGGAGCTACTGACGGGGGTGCGCAACTACGCAAAGTCGATTGCAAGCCAGGGGGGGGGGGGGGGGGGCACTCTTGGTAGGCGTGAGCCCTCACCTTCCAGGGACAAGGGCGGCCGAATATCTTAGACGCAGTCGGCACAAGAAGCCTAACTGCAGAAGGGCAAGGGATGCCTTGGACTGCCGAAGAGAGGAGGCGGAGGAGGAGGAGGAGGAGGAAAAGGTACGGCGAGGAATCTCATTTTCTCGCTCGGATCCTGGTCAGCAAAAATCCACCGACCCCCGATTACTGGGTGCGAAAGCCTGCCCTGCTGACCCCGCGTGCGAGATGGTTGGCTGTCCCGCTCCCCCTTTCGCCCTCCCGTGGTTTAGAATCCCGTTCGAGAGGGGGTTCCGTCGCCTCCAGCTCAAGAAGGGCACCAACACGCTCAAACGGTATCAAAAAAAACACTCAAGATGGCCTCACGACGGCCCAACAGGCCTCCAAGACGCCCCAAGGAGGCCTCCAAAAGGAAGCCGGACATGGCCCTTCGAGGCAAAAGTCACACCAATCACTTAGAAACATCTATACGTGTAGCATATTCGTCGTTTCCGTCACGCCGGCCTACGCGGCCCCAGAAATCACCTAAAACAACATAGGAAACCCCCAAGCGCGCCCCAAGACGGCCCAAGAGAGGCGCCCAAGAGAGGCGCCCAAGAGGCGCCCAATACAGCCCGAGAGGGTCCTTGGAGGGCCCCAAGAGGGGCCCAAGAGGGGCAACTCGAACTGACATTCCGAGGTCGCCGCTCTCAGAGAACGACCCCTCCCCAGACCGCCAAAAGGCCCGCAAGCCCCTTACAGGGACCCCCCAGAACACGAGATACCACAAGGAGCCCCCACACAGCATCCAAGAGGCCCCCCAAGAGGTCTCAAGAACTCCTCGAACGGCTCCCCTGCCCCAGAAGGCCCAGAACGGCTCAAACCATTGATTGTACTGTGGTATTCCAATGTTTTTGGCGTTCTCGCCTTTTCGGCTTCCCGACGCTCTAAAACGCCTTAAGAGGCCAGTAGTTTGCAAATTCTTTGTTGTGCTGACAGGCAAGATGTGACCGGAACACCGCGCAGATGCGGATAAGAGTGAGGGGGCGGTGGGGACGTCGTCAGCAGTTGGCGAAACTCTGGAGAAGCCCGCCGCAGGCGCCAAAGTTTCACAAATTATACAACGAGCCCGCAGAGACTTTTACGTTGCCGCTCGCTCTGGGCAGCCTTGGTGTGACGAGCTCTTTACGTCACCGCGCTCTGGGGAGCCTTTGTGTCAAGAGCTTGTTACGTCACCGCTCGCTGATGGGAGCCATGGTGTTCTTGAGCGTCTCTTGGGCCTCGTCGGGATCTTCTTGGGGCCCTTTTGGAGCCCTTCGGGAGCCCTTGTGGGGCAATTCTGGGCCGTCTTGAGGCCCCTTTGGTCTTGGGGCGTCTTGGAGGCCATTGGCCGTCCGGGGTCTTCTGGGGATCCTCTTGGAACCCTTTTGGGAGCCCTTTTGGGGCAATTTTGGGCCGTCTTGGGGCCCTTTTGGGCTGTCTTGGGAGGTCTTGAAAGCCTGTGGCAGTCTTGGGGCACTCTTTGGGGCACTCTTTGGGGCCTCTTGGGGCCCTCTTGGGGACCTCTTTGGCCCCTCTGTGGGCCTCTTGGAGCTCTCTTGGGCCGTCTTGGGGCCCTCTTGGGCCCTCTTGGGGCCCTCTGAGGCTGTTTGGGGGCCCTCGGGGGCCGTCTGGGCGCCCTCTTGTACAGTTTTCCGCCTCTTGTGTGGGCCTCTGGGGCCGTCTTGAGACGGGCTTTGGGACCTCATGGGCCGTGTTGGGCCCGTCTGGACCCCAAAAATCGAAAACCCCCA
>CAUYUJ010015781.1:259945-313298 GCA_963575745.1 Prorocentrum cordatum | reverse complement strand
GTGTGTGTGTGTGTGTGTGTGTGTGTGTGTGTGTGTGTGTGTGTGTGTGTGTGTGTGTGTGTTTTTGTTTCGTGCGTGGTTTCTTCGCCATTTGATCAAGGATGCTCCTCGATGGTCCTCGCCGAGGGCAAAATGCACACGTCCGAGCGATGCCAAGGAGGGGCACCGTGGGCCCGTCCAGAACCCGAGGTGGGCACCATACGCCCACCACCACCAGCGAAAGTACACCATCTGTCGTCCGCTCCTCGTTCCGTTCGGCATTCGGTGCGCTTCTGAACTCGGCGCTTCGGCCTCTCTCCGGTCCTCGATGGAGCGAGGGCGATTGGGGACGACGACTTGGGGCGATGGAGCGAGGCAGAGGGCGAGGAAAGGAGGAAGAGGTGGAGCAGGGAGGGGGGGAGGGGGGGAGGGAGGGAGGGGAGGGAGGGAGGGGGATGAGGGAGAGAGGAAGGAGGATGGAAGACGGAGGGGGGGAGACGACCGTCTTTCCGTCCGCGGAGTGCGCCACCCCGTACACGAAGGACGCGTGGCCCGCCAGCTTGCCCATCTCGCAGCCTGGGCGCCCCAGACCCCAGCCCCCAGGATTCTAGGACGAGGAACCCTCTCGATTGTCGTCGATTGTCGACGTCGTCGCCGTCGTCGTCCTCACCGTCCTTGTCGCCGTCGATTGTCGTCGTGGTTGTCCTTACCGTGATCGTCCGCGTCGTCGTCGTCGTCGCCGCCATCGTTGTCGTCGTCCATGTCGTCCAACTCGCCCTCGTCGTCCTCGTCCTTGTTGCCGTCTTCATCCTCGTCCTCCTCATCCTCGTCGTCGTCACCTTCGTCTTCCTCGTCGCCGTGGCCGCTGCCGCCGCAATCCTCCTCTGCCTCCTCCTCCTCCTCCTCCTCCTCCTCCTCCTCCTCCTCCTCCTCCTCCTCCTCCTCTTTTCCTCCATCCTCCCTTCTCCCTCCCTCCCCTCCCTCACCCTGTCCATCCACCCTCCCTTGGCCATCCTGACTCCTCCTCTCCTGCTGGTCCATCCTCCATCGATCTCCCTTATCTCCCGTATAGATAACTCTGCCTCGTCGCGTCGCCCGGCCGGGCGCTTCGCCCGAGACCTCCCCATCACTTATGCTGCTGGAGCTCAGAACCTCCAACGTTTGCTCCGCGGATGAGGGCGGACAAGTTTCAAAAGTCGCCCAGCACAGCGGGGCAACGACGTGCTGGAATATCGTGTAAGAGGTTCGGAATCATGACACGCGTGTACTGCACGGTCGCGCGCGCGCGCATGGCGGCCCCTGGTCGGGGGTCCCTGGAGGAAGTCCGGGCGAAGCCAGGCAACGCGACGCCTGGCAAGGTCCTGGGCAGGTCTGGCCAGAGATGACTCCACTCCCTGGCTAAGGAGGAGAACGATGGGGAGGATAACGATGGGGAGGAGGAATATGAGGAGGAGCAGGAGAAGGAGGAGGAGGAGGAATATGAGGAGGAGGAGGAGCAGGAGGAGGAGGAGGAGGAGGACGAGGAGGAGGAGGAGGAGGAGGAGAGGGAGGAGGCGCGGCCCCGAGGACCGCCAAGGCTCCCAAGAGCACCCCAGAGGATGCCCCAAGGGAGCTCCGAGAAAGAGCCCAAGAGCGGCCGAAGCACGGGAATCAATGGAGGGGGCCCCAGGACACACAGATAAATACACGCAAATAAACATACTCCCCATATTTTCTATGTTTTTCTGGGTTTTTGTCTTCCCCCCCACTTCCCATACTTTCCCATATTTTCTGTGGAATCGACGATTAACTGTGTCTGTGTGTTTTTTTCCCTCCTGATCAATGGGTCGCAAGCCCCAAAATGGCTCCGAGGTGGCCCAAGATGGCCCCAGACAACCCCCCAGAGGCCCCCGGCAGGCCCAAATCCTTCAAACACTTAAACCTGGTAAATGGTGCGTTCTCTCATTTCCGCTTCCTATGGCCTCCTCAGCTCTCAACATAGCTCAAGCACCGCTCAAGATAGCCCCAAGTGGGAGCTCGCCCAGCTCCCCAAGACTCCCAAAAACGTCCCAGGGGAGGCTCGAGAAAGCCCCCGGGAGAGCCCAACCGCGGCCCAAGAGCGGGGATCCATGAGCGGCGTGCCCTGAGATGCCCCAAAGTGACCCCTGGGTGAGCCCTGGGTGAGCCCTGGGTGAGCCAAGAGAGTTCCGATGAGCCAAGGCAGGTGCCAAGAGGCCCCCTGGAAGCCAAAGTCTCTCAAGCGGCTGAAGTTGTTCAGCGGTGTCGGCTTCCTCGCCTTTTCTTGCCGTCGCTCGGACGTCCATTTTCCGTGCATTTTTCGGTTTCGTGCGTGCTTTGTTGGCTCGATGGTCCAGGATGGTCCTCGATGGGTTTCGCCGATAGAAAGTGCACACGTCCGAGCGATGCCAAGTTTTTGCTTCATGTGGCCCTCTCAATTCTCGAGATGGCTCGAACACCGCTCAAGACGGCCCCAAGTGGGAGCTGGAGCCTGGAGAGCTCCAGGAGGGTTCCCAAGAGTAGGAGGAGGAGGAGGTGGAGGAGGAGCAGGAACAGAATGAGGAGGAGGAGGAGGAGGAGGAGAGTGCCCAAGGGGGTGCCCTAGAGAGCTCCTCAAGAGCCCAACAGCGGCCGAAGAGCGGGGACCAACGGGACGTCGCGTGTCCCAAGATACCCTCTAGATAATCACACAGAGGCCCCAACAGATGGCCACGAGGTGGCCCTAGATGAGCCAAGACAGTCCCGAGGAGGCCCCCAGCAGGCCCAAGCCCTTCAAAACCTAAAGCCTTTGAATGTTTTCTGATATCTTGCCTGTTTGCTCCCCGTGGGTTTTTTTTCATCCATCGACATAAGGGAAAACAAAATCTAGCTGGAACTGTCTATGAGGACACGTGCAGCTATCGTGATATACACTGGATTATCCCGTCGCAGGGAGCTGGGTCCCTATACTCGCTATGTGCGCGCGTGCAGGCCTAATGCTCAAGCAGGGCAGGCCAGGCTGATGGGCAAAGGGGCTAGGTGCGGAGCTAACCATAGTCTTCGAGGAGGCAGAGAAAATTCTCGGCGTACTCAGTGGTAATCGTTCTCGTGAGAGCGTCGTAATAGTTCTCGTGCTTCTGCATTGCGTCATTCAGTGCTACTTCCAATCGCCCCAGCTGTACTGGTGTGCGTGGTTGGTCCCAGACCTGGGACGTGGGTGTGAGCTCCGTGGCAATGTCGAGCGCCTCAAAGTAGTTGTGGCTCTGCGTGAGCCCCATCCGAATAGCGTCAACGATCTCCTCGGGGAACTTGTAGGAGTCGGCAATATTCACATCGTTCTCCAGAAGCCGAAAGGCTCGAGCGAGCCTCGGGAGTGGCGCCACCGCGTCCTTCGTTTCGTCGAGAGACGTCTCGGGGAGGGCCTCGGCTGCAAGAGACTCCATGTTCTTTATCAGCAACTCCATGTTCTTTGTCAGCGCGTCGATCTTGGGCTCCATCGCCAAAGAGCCCTCCTCCTGTGGCATCGGCTTGAACTCGAGGTCCTTCAGCAGCACCATGTCGAGGCCAGGGGGAGGGCCCAGCGTCGCACCAGCATGAAAGGCTCGGCACCGCTTTCTGCGTCTGTTCGCCTGTGCGCGCGAGCGCCGCACGCCAAGAGGCGAGGCGCTACAGCGTTCAGCATGCATCGCAGGTGCAGGTAGATGCTCATCGCGACATTCATGATCTGGTGCATCAGCAGTGGCCGCCCGCGAGCACGGCAGCACTGCGCGCGCAGCGGCCATCCATGAGAGCCCCCCTTCTGAGGGGTGGGGCCAGAGTGGCGTCCGTGTGGTAAGTACCGGCGGCAGAGCAGGTTTGTGCCGAATGGGTACTTCTCCCCGTGGGCTTCTCATGATGGCTTCAAAACTGTTCAAGATGGCCCCAAATGGTGACTGGAAGCGCTCCCAAAAGCGAGCTCCAAAGACTCCCAAGAGCGCCGCAGGGGAGGCTCAATTCTTCAAGCAACTAAGCTCTTCTGGTGGCATTGGATTGCTCCGACAACGCGCGAAACAACACAGAGACACACCTATAAGCAAAAAGCGCTGCATATCCCAACCCAAGGTGGCCCCCACCCCCCAACGTCGTCCCACATTGCCAACTACAAAAGCGAGACGGCCCCCGCGAGTCCCCAGAAGACACCCCAGAATCCCTTGTACGTTACGCAAATTTCGCGCTACCGAGGACATACATTACGCCAGCTTCGCAATTCCGAGGCCAGAACCCACCGTACATGGCGCCAGATTCGCGCTCACGAGGCCAGAATCTTGTAAGTTACGCTGGGTTCGCGCTCACGAGGCCACAACCCCTTGCAAATTGCACAGGAATCCGTGGTCTCCGGGCCAACATCCTTTACCAATTACAATATTCGCGCTAGGCTATGAGCTCGCCCCAGGGACGCTGCCCCAAAGCCCACTCTCCCTCTCCAAGGCAGAAAACATGTATTTGTCGGTTGCTTGGGAAACGTTTTTCGCTGCTCTCCCCCCCACCCACCCACCCCCGACCCCCCACCCGTCCTGATAAATCGGGGCTGCACCCGCAGCCCCGAATCAAAGACGGCCCCAACCACGCGATGTTGCAAAAGGTTGCTTGCTTCAAACACCCGCCCCAACTCGTTCGAAGAGGGATTCGACTATACAATGTGAGAGACAAGCTCTGACAAGGAAACAGACTCTTCAAACACAGCACAAACATGTCAGGGCGTTTGCTGAAACCCAGTCGCCATCGCATGATGCTCCCAGGCGTCTTCAAAACGGCGCCGAGGCATCCCAGCTGTATCCCACTTGATAAAGAGAGAGGATAGAGGAAAAAGAATTATGCACATACACCGATTCTGGCCAGACCCATCCTGAGCCCAGGATCGGTGCATATGCCCTCCTACCTTGGCCAGGAAGGCATATGCACCGATCCTGGGTCAAGGATGGACGTTGTCAGGATCGGTGCATGTGCATAATCCTCTTCGCCCGAGAGGAGGGGTGCCAGCGGCAGGGGGCACGAAGCCCTGAACCCTGGCGAAGCGATATCGAAGCGATGAGGCGAGACCCTCACGTATACAGTCGAGGCGCTGACCTAAGGAACCTCCTCCTCCTCCTTCCCCTCCTCCTCCTCCTCCTCCTCCTCCCCCCCTCCCTCCTCCTCCTCCTCCCCACCTTCCCCTCCTCCCTCCTCCTCCTCCTCCTCCTCCTCCTTCCTCCTCCTCCTCCTCCTCCTCCTCCTCCTCCTCCTCCTCCCTGTCCGCGCCGCCATGCGGGCCTTACAGTCGGGGCGTTGACCTAAGGAACTCTATAAGGAACGAGGCCCCTTTTTCCATAAGTTAAACTTCGATTTCCGATCGGAAAACATAAGGAAAACCTGAGGCAAGATGTGAAGCGCTGAAGGAACGCGGAGCCCCTCCCCAACCAACAGGGTTCCTTCTTCAGGGCCCCGACTGTAGCGCTGCACGCACTCGCCTTCAAAGTGTCAACAGCTGTACGGACTGAGCGGCTCGTCCTCAATTTGCGTATCTCGCCCCAGCAGCGCGGGCATTCGTCGTGGAAGTCAACTACACGGATGAAGCCTGACCCGTGTTTAAGCTGTAGCTGTCGTCTTAGCGCACTCTCGTCTTGAAGCATTCCAAACAGCTTCGCGGATTGAATGCGAGTCGTTGGAAATATGGCGCATCGTTTAAAAAGCCTTCAGAGCGTGCTACACTCATACCGATGAAGGGATGGCCCTTGCCAAAACGAGGCTCCCGCTGAACGCTTGACCGTACACTGCGTGACCATCCCTTCGTGGCACGTATACCCAGAAGGGTGGAGGCTATCTGGAGATCTCGCCAGAAAAGCAGGCCCATGAAGCGGGCTCCCATCTTTCGGAGGGGGGGGGAGGGCTTTCCGCAACGAGAAGAACTACTGCAGGGACTGCTGAGGGTACTTTGGGCGGGAATGTTGGCACACCCGTAGACTCTAGCAATCCTCCACCTCCCATCCTCATCCTCTTCTGGCTCCTCGTCCTGCTCTTTCTCCCCCTCATCCTCCTCGTCACCATCAGCATCATGATCATCATCACCATCATCATCAACATCATCATCACCATGATCAGCATCATCATCATCATCATCTTCAGAGCTTCCTGCCCCTCACCATCCCATGCAACACGACACCTCATCACCTCACCCTTCATTGCAGAGCACTCACATCGAGATCGATCAGCGCTCAAGCAGACACTCTTTCTCACCAGCCATCTCTCTCCACAAAGTCACACCTGTCCTGCTCCAATGCGAGTCGCACACCATCGCATACCGCACAGCGAGCGAGCCTCACTCAACACTATCTCTCTCTCTCTCTCTCTCAACACCTTATCTCTCATCTCTATCTCTCTCATCTACGCTACGAGACGCGCAGCAGCCTAATCACAGTAAAGAAGCGCGTGGGATTGGAGAGCGCGGAAGCGCGACATGAAAAACACAATATATGATTATAAGTGAATCAGCATCTTCATCAGCATCGCCCATCATCATCATCATCATCATCATCATCATCATCATCATCATCATCATCATCATCATCATCATTACCACCACCATCATCATCACCACCATCATCACCATCCAGAACAACATCATCATCAGCAACATCTGCATCATCATCATCATCATCATCATCATCATCGTCATCGGCATCATCAGCAGCATCGGCAACATCATCATCAGCATCATATGATCCTTCTTCCTTATCAAAATCATTGTCATAGTCCTTATCATCCTGAGCCTCCTCCTTCTCTCCTCATTATCCTTCTTCCTCCTCGTCGGCCTCCTCCTCCTCCTCCGTCTCCGTCTCCTCACGTCCTCTTTTACTCCTCCTCCTCCTCCTCCGACTCCTGCCCGTCCCCCTATTCCTCCCCCTGCTCCTCCTATTCCTCCCCCTCCTCCTCCTCCTCCTCCTCCCTCTCGCCTCCTCCTCCTCCTCCTCCTACCCTCCTTCTCCATCAATAACTCAATATGAGTACTAACTCTCCCCTTGCCCCTGATGGCGTGCTGGGAATATCGACCCATCCCCCGTACTGATTTTTACACAACAGGTTTTTTTTACACAGGATTCCCGGGAGTTGGGTTTTCGCCTGCGATTTTTTTCAAAATGCTGCTCTCGCTGAGGCGCCGGCCTCATTTCTGCTCCCGAATCGTTCCGAATCGTGCTCCCGCTGCAGCGTGGGCCTCATTTTCGGATCGGTGTTTGGCCTCCGTCGTTCAGGATGGCGTTTTCGCCCCAGCGCGGGCCTCTTTCTCGCGCGCCCATCCGCCCGCCACCACCGCGCCGCACCACGCCCCGCCCCGCCGCACGCACACCCACCGCCACTGCCACCCACCAACGCACGCACGCACGCACGCGCACCACCACCGCGCACCGCCACCACCACCGCACTACCCCACCCACCACCACCACGCTACACCGCGTTACACCACATCACACGCGCGCACACACAGACACACACGCACGCACGCACGCACGCACGCACGCACGCACGCACGCACGCACGCTCGCACGCACGCACGCACGCACGCACGCACGCACGCACGCACGCACGCACGCACGCACGCACGCACGCACGCACGCACGCACGCACGCACGCACGCACGCACGCACGCACGCACGCACGCACGCACGCACACACACACACACACACGCATACACACGCCCACACACACGCACACACACACACACCACCACCGCCACCACCACCACCGCCATCACGCACGTACGCACCTGGCCCACCACCAAACCACCAAGACGCCACACCACGTCACACCACATCACACGCGCACACACGCACACACACACACACATACACACCACCACCACCACCACCACCACAACAACAACCACAACCACGCACACACGCACGCACGCACGCGCACCACCACCCACTACGCACACGCGCGCGGAGCCACAGGTCCGCTACGACACGCGTCCGCGAATAGAGAAAATCAGCGCCATGGTAAGGGATGGGAGGGAGGGGTAGGATGTCAGATGTTGACGCGAGCGCACCTAACTTGTTAACCTCCTCCTCCTCCTCCTCCTCCTCTTCTCCTCCTCCTCCTCCTCCGCCCCCCTCCCCCTCCCCCTCCCCCTCCCCTCCTTCTTCCTCCTCCTCCTCCTGCCTCCGCCTCCTCTCCTCCTTCTCCTCCTCCTCCTCCTCCTCCTCCTCCTCCCCTCCTCCTCCTCCTCCTCCTCCTCCTCCTCCTCCTCCTCCTCCTCCTCCTCTTCGTCCTCCCGTCCTCCCCCGACGTCCAATAGAGTGCTCCAGGAGAGGAGAAGGACGAGGAGGAGGATGAGGAGCAAGTGCTGCAGCAGCAGGATGAGTGGTACAGTCAAGCCGTATCATAAGGGCGCACGATGAGGATGCAAGGGCCTTCGAAGGCCACGTCGACACTTTGCGAGCGGGGCGCGGCCGGCGAAAGCGGCACAGGAGAGGCCGAGGGGGAAGGATGCGAGGGTAAACTTGGTAAGCTGCTCAACCTTACCATTCGGGTCGACTGTACGCCTCCTCCCGCGGGCCGCGGGCTGGTGGCATGGACGTCGTCCAGGCGTGGCCTCCCTCCTCCTCCTACCGCCCTTCATCGGTGACGACGAGGACGACGACGACGACGACGACGACGACGACGACGACGACGACGACGACGACGACGACGACGACGACGAGGACGACGAGGGCCCTGCAGTAGGCGCGACGACGACGTGCGACGTGCGACGTTCGACGTTCGACGCCCGACGCTCGACGACGTTCGGCGTTCGACGTGCGGCGTTCGACGACGCCGAGGAGACTGCCGAGCCCGACGACGACGCTCCAGGTTCGATAGTCCAGCGCGCCGTCGAACGACCACACCTTCAGGCAGTTGTCGTTGGAGCAGGTCACGACGTGCGCTGACGAGGCGGAGATCCCGCGGATAATGTCGCCGTGGGCCTCCGACGCCGGGCGTCGAGCGCACGGGGGGGGCGAACGCCTCTAGCAGTCTCCTCGCATCCCCCCCCTCCCCGAACCCCATCATCCTAATCCTCCCCTGCTGTTGACGCGGGCCTCCGTCGCCAGGCGGGGAGGAGGGGGAGATCAGGATCGGTTGGTTCTTCATCTGATTCTCGTGTTTCTTCTTCGTCTTCTTCTTCTTCTGCTTCGTCCCCCCCCCACCCCACCCCTCCTAGCCTCCTCCTCCTCCTCCTCATCCTCCTGCCCGTCGTCCTCCTCCTCCTCCTCCTCCTCCTCCTCCTCCTCCTCCTCCTCCTCCTCCTCCTCCATTCCTTTTCCTCATAAATAACTTCCCCCTGTCGCACCCCGAGGTCAATGTTTAGGGCGGGCTGGGCGTTTCGCCGAAGACTTCCTCACCATTCATGACTCTGAAGCTTCAAAAGATGGAGGGCGGATCGTGTTCAAAATGTGGCTCTTGCCTCAGCGCCGCGCACATTCGTTTTTAAAATCGCAAGAGTTTCGCGGATTGAAGGCAGGTCGTTTTCGAACTATGGCTCTGGCCTAAGCGCCGCGCACATTCGTTTTAAACATGTGCAAGAGCTTCGCGCATTGAAGGCGGGTCGTTTTCAAACTGTTGCTCTCGCTTCAGCGCCGCGCACATTCGTTTTAAGAATTTCCAAGAGCTTCACGGATTGAGGGCGGGTGGTTTTCAAAATGTGGCTCTCGCATTCGCGCCGCGCACTTTCGTTTTAAAACATTTGCAAGAGCTTCACGGATTGAGGGCGGGTGCTTTTCAAAATGTGGCTCTCGCCTTAGCGCCGCGCACTTTCGATTTAAGAATGTGAAGGAATCTCACGGAGTACCATGATCAGCGTACCAGAAATGGCGTTTTGGAAGGATTCGGGATTATGCGGGCGCAGCAATTATGTTTAAGAACGGCGTTCTGGCACGATTCCGGATCGTCAAGACGGAGCAGTCAGGTTGATCCGTGGCGTTGAAATCCCAAGAACAATGTTTTGGCATGCCTCAGGGTCTTCAAGGGTGCCTTCCAACGAGGCAGTTACCCCAATGGAGATGAACCATTGTAAGGGCTTCTGAAGAGGGAGCTTGAGGGAGGGTTAATTCCAACATCGTTGATGACTCTTTGGTTTGCACTGGTCCTCCTCCTCCTCCTCCTCCTGCTCCTCCTCCTGCTCCTCTTCCTCCTCCTCCTCTTCCTCCACAATTACACAATATGAAAATACTCTCCCACTTCCCCCGATGGCGTCCCGAAAATATCCGACCCCCCCCCACGTAGTGTTTTTTACACACAAGATTCCCGGGAAACGGGTTTTCGCTTGTGTATTTTTTCCAAAATGCTGCTCTCGCCGAGGCGCCGGCCTAATTTTCAGGCCCCGCTCGTTCCGAATCGTGCTCCCGCTGCAGCGCTGGCCTCATTTCCGTGCTTCCGCTCGCTCCGAATCGTGCTCCCGCTGCAGCGCTGGCCTCATTTCTGCGCTTCCGCCCGTTTCGACTCGTGCTCCCGCTGCAGCGCTGGCGTCATTTCCCGTGCCATGCCACAGCACACGCGCACACACGCACACACACACACACACCACCACCACCACCACCACCACCACCACCACCACCACCACCACCACCACCACCACCACCACCACCACCTCCACCACCACCTCCACCACCACCACCACCACCACCACCACCACCAGCACCACCAGCACCACCAGCACCACCACCACCAGCACCAGCAGCACCAGCACCAGCACCACCACCACCACCACCACCAACAACACAACCACGCACTCACGCACGCACGCACGCACGCACGCGCACCACCACCCACTAGTCCGCGGATAGAGAAAATCAGCGCCATGGTAAGGGATGGGAGGGAGGGGTAGGACGTCAGATAACGCGCGCGCGCACCTAGCTTGTCCCCCTCCCCCTCCCCCTCCCCCTCCTCCTCCTCCTCCTCCTCCTCCTCCTCCTCCTCCCCCTCCTCCTCCTCCCCCTTTCCTTCTCCTTGTGAATAACTCCTCCCTGTCGCACCCCGAGGCCCACTTTTAGGGCGGGCCGGGCGTTTCGCCTGAGACTTCCTCACCACGAATGCCTCTGAAGCTTAAAAATGACAAGAGCTTCACAGGTGGAGGGCGGGTCCTTTTCAAAATGAGGCTCTCGCCTGAGCGCCGCGCACATTCGTTTTAAAACTTTGCAGGAGCTTCACGGATTGAGGACGGGTGGTTTTCAAAATGTGGCTCTCGCCTCAGCGCCGCGCACATTCGTTTTCAAACTTTCCAAGAGCATCACGGATTGCAGGCGGGTGGTTTTCAAAATGTGGCTCTCGCCATAGCGCCGCGCACATTCGTTTTAAAACTTTCCAGGAGCATCACGGATTGCAGGCGGGTGGTTTTCAAAATGTGGCCATCGCCATGGCGCCGCGCACATTCGATTCAAAATTTGCCGGAGCTTCACGGATTGAGGGTGATTCCTTTTCAACATGTGGCTCTCGCCCTAGCGCCGTGCACATTCATTTACAAAAATTGCAAGAGCTTCACGGATTGAGGGCGGGTGCTTTTCAGAATGTGGCTCTCGCCTGAGCGCCGCGCATATTGTTCAAAACTTTGCGAGAGTTTCACAGATTGTAGGCGGGTGGTTTTCCAAATGTGGCTCTCGCCTCAGCGCCGCGCACATTCGTTTTAAAACTTCGCAAGAGCTTCACGGATTGAGGGCGGGTGGTTTTCAAAATGAGGCTCTCGCCTCAGCGCCGCGCACATTCGTTCTAAACATTTGCAAGAGTTTCACGGATCAAAATGTGGCTCTCGTCTTAGCGCCGCGCACATTCGTTTTTACAATTTGCAAGGGTTTCACGGATTCCCATCATCAACGTACCAGAACTGGTGTTTTGGAAGGGTTCCGGATTATGCGGGCGCAACAATTATTTGGATTCACTGTGTGGGAATCCAAATTTGCCGTTCTGATACGATTCTGGATCGTCACGGCGCAGCAGTCAATTTGATACGTGGCGTTGAGATCCCGAGAACAACGTTTTGGCACGCTTCAGGATCTTCAAACTGTTGTCTTCCAACGAAGCAGTTACCTCAATGGAAAGGAACCGCTGCAGGGGCCTATGAAGAGGGAGCTTGGAGGGAGGTGAATTGTTGATGTTGATGACTCTTGGGTTTCCACTGGTCCTCCTCATACAACTACTCCTCCTGCTCCTCCTCCTCATCATCATTCTTCTCTTAGCATCACCATCATCATCGTCATCATCAGCATCATCATCATCATCGTCGTCGTCGTCGCCGCCATCATCATCATCATCCTCCTCCTCCTCCTCCTCATCATCATCATCAGCAGCATCAGCATCAGCATCAGCATCAGCATCAGCGTCATCATCATCATCATCATCATCATCATCATCATCATCACCACTCCTCCTCCTCCTCATCATCATCATCATCAGCATCATAATCCTCAGAGACAGCACCATCATTCTCATCATCATCATCATCATCAGCAGCAGCAGCAGCAGAATGCTCACCATCATCATCACCATCAGCATCAGAATCGTCATTATCATCATCATCCTCATCATCATCATCGTCCCTGGTCCGTCCGTCCGTCCGTCCATCTATCCATCCATCCATCCATCAGTCCACTATCCACCATCCATCATCCAATATCCATCATCCACCATCCATCATCAATCATCCGCCATCCTCCTCCTCCTCCTCCTCCTCCTCCTCCAACTCCTCCTCCTCCTCCTCCTCCTCCTCCTCCTCCTCCTCCCCGCCTCCTACTCCGCAACTCCTCCTCCTCCTCCTCCTCCTCCTCCTCCTCCACCTCCTCCTCACCCTCTTCCACGACCATCATCACCTCATCATCATCAACAGCATCGTCGCATATTCCTCATCATCATCATCATCATCATCATCATCATCATCATCAACAACAACAACAACAACAACAACAACAACAACAACAACAACAACAACAACAACAGCATCAGCATCATCGTCATCATCATCATCCTCATCATCATCAACAACAGCATCATCATCATCAGCATCGTCATCATTATCTGGAGCTTCATCATCACCAGCCGCAGCATCATCCGTAGCATCATCATTAGCATCAGCATCAACATCATCAGCAGCATCATCACCACGATCATCATCATCATCATCATCATCATCATCATCATAATCATCATCATCATCATCATCCTCATCATCATCATCATCATCATCAGTACCACCATCATCATCATCAAAATTCGCATCAGCATCATCATTATCATCCTTCAGGTGACCACCATCATCACCATCAGTATCAGCAACAACACCATCATCACCACAAACAACACCATCATCAGCATCACCGTCATTATCATAATCATCATCACCATCAACACCAACATCATCATAATTACCAGCATCATGGACATCATCATCATCGCCATCATCATCAACACCAGCATCATCACCAGCATCGTCATCATCATCGTCGTACCTTCTCCTCCTTCCCTCCATCCATCCTCCATTCTTCACGAGCCTCGACCGTCAAGGAGGGGAGAGCCTAAGCCCCACTCGCCTCCTTCAAGGTGGGATGTTTGCAACAGCATAGAATGTGTCAACTGATTTGTAAAAGTCGACTCTCCTGTCTAAAAACGAATGCGGTCTCCACCACCACCCACCTCGCAGACTGATCGATTACCCGGGAACCGATGCAAAACACGCATGATCCTGACCAAATGTCCATCCTACCTGTGAATTCATACTATCCCAGCCAGGCCAGTATCAGTACCCCCTCGGTTCCCTTGCAAAAAATACTCTGCGCGCACATTCGCTTTTCAAACTTTTTGAGTTTTCCAGAGTCCACTGCAAAAGACGGACGAAGTGCACACGTGCGCGTCGTCGCGCGCGCATGCCGAAATCAATCAAAAACTCTCAGTTTCGGAAGGGTTTCAAAATCGAGTGTCCAAAACACTTTTCCAACAACAGAAAAAAGTTTCGCAGCGCGGATTTTCAACAAAAGAGCGCGCGCACGCTCTTGCGAATTCTTAAGAGAACCATATGTTTCAATTTTCTTATAATGCTACCCAACGGGCTTCGCGCGCACGCATGTCGGAATCGTTCAAACGCCCTTGCGCGAGCGTGCTGGGGTGGCACGATCCGTGTCAAATAATTCCACGCGAGCCACTCTCGCGCGCCTGCCGCGCGCGCATTTCGAATTCCTTCCCAAACCTTCATCACCGACGCGAAGACGCCGTCATCGTCGTCGGCGTGATCAGCATCGGCGCCGTCACTGGCTGACCCGTCGTCGCTGTCAGCATCGTCACCAGCATCGCTACTGTCATCATCGTGTCTTACATTTGTCGACATTGCCACGATACCGCGCCCGCCCAAGTCGCCGATTCGAACTGAAGTGCCCGCTGGGATGTAACGAGCGGTCAGCGCCACCGCGTTCACGTCGGTCGCGCCAAACTAGTTGGCCGCTGCGCGCGCGAGCATGCGCGGGCTAGCGCGGCCGCAGAGATGCACCGGCCAACACCTAGCACTCATCGCAAACGCTCCCGCATGGGTTTTGCAAACCAAGTTGCGGGTGGGTAGGTGGGATGATTGTGCAAGCAGTGGAGTTGAAAACTTCGAGTTCGGCAAGTGAATTGCACCACGTAGATTACAAAACATAGATTCTCTACCATATATTACACCACAGAAATTGCACAGTATATAATTACAACATACATTGCACAGCATGTATTGCACGTCATTGTATCGCACTACTTATATGACACCATATAGACTGCACTGGATACATGGCACCACGTTGATTGTACCACATGGATTGCTCCACATGGCTGAGGAAGAGGCGGAAGAGAAGGAGGAGGAGGAGAAAGGAGGAGAAAGAGGAGGAGGAAGAGGAGGAGAGGAGGAGGAAAGGGGAGGAGGAGGGGGAGGAGGAGGAGGAAACGAAGATGAGGAGGAATGAAAGAAGACCTCTCGCAAGTGCTCCAACCTTCCGAGAAGTTTTCTGCGTCTTCGGAGAAGGCTGAGAACACTTCTCAGAAGAACCGGGGACTTCCGAACCTTTTTGAGAAGGCCTTCTCCTTCTCCTTCTCACTCCCCCCCGGGCTCGCCACCGAGGAACCAGTGCCAGCCGAAGAAACATCAGCTACGGCAGACCTGGCGTGGTGATCCTGGTCCATGTTTGGTGCTCGGGGGCTCCATCACGAACCGCCTCCCCTCACATGGGGCCCTGGCCATACCCGAGCCATTCATTTGGACACCCGAAATGGGTACCGAAAGAATGGGCAACATGCCCAACAACAAATGTTGTCCCGAACCAACAGCGGCCGCTGTTGGGCAGGCGGCCTTCTGTCTCAAATGAACACAGGCCGCGGCGGCGCGGACAGCGAGTCCTGTTGAAAATGAACGGGAACTGCTGTTGGGCATCGTACCCATTCTTTCGGTACCCATGTCGGGCGTCCAGAATTCAGGCTCCCGCCCCGCCACCCCGCCCGCGCGCGCCGGCCCGCTGGCGCGGCCTCCTTCACCGTGGTGATGCACTCCGCTCCTCGGAACACGCGCAGCGAGCGGTCCTGGCGGCGCCGCGCGGTGCGAGGCCGGGCGAGGCGGGGCGGGGCGGGGTTGCCGCCGAGGCGACTGCCGAGATGGCCCCTGGAGCCTCCAAGATGACTACCTACCAGACCACCCCAACCCAACCCGAAGACCCGAATTTCGGGTTGGGGGGGGTAAGGGTTCCACATGTGTTTTTTCGATATTTCCCGGACCCCCCCCCACTGGAAATCGAGGGTAAATCTGAGCCTTCGGGTTGGGTTGGGGTGGTTTGGTGGGTGGTGACAGGATGCCCCGCTGTGCACCAGTAGAGGAAAGAGAACTATGCACATGCACCGATTCTGGCCAGGCCCAACCCTGAGCCCAGGATCGGTGCATACGCCCCCTTGCCTTGGCCGGGAAGGTATATGCACCGAGCCTGGGTCAAGGACGGGCCTTGCCAGGATCGGTGCAAGTGCATAGTTCTCTTCGCCCGAGCTGTGCACCAGGGTCCCCCGAGGTGGCCTCCGAAGGCGGCCCCTTCGCGACTCCGCAGGAGCGCGAGGCGACACGAGGCGCGACGCGAGGCGCGGCGCGAGGCGGCGCGAGCGGAGGGGAGGAGATGCCCCGCGTCATCACCGCGCCTCCGCTGGCACAGCGCCTCCTCCTCCTCCTCCTCCTCCCCCTCCCCCTCCTCCTCCTCCTCCTCCTCCTCCTCCTCCTCCTCCTCCTCCTCCTCCTCCTCCTCTTCGCGCCTCCGCTGGCACAGCGCCTCCGCTGGCACGACGCCCCGAAACAAAATACAGTCGGACTTCAGTGGACGGGACACGCGAGAGGACCAGAGACCCTTCCGAGGGCCACATTGCCTTAGGAATGCGGGAGGCACGGGTCGCGAGACTCGGGACACAGAGGTGCCCTTGATTCGGCGGGGTCGACCTACTGATCCGGGCCGGCGGTGTGTGCCAACAGATGCTGAGCTCCAGGCCCCGCCTCTGTGTAGGACCTCTCTCGAGCTGCATCGATCGGAGGGGGCCCCTGGGGCCAGGAACAGAGCGGCAACCCCAGCCGAGTCTGTTTACGCGGGATGGCGCCACGCTGCCTAATACGTCGTCGTCATCGTCGTCGTTGTCTTCGTCTTCATCGTCGAACGTCCTCGTCGTCGTCGTCGCACGTCGCGCGTCGAACGGCGAACCTCGACGCAGTCAACTCTTACACTGCCTTCCTGTTCGCCGAGCTGGAGTGACCACGGCACAGGGGAGGGGGCGGGGATCTCCTCCTCCTCCTCCTCCTCCTCCTCCTCCTCCTCCTCCTCCTCCTCCTCCTCCTCCTCCTCCTCCTCCTCCTCCTCCTCCCCCCCCTCCTCCTCCGCCTCCTCCTCCTCCTCCTCGCCAAGTCCTGCGACCCTGTGACGATCTCTCCAGTGGGCAACACGGCCACCGTCACGGCGTGGGAGCCCGCCTTGGAGGCCGCTGCGTCGCGCCATCACGCCTCCTGCTGCCTTCGCCTCCTATGGCCTCCGCCTGCCTCGGCCTTCTCTCCTCGTCCTCTATCTCCTCCTCCCACTCCCCCTCCCCCACCTCCTGCTCCTCGTCCTCGTCCTCGTCCTCGTTCTCCTCCTCGTTTTCCTCGTTCTCCTCCTACTCCTCCTCCTCCTCCTCCTCCTCCTCCTCCTCCTCCTCCTCCTCCTCGTCTTCCTCCGCTCAAGCCATTCAGGCGCAAGCACCAAGTCCTCTTCCCCCGAGGAGAGGCCGCGCGTTTGCGCTTCCTCGGTGCCTCCACGTGGCGCTTGAGGGACAACCACAGACGAGAGTCCAGCCCAACTCTCCAGCTTTGGTTGACTAAAGCCGAGGATAGCCATGAGCCGTCTGTGGTCAGAGTGTCAGCACTGCGGGCGACAGGAATACAATGAGAAGCTGATCGACCGAGGCCAAAAATGTGTTTGTGGCCAGAAGGTTTCGTTATACAAGCCCAAGAAGAATTTGTCTGTTTCTGGCGGTGGTAGTGGCAGTGGACAGACCACGCCCAAGAGTGCTCTGCGGAAATCGGTCCGTTTGTTGAGGGGCAGGACACTCACGTTGGAGGTGGAGGGTCGCATCAGTCCACTCCCAACACATCCCCGCGCGGATCTGCAGGCGTTCAGAGAGACCAGCAGTCTGTGGCTTCACATCTGCAGGCAGCTCTCCAGGCAGCTCGGGATCCTGATTTGCGTGCCAGTCTACAGCAGCAGCTCGAGCGGCTCCAAGCCCAGAAGGGACTAGGGGCAGCCAATGTTGTTCAGGCCATGCAGCAGGCTGATGGCGCGTGGAGAGATGCGAAGAATCGACACCAGCAGGCGGTCACTTCAGCATTGCGATTGGAAAAAATTGGCAGCTGCACGCGACAAGGAAGCTAATGTATCCAAGTTGGTGGCCGAGACAGCCCTCGCCCGAGCACAAGCGGCAGCCGCTGTGGCTACGCTCGAGGGAGTGTCCGTCAGCTCGGCCGTCAACGAGGAGAAAAAGCCTTTCGATGTCGTGTGGGACGAAGATTTGTTCAACAACTTGGGCCAGCTCGAGTGTGAGCAGTCCGAGCGTGATTGGTTAAAGAAGTGCTTGGTCGAGTTGCAGGCGCAGAAGGCGTCGATCTCTACCAAGGCCGACGAGGTTACCCAGCTGGTTGAGCGAGCTAAGGCCACCAAGGCCGCCATTTCTGAGAGGTTGGCCAAGAAGCGACGCAACAGTGCAGGTGAAGCAGATGGCAGCTCCTCGTCGGGGAGTACTCCAGCAGCTACATCCGATGCGAATGGTGAAGGATCGTGCCCTGCGCCATCTGCCGACGACGAGGCCAAGGCCAAGCTCAAGGCCGAGAGGGGGGCCAAGATCGCGGCGGAGGCGGGGAAAATCTCGCAGGCGCAGTTCATCGCTCAGAGGCATGCGGAGCAAGCTGCAGAGCCAGATCCTGATCAAGAGCTGTGACTAGGGACTGCAAAGTCCCCACATGTGGCCTACGAGCCACGCCATCGACCTCAGTTGCCAGAATTCTCCACCGTGCTGTTCGGGAATGTTAATGGGCGACAAGGTGTGGGACTCCATTGTGGCCAACTTCGAGGCGGGCAAAGTAGACGTCTGCGCTGTCGCTGAGACGCATGTTTCACGTTCAATTCGGCCACCTGGCTTAAAAAGGCTCGGCGAGCCAACATCAGATTGCATATGAACCCCGCTCGCAAGACTGTTCGTGCTGTCACGGTGCTCGGTCAAGATCGTGACACGGATGGGGGGGGGGAGTGGATTTTAACGCCTGGTCACAGGCAAGCACACTCCCTCGTTCACCAGCTCGATCGTGTTCAAGAGTTCCAGTACGACGGGCAGGTTGCAATTGATGGTTTTGCGGCTGTGCATATACATATGTCAGGGTACTCGTATGTTCTAGTTGCCTCTTACGCTTTCACTTCGCGTCGGCTTGGCCGGCATGAACCCTGCTAGGTTCGGTAAGCTGGGGGGCCTTTTTGGCCGCGCTGAAACTTCCATGGGTCCTCGTGGGAGATTTCAACCTGTCCGCGGCCGTCCTCGGTAAAGCTGGATGTTTCACTCGCGTAGTACCGTAGGCGGCCACCCTGTGCACCCTAGTACAGAATACACGTGTGACGCGGGTAAGTCTGGTTCTAATACCGACTTTGCCGTCATCAGCGCGGCCGCAGCCCCCTTTTTTCATTCGATTTCGCCGGTTGTTAAGGTCCCGTCGAAAACTCACTGCGGCCTCAAGATTTTGATGAGATCAACAGGTAAGCAGTTAATTCCGAGGGCCCTTCTGCTTCCGACCAAGTTACCTCAAGTTGCCAGGCCCACCACGAGGCCTACTGAGGGTTCCAAGTCTCAGGCAGCCAAAGCACAGCGAAAGCTTAAGGCTGAAGTATTTGCCGATCGTAGGTCGCAGTATTACTCTAATCTCTTTGGTGACGCGTGGCCGCGTGAGGACGACGAACGCAAAACGCACCCGAGAGGTCATCGCACCCACCGACCTCGACCAATTGTCCGATGTGCCATCCGAGGAGGATCCCTGGGCGCACGAGCAGAATTTCGTAAGTGCTCACGCGCCAGAATCACATGAGCGGCAGGATGCACCCGACTCTGAGAGGGACGGCCCTAGCTCGTCCGACCTGCAAGGGCGGCAGGATGCGCCCGTCTCTGGGAGGGGCGGCCCTTGCCCTGCTGACGGCAGTGCCCACGGCCGTTTGGGCCAGCATGGCACCCCCATCATGGGAGGGCGTTTTCATCTGCCTCATTATGCTCAGTCTAGTGCGTGGGGAATTGCTGGTGATGATCACATATCGTCGTCTCAGAGCCATACAGTCGACCCCCTTGCTGTTTGTGTTGAGCAGCCCCCCTCAGGTACAATCGAAGAGGCTAATGTTCTGACCTTTCAAATATCCGATGAGACTTGGGTTAATGCCCGTGCTCAGGTTGGTCTCTTGCCTTCGCCGCCGCCTGCTCCTGCTTTTGCTGCCCCCGTAGCTGCCAGGCTCGGGTCCCAATCCGTAGCTCAGGTTTCTGCGTTATATGGCTCTTGGGTGAAGGCAGTCGAGTTGACGATATGCGATCATCATGGCATTGCACCACTACCTGGTATTTCGAGGGCACAAGGCCACGCATTCGTTGTTCAGCAGGTGCGTGTCCCAAGCAAGACTCGGGTAACACCTTTTAGCAATGTTATTGCTACTTGGTGGGAACAGCTCTCGGTTGTATTGGAGCGTACTCACGGGCACAGGTCCAAAGGCAATGGGGTTGTTCAGAGAGAGCTACTACGAGTGGCGCTTCGGCATCTTATGGATGAGGCCCCCGACAGGGCCCACACGGGGATTCGGTCTGGGGTGGAGCCGTCTTCGGCAGCGTGGCCCATGCTCATGCAAAGAGGGGCTTCAGTCTCAGCGAATATTCTCCAGAAGTTTGTCAAGACAGCACAGAGCATTGCAGCGCGATGCCGACGTAGGGCATTACGCGCCTCTCTCGACGAGCTTAAAGGTTGGATTACTACCAAGGAGGCTGAGGGTTCACTGCATCGAGCGATTCGTGCTGATCCCCAGGTCGCCGATGAAATTGTCACTGAGACCACCGTGTTTTGCAACCCTATTGGCATGGTGGACCAGAAAGCAAGACTGTTTATCAAGTTGTGGACCCCCAGCCCAGTGGACACCGATGCAGTATGCCGCGCGTTTGAAGAAGTGTGTGCGGTGGCATCTTTAGAGCCACTCGAACCATTGGATCTCGCCGATATACGTAGAGCAACGCATCCATTCAAGCCTCGCGCAGGCTTAGGGGCGGATGCACTCGCTCCATTGGATTTTGAGAGGTCACCTGACTTGGCTCTTGACGAGCTGCGCGTTTTGTTTACGGTTGTAGAAGAAACTCTGGCCTGGCCCACCCAAGTGTCCCTGGTCCTTGGGAGACTTCTGCCCAAAAAGTCTAAAGGGGATAAGGTGATTGGAGTTCTTACCATGTTTACCCGCGTGTGGTCTAAAGCCAGGGAACCTGTCGTTCAAGCGTGGAGTTTGGCCAATGAGCCAAGCTGGGACGCAGCTGTCAAAGGCAATGGAGCCTTGCAGGAAGCATTCCATCGTGTTTTGGAGAGTGAGGTGACTGGCGCCCTGGGGGGTCCCTCAGGTAAAGGTCTTTTAGATGTAGAGAGCTTCTACGATTCGATGGAATGGGCGGCGCTTATTCGGACAGCGTTAAGGCTAGGATTTCTTGCTACCACTCTCTATTTAGAATTACTTCTTTGTGTCTCGCCTCGCACATTGGGGCAGAGGGGTTCATATGCAGACGCGTTTTGCCCGTCACGGTCCATTATCCAAGGACTCCGTTCTGGGACCAGATTTGCAAGGTGTTTGGTGTTTTTTGTTATTCATCGTATTACGATTGCACGCGAAAACATGTCCACCAGGATCTGGATCGACGATCTGCCACAAAGAGTTGTTGGGTCCCGGGCGAGCGTTCGCAAGCAGTTGTTTAAAGGTTTATTGGCCACTTGTCTGGGCCTACAAAGCGTTCAGTTTCGTGCATCGCCAAAGCCGGTGATCATCTCTTCGCATATTCCTGATGCCAAGTTCATTGCCACTCGACTGCCACAAGCAGGATTTACAGTTTCGGCATTTGCGCAGACAGGATATTTGGGAACGGATTTGGGAAGAGGCAGAAGGCATGCTCGAGGCAATAGAACTAAACGAGTGGTCAAAGGTGTGGCAATGCATTCTAGAGTACTGCGTTTCGCCCGTGCTGCTCGCAAGTATGCTGTTACAGCCAAGCTCGAGAGAGCTGGCACTCTTGCCGCGCAGCTGTACGCACATCAGATTCATGGTGTATTTGGATCAGCTATGATCCGTTGCCGTCGTCAAATGGGGGCTGTTTGTGGGTCTGGGAAAAAGGGGCGCTGCCTCACGACCCTCCTGGATTTAAGGGCTCCCATGGGTGACCCGGCTGTGTATTTTTCTCTGCTGTGTTTCGAATTTTGGATGAGACAATGGATCATGCAACGTTCCATCCGTTCTGGAGTTCGTAGGGCTTGGCCCGCGTTGTTACGCAAGCTTCAGCAGACCGCTCCTCAGCATCGGTCTCGCCACGTTAGGGGACCCATGAGGGCCATCATGCTGTATTTACTTGAGGCTGGATGGGAACCCTTGGAGCCCGATCATTGGAAGGCCCCTCCTGACTTTCCTGGAGATTTGGAGGCTTGGAAGTTTCCCGAAGAAGGACTCTCGGGCAATAGTATTTTAGATTCTCCTGAGCCTGTTATTCGGGACGTTATGTCATCTATTCAGTCTAAGCTGTGGCAGCGCGCGGCTGAACACTGGTGCGGTGATGGAGTTCAGAATGGAGTGGACAACGCGTCTTATCGCAGGCTCATTTCCCAGCTCAAGCTGGTTTCGCAAGGCGAGCGCTTGAGTGAACTTATGGTGTCGATTGCCGTTCGGGGTATTTGGCCCAGGGCTCGAGTTAAGTCTGAGTTGGACTCCAGCTTTGACGACTTATGTCCACGGTGCCAGAAGTATCCTGAAACCGCGTTTCATCGGGTCTGGGGTTGCGAAGATAATGTTGGCGCTGCGGCATATGAGCAATCACAGGACCTTGTTGCAGAAGCGTTCACTCAAGCGGAGGCTGCACCTTCTTTCTGGCTACGTGGCCTTATTCCAGCGTCCGCCAGTGCACTTCCTCCTCCTCCCGACACCGAGTTCTGGTGGACATCAGGATGTAATGATTTGTGCGCTGGTTCCATGGGACGTGGGGTGCCTGGGAACCCGCTCCTGGTCTTCGGCGACGCGTCTGGTGGGAACACTTCGGGTGAAAGCAGGTTTCGCCGTGTCGGTGTTGCTATTGTCACGTTCGGTTGTTTCTTCCCACTCTCCATTCGGTCGCCTGCTTTTGGACGGCTACCAGGCTGCCGCCAATCTGTGCCTCGGGGTGAATTGCTGGCTTTCGAGTTGGCTCTGCGCACAACAGTCGGACATATCTGTTATGTGACCGACAACGAGTCGGTGATCCGAGGATTTTATGGAGGAGAATGCGAGGTGCCATGTGGTGCTGACGCTGACTTGTTGTTGAGAGTTTCAGAGCTTCTGACGCAGAGGGTTGGAGAGATTGCCATGACGTTCATCAACTCTCATAGTTCGAGTTCTGATGTTGTTGATCGCTCCATCCCCTCTGCTCTTATTGCAGGTAATGCTGTTGCAGATGTGCTCGCGGGTGAGGCAGCCACCCGCGCCCAGGTTCCACAAGCTGCGAGGCATCAGGTCATGGTCGTGGAGAAGAGGGCGTGGCAGGTGCGGCACCGCCCGCTACGTGCGCCCCTGGACGCCATGCAGGCCGAGGAGCGGGGCTGCGGAGGCAGGAGAGCGGGGCCTTCCCGTCCCCCCACCCGTCCTCCCGCCCCTTCTGTCATGGCCGCGTTCTCCTCCTGTCATCAGCTCGACGAGTCCAGGAAAAGATGTCTTTCTTGTTTTGGTTCTGCCACTTGGGCCACAATGAAGGAGTGGCATGAGTCCGCGTGTTTCACCCCGACCCTTGTTAATGATAAGTACTTTGCCCTTCCCTTGGGGGGGGCGGCTCCACATTGCGGGGGGTTGGGCTCACGAGACGCATTATTTGAGGCTCCACAGGGCCCATAATCTTTGGTTGTGTCAAGCTTGTGGCTTATATGCTCATGTTATTATGCGTGAGCAGTCGAAACCATGTTCCCATAAGCTTGAGTCCCATCGACGAGAACATTTATCTCGCATCGAAGATGGGTTATGGCCGAACGCTCCCAGTGCTACTGAGAAGCTCAATCGTGGCCAGTAATCCTCGAACCACTACGTGGGATAGCCTGTTCCTGTTCCTGTTCCTCCTCGTCTTCCTCCTCCTCCCTCGCCGCCTCCTCCCTCATCCTCAGGATCCCTCCTCCTCCTGCTCCTCGATCTCTTCCTCCCTCCTCGTCATCCTTCCTCATCATCTTCCTCCTCTTCATCCTCCTCCTGCCCTTCTGAATGCCCTCCCCTCCTCTCCACTCTTCCCTGATGCGCCAAGCACCTCGCCAATCACGAAGCCGCGTATCCTTTCGCACTCTACATGTGCGTTGCCGCCTCAGTCAAGCCCATCGCGCGTCGATAAGTTGTGCATTGTTCATGCCGCATCCCTCGACAAGATATACACCGTGACAACAGCCCCCTGCCGTCGCAGAGTTATACTTATGCAATTGACTTTCAGCCAGCTCCGCTGCAGTAGAGACAACAAGATAACTCCTCCTCCTCCTCCTCCTCCTCCTCCGCCTCCGCCTCCGCCTCCGCCTCCGCCTCCGCCTCCGCCTCCGCCTCCGCCTCCGCCTCCGCCTCCGCCTCCGCCTCCGCCTCCGCCTCCGCCTCCGCCTCCGCCTCCGCTTCCGCCTCCGCCTCCGCCTCCGCCTCCTCCTCCTCCTCCTCCTCCTCCTCCTCCTCCTCCTCCTCCACCTCCTCCTCCTCGCCTCCCCCCTCCTCCCCCTCCCCCTCACCCCTCCCCCTCCCCCTCCCCCTCCCCCTCCCCCTCCCCCTCCCCCTCCTCCTTCCTCCCCGCCCCCCCCACCTCGCCTCCTCCCTCCCCCCTCCCCCACCCCTCCCCCTCCCCCCCCTTCCCCCTCCTCCTCCTCCTCCTCCTCCCCTCCTCCTCCGCCTCCTCCTCCTCCTCCTCCTCCTCACTCCTCCTCCATCGCCGCTCCGGCCTATCGCTCCGCCTCCGCCTCCGCCCCCTCCGCCTCCTCCTCGCCTCCCTCCTCCTCCTCCTCCTCCTCCTCCTCCTCCCTCCTCCTCCTCCTCCTCCCTCCCCTCCCCCTCCCCCTCCCCCCTCCCCCTGCCACCTCACCATCCACCCTCCGCCTCCTCCACCCTCCTCCTCCTCCTCCTCCTCCTCCACCTCCTCCTCCGCCCTCCTCCTCCTCCTCCTCCTCCTCCTCCTCCTCCTCCTATCGGGTGGCATCCTCCTAGTCTGTGCACTTGCTGTGCCCTTGCAGCAGCAGGTACGAAGTGCTGCAGTCGCACGCTGGATAATCGCAGAGACTCTCCCAGGACCCCGCCAAAGACCTGGACCGATATGTGGGAAACCAGGGGCTCCCCAGATTGACCACCTTGTCACAACGCGGGCGCCGATCTACCCCCCTGGCATACACATGACTGGCGCAGCAAATGCCTTACGAGCCAGATAAAATGTGAGCTGACGCGTCTGCCTCAACATCACTTGTCGACGGGCACATGCGTCACGGACACGAGAAGCAACTCTGGCGTCAAGACTCCCATCGGCCTGGTAACCCCTCGACGACGACGACGACGTCGACGACAGCCCGCCCACAGCTCCCAACGAGACCGGACGACCCATAGACGACGGGAGTCGTTCGCCTGAGCGGCGGGCCTCGAGATACCAGGGCACGGCATAACAACCTATTTGGCCCTAGCTCCTTTCTCCATCCCTCTTTCTGTTCCCCCTTCTGCCAAACCCCCTCCCTCCTCCTCCCCCTCCTCCTCCTCACTCCTCCTCCTCCTCATCATCACCATCACCATCACCATCACCATCACCATCACCATCATCATCACCATCACCATCACCATCACCATCACCATCACCATCACCATCATCATCATCATCATCATCATCATCACCATCATCATCATCATCAGCAGCATCATCATCATCACCCTCATCCTCCTTCGCATCCTCCCTCGATCCTCGACCCTCATCCTCCATCCTCCACCTCCTCCTTCTGCCTCCTCCTCCTCCTCTTCCTGCTGCCTCCGCTTATTATCATAATTTGTCTTCCTCGCAGTGATAGCAGTATTACCATTAGTGGTAACTGACTATGTTTTCATTACTATTTCTATCAGTGGCCTTAACACCATTATCATAATGTGTGTTATACGTAGTAGTGATACTACTACTATTGTACGAATGAGAATATGAATAAACAATGTTGGTATGAGCTGTGTTATTAATGCTGTTGATACTAATGCTATTATGTTTCGTATTCGCATGTGTGTTGTTATGAATAGTATCGCCACGTGTATTCGCAAACTTGGAGTGCAGTATCCCCAAACAGGGTTTTTAGACCCACTGCGGTTTCCAAGGTCGATTGCGTGCCCGTCCAGTGCGGGCTGGCATGGCATGGTAAAACATGCCTCCTCCTCCTCCTCCTCCTCCTCCTCCTCCTCCTCCTCCTCGTCCACCTCCTCTTCATCCCGAAAGGCATCTCGGAGCCCAGAGTTGCGAGGATGTCGCCAGCGTAACGGGCTGGACCACCTCGCGCGCGGCATTTCGGACCCCAGAGTTGCGACGATGTCTCGGGCGAAACGTGCTGCGAGGAAGTCTCAGGCGAAACGGGCCGGACCACCTCGAGCGCGGCGTCTCAGAGCTCCGAGTTGCGGGGGCCTCCTGGTGCCTCCTGGGGCCTCCTGGGGACCTCCTGGGGCTTCCTCATGGGCCTCCTGTGGCCTCCTGAACTCCACCTGGGGTTTCCTGAAGCATATTGGGGCTCCCAGGGGGGATATCTAACCTGTGGCCGCTTGGGCCCCTCAAAATACAGGAGGGGGCACAAGAGCAGGAAAAATCAACGAATCGACACCGGATGTGTATTAACTTGACACGTTCTGATAGAGGGCCTCCTGGGGCCTCCTGGGAGCCTCCTGGGAATCTCCTGCGGACCCCTGGGGCCTGTCCTGGGGCGTCCTGCTGCCTCCTGAACTCTCTGGGGGCCCTCCCCCTCCTCCTGCTGCTCCCTCAGCACATCATTCCGCCTCCTCCTTCTCCTTCACATCCTCCTTCTCCTCCTCCTCCTCCTCCTCCTCCTCCTCCTCCTCCTCCTCCTCCTCCTCCTCCTCCACCTCCTCTTCATCCCGAACGGCATCTCGGAGCCTAGAGTTGCGAGGATGTCTCCAGCGTAACGGGCTGGACCACCTCGCGCGCGGCATCTCGAACCCAAGAGTTGCGACGATGTCTCGGGCGAAACGTGGTGCGAGGAAGTCTCAGGCGAAACGGGCCGGACCACCTCGAGCGCGGCGTCTCAGAGCTCCGAGTTGCGGGGGCCTCCTTCCTGGGGCCTCCTGGGGACCTCCTGGAATCTCCTGGAGACCCCTGGGGCCTGTCCTGGGCGTCCTGCGGCCTCCTGGTGCCTCCTGGGGCCTCCTGGGGACCTCCTGGGGCTTCCTCCTGGGCCTCCTGTGGCCTCCTGAACTCCACCTGAGGTTTCCTGAAGCCTCTTGGGGCTCCCAGAGGGGATATCTAACCTGTGGCCGCTTGGGCCCCTCAAAATGGAGGGGGGGGCACAAGAGCAGGAAAAATCAACGAATCGACACCGGATGTGTATTAACTTCACACGTTCTGATAGAGGGCCTCCTGGGGCCTCCTGGGAGCCTCCTGGGAATCTCCTGGGGGCCCCTGGGGCCTGTCCTGGGCGTCCTGCGGCCTCCTGGACCTCTCTGGGGCCTCCTGAGGCTCGCAGGGTCCCATGGAGGATATGTAACATGTGGTCTTCTGGGCCCCCAGGCTGGACCACCTCTTGCGCAGCATCTGAGAGCTCAGAGTTCCGACAATGTCTTGTGCGAAACAGGCCGGACCACCTTGCGCACGGCATCTCAGAGCTCAGAATTGCAAGGATGTCTCAGGCGAGACGGGCCGGACCACCTCGCGCAGGGCATCTCAGAGCTCAGAAGTTCGAGGATGTCTCAGGCGAAACAAGCCGGACCACCCTCGCGCGGCATCTCCGAAGTTAGAGTTTCGAGGATGTCTCAGGCGAAACGGGCCGGACCACCTCGCGCAAGGCATCGCAGAGCTCAGAGTTTCGAGGATGTCTCAGGCGAAACGGCCCAGACCACCTCTCGCACGGCACCTCGGGGCTCAGAGTTTCGAGGATGTCTCAAGCGAAACGGCCCGGACCACCTCTCGCGCGGCGTCCCGGAGCGCAACTTTTCGAGGATGTCTCAGGCGAAACTGCCAATCCTGGCCAACTCAGAAACGAGAGTTGTGAGGATGTCTCAAGCGAAACGGCCAAAACCATAAAATTTGTGTGAGGATGTCTCTGCTCCGCCTTCCCTCGGCCGGAGTTAGTTTCTATCACAACAGCACCCCGTTCAGCAAGCTGTTTGGGGAAAAATCGTGACGTCGGATGTCTGGGAGGGCGGAAGGCAGTGCGCGCATGACGGATGCTGAGGCGGCAGAAACGACGACGGCGGGGACGGGGAGGCGGAGGCAGAGGCGCAGCAGCGGGAGGCGGGAGGCGGGAGGAGGGAGGAGGGAAGAGGAACCAGGCGGGAAGTGGGAAGAGGGAGGCGGGAGAAGGAATGAGAGAGGTTGTGATTGGAGCTCCTGTGCTACGAAACGTCTCAGGCAGAATGGGCCAGACCATCTCGCGCGCAACATCTTCGAGCCTCGCATTGCGAGGATGGCTCAATCGAAACGGGCCGGACCACCTCGCGAGCGACATCTTGGAGCTCAGTATTGGAAGGATGTCTCAAACGAAACGGGCCGGACAATCTTCGCACACATTCTGACAAGTCCACGTCGCACTCGCTTCCCGTTAGGTCCTCTCCTGCAACTCCCTTCCTTCTCCCTCCTACTCCTCCTCCTCCTCCTCCCCCTCCTCCTGCCTGCTCCCTCATGCACATCATCCGCCTCATCCTTCTCCCTTCCATCTCCTTCTCCTTCTCCTCCTCCTCCTCCTCCTCCTCCTCCTCCACCTCCTCTTCATCCCGAACGGCATCTCGGAGCCTAGAGTTGCGAGGAAGTCTCCAGCGTAACGGGCTGGACCACCTCGCGCGCGGCATCTCGGACCCCAGAATTGCGACGATGTCTCGGGCGAAACGTGGCGCGAGGAAGTCTCAGGCGAAACGGGCCGGACCACCTCGAGCGCGGCGTTTCAGAGCTCCGAGTTGCGGGGGCCTCCTGGGGCCTCCTGGGACCTCCTGGTGACCTCCTGGGGCTTCCTCATGGGCCTCCTGTGGCCTCCTGGACCCCACCTGGGGCTTCCTGAAGCCTCTTGGGGCTCCCAGGGTGGATATCAAACCTGTGGCCGTTTGGGCCTCTCCAACTGGAGGGGGGGGCACAAGAGCAGGAAGAATCAACGAATCGACACCGGATGTGTATTAACTTGACACGTTCTGATAGGCGGCCTCCTGGGGCCTCCTGGGAGCCTCCTAGGAATCTCCTGGGGACCCTGGGGCCTGTCCTGGGCGTCCTGCGGCCTCCTGGAGCTCTCTGGGGCCTCCCCCTCCTCCTGCCTGCTCCCTCATGCACATCATCCGCCTATCCGCCTCCTCCTTCTCCCTTCCATCTCCTCCTCCTCCTCCTCCTCCTCCTCCTCCTCCTCCTCGACCTCCTCTTCATCCCGAACGGCATCTCGGAGCCTAGAGTTGCGAGGATGTCTCCAGCGTAACGGGCTGGACCACCTCGCGCGCGGCATCTCGGACCCCAGAATTGCGAAGATGTCTCGGGCGAAACGTGGTGCGAGGAAGTCTCAGGCGAAACGGGCCGGACCACCTCGAGCGCGGCGTTTCAGAGCTCCGAGTTGCGGGGGCCTCCTGGGGCCTCCTGGGACCTCCTGGTGACCTCCTGGGGCTTCCTCCTGGGCCTCCTGTGGCCTCCTGGACCCCACCTGGGGCTTCCTGAAGCCTCTTGGGGCTCCCAGGGGGGATGTCTAACCTGTGGCCGTTTGGGCCTCTCAAAATGGAGGGGGGGGCACAATAGCAGGAAAAATCAACGAATCGACACCGGATGTGTATTAACATGACACGTTCTGATAGGCGTCCTCCTGGGGCCTCCTGGGAGCCTCCTGGGAATCTCCTGGAGACCCCTGGGGCCTGTCCTGGGCGTCCTGCGGCCTCCTGGTGCCTCCTGGGGCCTCCTGGGGACCTCCTGGAGCTTCCTCCTGGGCCTCCTTTGGCCTCCTGAACTCCACCTGAGGTTTCCTGAAACCTCTTGGGGCTCCCAGGGGGGATATCTAACCTGTGGCCGCTTGGGCCCCTGAAAATGGAGGGGGGGGCACAAGAGCAGGAAAAATCAACTAATCGACACCGGATGTGTATTAACTTGACACGTTCTGATAGGCGGTCTCCTGGGGCCACCTGGGAGCCTCCTGGGAATCTCCTGGGGGCCCCTGGGGCCTGTCCTGGGCGTCCTGCGGCCACCTGGACCTCTCTGGGGCCTCCTGAGACTCGCAGGGTCCCATGGAGGATATGTAACATGTGGTCTTCTGGGCGCCCAGGCTGGACCACCTCTCGCGCAGCATCTGAGAGCTCAGAGTTCCGACAATGTCTTGTGCGAAACAGGCCGGACCACCTGGCGCACGGCATCTCAGGGCTCAGAGTTGCAAGGATGTCTCCGGCGAGACGGGCCGGACCACCTCGCGCAGGGCATCTCAGAGCTCAGAAAATCGAGGATGTCTCAGGCGAAACGAGCCGGACCACCTCTCGCGCGGCATCTCGGACCCCAGAGTTTCGAGGATGTCTCAGGCGAAACGGGCCGGACCACCTCGCGCAAGGCATCGCAGAGCTCAAAGTTTCGAGGATGTCTCAGGCGAAACGGCCCGGACCACCTCTCGCACGGCACCTCGGGGCTCAGAGTTTCGAGGATGTCTCAAGCGAAACGGCCGGACCACCTCTCGCGCGGCGTCCCCGAGCATCAGGCGAAACGGCCAATCCCGGCCAACTCAGAAACGAGAGTTGTGAGGATGTCTCAAGCGAAACGGCCAAAACCATAGAATTCGTGTGAGGATGTCTCTGCTCCGCGTTCCCTCGGCCGGAGTTTGTTTCTATCACAACAGCACCCAGTTCAGCAAGCTGTTTGGGGAAAAATCGTATTAGTAGTATTGACATGTTAAATCGATGAACTGCTACTATTGTTACTGGTATTCTTATTAATGGTAATACGAATATTATTGATAGAATGTGCGGATTTCTTCCTCCTCCTTCTCATCCTCATCATCCTCGTCCTCCTCCTCCAGCACCTCCTCCTCCTCCTCCTCCTCCTCCTCCTCATCCCTCCTTCTCATCCTCCCCCCCCACTCCTCCTCCTCCTCTTCCTTCCTCCTCCCTCATCCTCCCGCTACCTCCTCCTCCTCCTCCTCCTCCTCCTCCTCCTCCTCCTCCATCCGTTCCTCGTCTGTGAGATCTGCCACCGTGCCTTGTGCACGCTGAAGCGTAAGAAAATGCCGAGGGCTGCCTGGCAATCAGGACACAAACCATGGACCCGCGCTCCCGAGGCACCGATCCCGTGTAGCAACTGATGCAGAACGGTCCATGCATGCAACCAAGGACACCAAGGTGGCACACGATGCCTCGAGGACGGCCCACGATGGCCACAAGGCGACCCAACATGGCCTCAAGACGGCCCAGGATGTCTCCAAGAGGGCCTAAAAGGGCCACAAGCAGGTCCCGAAGAAGTCAAACTCAATGGTGTCCATTGGTTGTTCAGTGCTGCACGCATTCTCGACGTATCGGGCGTCAGTCAGCTCAAGACGGCCCAAGAAGCCTCCACGATGTCCCAAAGACGGCCCAATATACCCCCAAGAGGGTCTCAAGAGGGCCCATGAAGCCCCACGATGGCTCAAAGAATACCGAAGACTGCCCAAGACGGCCTCTCGTGGGACCCAAGACGGCCGTAGAAAGCCCGTTCGACGGCCCCAAGGCACCCACAATACGGCCAAGAGGGCCGGCCACACGACGGCCGAAGAGAGGTTTCCAAGACCGCGTAAGAGGGCTTCAAAACGGCCAATAAGGTCCCAAAGGACCTCCAAGACTGCCTCACAGGAGGCCAACACAGCCCAAGACGACCCAAACGAGTCCCATGCGAGCTCCCCAAAAAGTGAAGACGACGGGTGTCACATGACGGTCTACCCTTTCCTCCTCCTGATCCTCCTGGTCCTCCTCCTCCTCCTCCTCCTCATCATCATCATCATCACCATCACCATCACCATCATTATCATCATCACCACCACCACCACCACCAGTACCATCATGTTCATCCTCATCCTCATCCTCATCCTCATCCTCATCATGATCGCCATGATCCGCCCCTTCATCCGCATCATCATCGTCATGGTCGTCATCATCGTCATCATCATCATCATCATCATCATCATCATCGTCACCAGCATCATAACCATCATTAATATGAACATCATCCTCCTTATCCTCATCACCTTACAAGCATCATGATAATCAGATTCGCAATCATCATAATCATCATCACCATCATCATCAGCAGCAGCATATTCATCATAAGCAGCATCATCAGCAGCATAATGCTCATCTTCATCGGCATCATTATCACCACCTCCTCATCACCAGCAGCATCATCATCAGCATCAGCAGCATCATCATCATCATACTCATCGCCATCATCACCATCATCATCAGCATCATCATCATGACTTGATCATCATCATCAGTATCAGCATCAGTATCAACATCATCACCACCACTGTCATCATCATACTCGTCATCATCATCATCATCATCATCATCATCATCATCATCATCATCACCATCAACACCATCATCATCATCATCAGCATCAGCATCATAATCAGCAGCATCAGCATCATCAGCATTAGCATCAGCATCAGCATCATCATCACAACCACCACCACCACCATCATCATCATCATCATCATCACCATCGTCAGCCTCATCATCATCAGCATCAGTATCATCAGTATCAGCATCAGCATCATCACCACCACTGTCATCATCATTATCGTCATCATCATCATCATCATCATCACCATCATCATCATCATCATCATCATCATCATCATCATCATCATCATCATCATCATAGTCATCCTCATCATCATCAGCATCATCATACTCTTAATCGTCATCGCCATCGTCGTCGTTATCGTCGTCATCCTCCTCCTCTTCATCATCATCGGCATCATCATCATCACTATCATCCCCATCATGATCAGCATCATCATCAGCATCATCTTCATCAGCATCATCATCAGCATAGGCATCATCATCGTCGTCGTCATCGCCACCACGATCACCATCATCATCATCATCATCATCATCATCATCATGATCAGCATCAGCGACATCATCATCGTCATCATCACCATCAACACCATCCGCATCATCACCATCAAAATCATAATCGTTAGCAACAGCATTAATACCTTCAACATCTGAACCTGATCATCATCAACATCATCATCACCATCATCATCATCAATACCATCATCATCATCAATAGCATCATCATCATCATCATCATCATCATCATCATCAATATCATCATCAACATCATCATCATCATCATCATCAATATCAATATCATCATCATCACCACCATCATCACCATCGTCCTCCCTACCTCCAACCCACCACCCCTCTTCTTCCCACCTGCCCTGTGGACCTTGGTCTTCGGGATCCTCCCCCCACAATCTCTGCCCCTCCCCCCCACTCTCACCACGCCGGAGACCCCCATGTTGCACTTCTCAGCCAGGAACGACGCTTACTCCCTACTCTACACATTCTCCTCCAGAAAAGAAGGACCTTCGTTCTTAGGGCCCCACAGCACCTGGCCTCCGCCTAGTCCTGACCTTGCCGTCTCGCACCTTCTTCCCTTTCTCCCTTCCTCCCCCCGTCCTGATCTCTCTGCCTCCCTCCATTGCTCCCCCCTCCCTATCCCCTCCGTCATACTTCACCCTCCCTCGCTGCGTCCATCCTCTATCCTCCCTCCCCTCCTTCTCTTCTCCTCCCATTTTTTTTTCCCCCTTTTCCTCCTTCCTCCGTCCTCCACCCTCCTCCCCCTCCTCCACCCTCCCCCACACTTCTCCACCCTTCCCCTCCTCCTCCTTCCCCTCCTGCTCCTCCTCCTCCTTCCCCTCTCCCTCCTCCTCCTCTCCTCCTCCTCCTCCTTCTCCTCCTCCTCCTCCTCCTTCCTCCTCAAAAACAACTCCTCCTCCTCCTCCTGCCTCCTCCTCCTCCGCCTCCTCCTCCTCTCCTCCTCCTCCTCCTCCTCCTCCTCCACTCCTCTCCTTCAAAAGAACTCCTCCCCGTCGCGCCCTTACGCCGGTCGGAAGGACGGGCCGGGCGTGTCGCCCGAGACTTCCTCACCACTCATGGGCAACAGTTCAACGGATTGAGGGCGGTTGGTTTTCAACATGTGGTGGGATGCACAGAGACATACTAATACTATATGTCCGCCTTGGAGGCGCGCGTCCGACCCGAACATATAGTATACCCATCTTGTAGTATATCGTTTCTCGAGCGGTGTGGCCAGAAAGCGCACGCCACGACGCATACACTACAAGATTTCTCGGTGCGCGCGTCGCCCCTGGGGGGGCGACGAACACATAGTATAAGTATGCTGGGGGGATGCCGATGTGGCTCTCGCCTGAGCGCCGCGCGCACTCGTTTCAACAAATATTGCCAGTGCTTCACGGATTGAGGGCGGACCGTTTTCAAAATGTGGTCATTGCCTTAGCGTCGCGCACATTCGTTTCAAACATTCGCATCAACTTCACACATTGAGGGCGGGTCGTTTTCAACATGTGGCTCTCGCCTTAGCGTCGCGAATCTTCTTTTCAAACATTCGCAGCAGTTTCACGGATTGAGGGCGGGCCGATTTCAAAAGGTGGCTTTCGCCGTAGAGCCGCGCGCATTCTTTCTGAAATTTTGCAAAAAAAACTTCTGAGATTGAGGGCGGGCCGTTTTCAAGATGTGACTCTCGCCTTGGCGCCACACACACATTCGCTTGAAAAATTCGCAACGACTTCACGGATTGAGGACGGGCCGTTTTCAAAGTGTGGTCTCCGCCCCAGCGCCGCGCACATTCGCTTGAACATTGTGCAACAGTGTCACGGATTGAGGGCGGGGCGTTTTGAAAATGTGGCTCTCGCCTCAGCGCCGCGCGCCTTCGTTTTTAAGACTGCGCAAGGGCTTCACGGAGTGAGGGCGGACCGTTCTCGGCGCGTGGTTCCCGCCTCAGCGCTGCGCGCATTCGATTTCTTAGACATGCAAGAACTTCACGGACTGAAGGCGGCACTTTTTCAAAATGTGGATATCGACTTAATGCCACGCACCCGCGTCTTCAACAGTTGCTGAAGTTTCACGGATCCCCATGGTCAACGTGCCAGGAGTATGTTGTGGAAGGATTCTGGATTGTGAGGGCGCAACAATTACGTTGATTCGCGGCGTTGAAGTCATAGGAACGGTCTTCAGGCACGATTCCGGATCGTCAAGACGCAACATTCATATTGATTCGTGGCGTTGGAGTCCCGAGAACGGTAGTTTGGCTCACTGTCTCCCAACGGGGCAGTTCCTTCAATGGGAATGAGCCCTCGTTGGGGCCCACGAAGCGGAAGTTTGCAAGGAGGGTTCATTCCAGCATCATTGATGCGTCTTGGGTTTACACTGGTCCTCCTCCTTCTCGTCCTCTTCCTCCACCTCCTCCTCCTCCTCATTCTCGTCATCCCCTTCCTCCTCCTCCTCCTCCTCCCTCCTCCTCCTCCTCCCTCTCCTCCTGCTCCTCCTCCTCCTCCTCCTCCTCCTCCTCATCCCCCGCCGCCTTCTCCTCCGGACGCCAGGCCACTGATCAGCTCGGCATAATTCCGCCGGCCCACGGTCCAGAGGCGTGCTAAGATCTCCGGTAACTTGTTAACAATATTTCTAGTTCGCGCGCGCGGAGCGGCCCCTGGGGGCCCCCGGACGAAAAGTACCCCGGCAAGGTCCCGAGAGAAGCCCGGGAGAAGCCACCAGACCACTCCAGGGGAGGGTATTTTTCGACACCCCTCACGAGGATCGTGGCCTCCGAGGGGGGAGCCGCAATCGACTACCCCCAAGAGCCCCCCAAGAGGCCCTGGGGGCCTCCAAAACGCCGCCAAGGAGCCCCAAGAGACTCCCAAGAGGTCCCCAAGAGGCCCCCAAGAGGCCCTAAAGAGGGCTCCAGGGCCGGCGGCATGAGCGAAGCGATTAAATAGAACTTCTCCCTCTCGCACCCGAGGCCAGTTTGTAGGGCGGGCCGGGCGTTTCGCCTGAGAATTCCTCACCATCTATGATTCTGAAGGTTTAAAAACGGCAGCAGCTTCACAGATTAAGGGCGGGTGGTTTTCAACATGTGGCGTTCGCCTTCGCGCGGCGCACATTCCTTTTAAGATGTTGCAAAAGCTTCACGGGTTGAGGGCGGGTGGTGTTCAAAATGTGGCTCTCGCCTTGGCGCCGCGCACATTCGTCTTGAAAGTTGCAAGAGCTTCACGGATTGAGGGCGGGTGCTTTTCAAAATGTGGCTCGCGCCTTAGCGCGGCTTATATGCGCTGTAAACATTTACAAGAGTTCCACGGATTGAAAGTAAGTGGTATTCAAAATGTTGTTCTCGCATCAGCGCGGCGCACATTCGTGTTAAACATTCGCAAGAGCTTCACGGATTGAGGGCGGGTGGTTTTCAACATGTTGCTATCGCCTTTGCGCGGCGCACATTCGTTTCATTCCTAACTTGCAACAGTTGTGCGGAATCCCATCATCAACGTACCTGTTTTGGATAGATTCTGATTATGTGGGCGCAACAGTTACGTTGATTCTCTGCGTGGAAATCCTAGGGATGGCGTTCTAGCGCGATTCAATATCGTCAAGACGCAACGGTCAGGTTGATCCCTGGCGTTGGAGTCCCGAGAACAATGTGTTGGCATGTTTCAGGGTCTTCAAACTCCTCCTCCTCCTCCTCCTCCTCCTCCTCCTCCTCCTCCTCCTCCTCCTCCTCCTCCTCCTCCACTCCTCTCCTTCAAAAGAACTCCTCCCCGTCGCGCCCTTACGCCGGTCGGAAGGACGGGCCGGGCGTGTCGCCCGAGACTTCCTCACCACTCATGGGCAACAGTTCAACGGATTGAGGGCGGTTGGTTTTCAACATGTGGTGGGACGCACAGAGACATACTAATACTATATGTCCGCCTTGGAGGCGCGCGTCCGACCCGAACATATAGTATACCCATCTTGTAGTATATCGTTTCTCGAGCGGTGTGGCCAGAAAGCGCACGCCACGACGCATACACTACAAGATTTCTCGGTGCGCGCGTCGCCCCTGGGGGGGCGACGAACACATAGTATAAGTATGCTGGGGGGATGCCGATGTGGCTCTCGCCTGAGCGCCGCGCGCACTCGTTTCAACAAATATTGCCAGTGCTTCACGGATTGAGGGCGGACCGTTTTCAAAATGTGGTCATTGCCTTAGCGTCGCGCACATTCGTTTCAAACATTCGCATCAACTTCACACATTGAGGGCGGGTCGTTTTCAACATGTGGCTCTCGCCTTAGCGTCGCGAATCTTCTTTTCAAACATTCGCAGCAGTTTCACGGATTGAGGGCGGGCCGATTTCAAAAGGTGGCTTTCGCCGTAGAGCCGCGCGCATTCTTTCTGAAATTTTGCAAAAAAAACTTCTGAGATTGAGGGCGGGCCGTTTTCAAGATGTGACTCTCGCCTTGGCGCCACACACACATTCGCTTGAAAAATTCGCAACGACTTCACGGATTGAGGACGGGCCGTTTTCAAAGTGTGGTCTCCGCCCCAGCGCCGCGCACATTCGCTTGAACATTGTGCAACAGTGTCACGGATTGAGGGCGGGGCGTTTTGAAAATGTGGCTCTCGCCTCAGCGCCGCGCGCCTTCGTTTTTAAGACTGCGCAAGGGCTTCACGGAGTGAGGGCGGACCGTTCTCGGCGCGTGGTTCCCGCCTCAGCGCTGCGCGCATTCGATTTCTTAGACATGCAAGAACTTCACGGACTGAAGGCGGCACTTTTTCAAAATGTGGATATCGACTTAATGCCACGCACCCGCGTCTTCAACAGTTGCTGAAGTTTCACGGATCCCCATGGTCAACGTGCCAGGAGTATGTTGTGGAAGGATTCTGGATTGTGAGGGCGCAACAATTACGTTGATTCGCGGCGTTGAAGTCATAGGAACGGTCTTCAGGCACGATTCCGGATCGTCAAGACGCAACATTCATATTGATTCGTGGCGTTGGAGTCCCGAGAACGGTAGTTTGGCTCACTGTCTCCCAACGGGGCAGTTCCTTCAATGGGAATGAGCCCTCGTTGGGGCCCACGAAGCGGAAGTTTGCAAGGAGGGTTCATTCCAGCATCATTGATGCGTCTTGGGTTTACACTGGTCCTCCTCCTTCTCGTCCTCTTCCTCCACCTCCTCCTCCTCCTCATTCTCGTCATCCCCTTCCTCCTCCTCCTCCTCCTCCTCCCTCCTCCTCCTCCTTCCTCTCCTCCTGCTCCTCCTCCTCCTCCTCCTCCTCCTCCTCATCCCCCGCCGCCTTCTCCTCCTCCTCCTCCTCCTCCATTTCTTTTCCTTATAAATTCGCCGGCCCAACGGGCCAGAGGCGTGCTAAGATCTCCAGTAACTTGTTAACAATATATCTAGTTCGCGCGCGCGGAGCGGCCCCTGGGGGCCCCCGGACGAAAAGTACCCCGGCAAGGTCCCGAGAGAAGCCCGGGAGAAGCCACCAGACCACTCCAGGGGAGGGTATTTTTCGACACCCATCACGAGGATCGTGGCCTCCGAGGGGGGAGCCGCAATCGACTACCCCCAAGAGCCCCCCAAGAGGCCCTGGGGGCCTCCAAAACGCCGCCAAGGAGCCCCAAGAGACTCCCAAGAGGTCCCCAAGAGGCCCCCAAGAGGCCCTAAAGAGGGCTCCAGGGCCGGCGGCATGAGCGAAGCGATTAAATAGAACTTCTCCCTCTCGCACCCGAGGCCAGTTTGTAGGGCGGGCCGGGCGTTTCGCCTGAGAATTCCTCACCATCTATGATTCTGAAGGTTTAAAAACGGCAGCAGCTTCACAGATTAAGGGCGGGTGGTTTTCAACATGTGGCGTTCGCCTTCGCGCGGCGCACATTCCTTTTAAGATGTTGCAAAAGCTTCACGGGTTGAGGGCGGGTGGTGTTCAAAATGTGGCTCTCGCCTTGGCGCCGCGCACATTCGTCTTGAAAGTTGCAAGAGCTTCACGGATTGAGGGCGGGTGCTTTTCAAAATGTGGCTCGCGCCTTAGCGCGGCTTATATGCGCTGTAAACATTTACAAGAGTTCCACGGATTGAAAGTAAGTGGTATTCAAAATGTTGTTCTCGCATCAGCGCGGCGCACATTCGTGTTAAACATTCGCAAGAGCTTCACGGATTGAGGGCGGGTGGTTTTCAACATGTTGCTATCGCCTTTGCGCGGCGCGCATTCGTTTCATTCCTAACTTGCAACAGTTGTGCGGAATCCCATCATCAACGTACCTGTTTTGGATAGATTCTGATTATGTGGGCGCAACAGTTACGTTGATTCTCTGCGTGGAAATCCTAGGGATGGCGTTCTAGCGCGATTCAATATCGTCAAGACGCAACGGTCAGGTTGATCCCTGGCGTTGGAGTCCCGAGAACAATGTGTTGGCATGTTTCAGGGTCTTCAAACGCGTGTGTTCCAACGAGGCACTGCCATCAATGGAAATGAACCGTTGTAAGAGCCTATGAAGAGGGAGCTTGGAGGGCGGGTTAACTCCAACATTTTGATGACTTTTGGGTTTACACTGGCCCTCTTCCTCCTCCTCCTCCTCCTCCTCCTCCTCCTCCACCTCCACCTTCTCCTCCTCCTCCTCCTCCTCCTCATCCTCCTCTTCCTCCTCCTCCTCCTCGTCCTCCTCGTCCTCCTCGTCCTCCTCGTCCTCCTTCTGCTCCTCCTCCTCCTCCTCCTCCTCCTCCTCCTCCTCCTCCTCCTCCTGCCTCCTCCTCCTCCTCCTCCCCCTCTCCTCCTCCTCCCCCTCTGTCCTCCGCCCTCCTCTTCCCTCCACCTCCTCATCCCCCTCCGCCTCCTCCTGCTCCTCCTCCTCCTCCCTCCTCCTCCTCTTCCTCCTCCTCCTCTCTTCTCCTCCTCCTCCTCGTCCTTCTCGTCCTCCTCCTCCTCGTCCTCCTCCTGCTCCTCCCCTCCTCCTCCTCCTCCTTCCTCCCTCCTCCTCCTCCTCCTCCCCTCCTCCTCCTCTCTCCTCCTCCTCCTCCCTCCTCCTCTCCTCCTCCTCCGCGTCCCTCCTTGTCCTCCTCGTCGTCCTCCTCCTCCTCCGCTCCTCCTGCTCCTCCTCCTCCTCCTCCTCCTCCTCCTCCTCCTCCTCCTCCTCCTCCTCCCCCTCCTCCTCCTGTTGTTTCTCCGTTCCTGTTGTAGGCTGATCTTTCCATCTGCGCACCCTCCGGACGAACCTGCCAAAAATACGCACACCGGATGAACAATGCTTCCACACCCTGTATATCACCAAGACACTGTTCAGCGCGTGCCGCGGTTCAGCCCGAAACGCAGCCGCTGGGACCGTCTACGACTTATGCCACGCCCTGCCCGAGATGACACGCCGCATCCCATCGCCAGTTCCGCCAAAGAGGGGTGGAGCGGAGGGACCGAAGCGCGTTTTTCGCCCTGGCGACGGGCTGCCCAGTTCTGGAGGGGCACGGGCGGGCGCCCTCCCATGCCCGAGGCCCGTGCGTCCAGGCTGTGCTTCAGTTCCCCAGTGGCGGTGTCCCACACCTGGCAGGCGAGGCTGGGACGCGCCATCGGGGGTCGGCCCTCGGTGACGGTGAATTGGTGGCGTCCCCCGAACCCTCTGAACCTCGAAGCCACTGGAAGCTTTCAAAACCCTCGGACGCCACCAGAAGCCCCCAGGTTCCAGGGTCACCCAAAGAAGGCTGCGAAGTCCAAAGGACGGCCGAACGGAATCATTCGCAAATCTTGAGAATGGGGATGAGAAGGTGAAGCTTGAAGCGAGATATATGAGTTCTAATGCAACACACAAAAACGGCCGGAGCTGGGAGAGCCACGGGAAAGGGGTGGCAAGGAACGCGGGGGGTTACAACAGAAACCAGAATTTGCTTCGGCCCGTCCCGCCCGTGGGGGGGCCCTCCGGGGTGAACCTCCTGTCTTTGAGCATCCTGGGCCGTCTTGGGCGTCCCCGGGGTCACTTTGGAACCCGCCCGGGATGGCATCCCCATTATCGTCGTCATTATCTTTCTCATCATTATCTGCCACCGTTTGCTGCTTTCTTTTCCTTCCCTTTCCTTTCCAAATCTTTCATTCCCTTTTATGTCCTTTCCTTTCCTGTCCTTTCCTTGTCCTTCTTTCCTCCTCCTTCTCAACCTTCTCTTCGGTCTCCTCGTCGGGCTGGTGGCGACAATCATGTTCCAGGAAGGCTCTCTGGGAGTATCCTGGTTTGGGCCGCGTTGGGACCCTCGTGGAAGGTCCCAGGTTACCCGAACGCGGCTGCAAAGACCGAAGGACGGCCCAGTCGAAACATTTGCACATGTTGACATGGTGGTGAAGCTTGGAAGGGGGAATGGGGGAGGCGCAAGGCAACTAGAGATTCGCGGTAAAAGCTGGGAAGGCCACGGCAAGGAATGTGAGACGGAACGGAAGAGGAGTGCACCATCGGCATCGAATCCACTCGCAGCGGGGCCGCGGACCCGACCTCAGTTCCGCTGGGTCCCCAGGCAACGCTACGCCGAATTGGGATGTTCGGTGGGATGGCGCGGACCCTCCTCCTCCTCTTCGGTCTCCTCATCGGATTAGCGGCGACAATCATGTTCCCGGAAGGCTCTCCAGGAAGATGGTGGGGTGGGCCGTCTTGGAGTTCTCGTGGAAGTTGCCAAGGTACCCCAAATGCGGTTGCAAAACACGCAGGACAGCCAGAGTGAACCATTCGGAAATGTTGTCGTGGTGGGGGAGCTTCGAAGTGAGAGGGGGGAAGCCTAAGGTAACGAAACAAGAACGGTAGAAACTGGGAAGGCCAAGGCTAGAAATCTGTCAATGAGCGAAGGGCGGGTGAGTGCGAAAGCGATTGGAATGGCCTTCGACCCATCCCTCCACCATGCTTACTTAGGTAGTGGGTCAAAAGTCATTCGAGTGTTATGTGTGATGTCGAGGGAGGCGTCGCGGGGTCCTCTTGGGGGCCGCTGTTTGGCCTGTTGGGGGCCGTTTGGGAGCCTTCCGGGGCATCGTGGGGGCTCTCTTTGGGGTCCTCTTCGGGCCTCGTGGCAACCTCTGGGGGCCTTCTTGGGGCTTCCTAGGAGCCTCTTCGGGCAACCTTCGGGTAACCTTTGGGGGCCTTCTTGGGGCTTCCTAGGGGGCAACCTTTGAAGGGCCCCTTCCTAGGGGGGCCTTCTTGGGGCTTCCTTGGGCAACCTTTGGGGGCCTCTTCGGGCCTCGTGGCAACCTCTTGGGGCCTTTCTTGGGTTCGAAAAGCTCGAAATGTCGGTTCATGCTTCTTGTCTACCTCCGGGGCCTCTTGGGCCGTCTGGGGCCGTCAGGCCGTTCCAGGGAGCTTCAAGCGCGTTTCTTTATTCGCGGCGATAAATAACGGGCGTCATAGGGGGGGGGAGCCGGGAGGGAGCATAACGTAACGCCCCCTCCCCGCCGCGCGGTTCTGGCGCAGTGTCCGCGCGCACGACGACGACGACGACGACGACGACGACGACGACGACGGCGACAATGACGACGACGACGACGACGACGACGACGACGACGACGACGACGACGACGACGGACGACGACGACGACGGACGACGGCGACGACGACGACCACGACGACGGCGACGACAACGACGACCGACCACAAAGACGAGGTCGACGACGACGACGACGACGACGACGACGACGACGAGCGACGCCTCCGGAGATCTCCAGAGGTCCCACTGGCCGATTTACCCCCCTACATGGAAAGTGGATCCCCAACTGGGGTGCTAAGATAGTGGGGGTCTGGATGGGGATGGGGACAGGGGTCGGTTGGACGTTAGACGATACTCCAGATTTCGTAATAAAAAGGAGGGGGTCTGGACCCTCCAAGACAAGCCATTTCAGACCTCCCCCGTGGGAGAACCCTCCAAAACGTCGTCCCCAGACCCCCCAGGCCCTCCAAGATAGCCTGGAAGAGACCCCCCCCGAAATGAGACCCCCTCCCTTTATTACGAAATCTGGAGTAGACGACACTGATGACTAGCGGGTGGACGGCCGACTGGCGGCCCCCCAGATCGGAGAGTGCGGGGCAGGCCGGGCGACGTCAGCCGACCACCTTCAGCTGACCCTCCTCCTCCTCCTCCTCCTCCTCCTCCTCCTCCTCCTCCTCCTCCTCGTCCACGTCCAGAACTGCAGCGTGAAATCCCAGAATCGAGCACGCCAGAACCAAGAACTACACGGATTCGTCTGGCTCAGGCCAAGACTTAAACCCAGGGGGGAGCTTACCTGCAGCGAGGGCGCTCAGGACCCTCCTCCCCCAGGTACCAATCTGATCAGGTCGACACGGTTTGCCGAGCTTCACAAACTTCCCCCTCGTGCCAGTCGCCCCGCACAGCTGACACCAGAAAACCCCCTGGCAGAGCTCCACCCTATGGGAGAAGTCGAGGCCAGCGGGGACATGGGCACAAGGGGAAGCTAACCATTCACACACCTTGAGGTCAAATGAGGGCCGAGTGAGACACCTCAAGCACTTGATGCCTTTAGTGTCGTACCCGATCCTATGGGTCGTGGCCGCCTTAGCTTCCTCCACCCTCAAGGCCCGATCCTTCCCCCGAAGCTTAGCCTCGGCGGCGCGAGCGGCTTTGGAGCTGGGCCCATGCAACTCTGGGGCACGAGACGCGACATGCAGTGCCACAGCAATTAAATGCTTCTGCGCTCTCAGAGTCAACTCGTCAACCCGAATGACCTCATTGACAGCACTGTCAGGCAGTTGGCACTTCTGAGCTCCACAATCAGCTGCCTTGTCGGCAGCACCATTGGCAAGCCACAACCCCAAGTGTGGTCCATCCGCTCTCTCTGGGGCCGGCCTCGTGCGGCTCTTAACCTTATGCATGACAATGGAGCGGCCCTGGGCGGCATCCCAGAACCTCCCCCCAGTCCTTTCTTGAACCCCGAGATCGTCACAGCCGAGTCCACAGCAGCCTCCATGCTTCCCGTGGCGCACATAAGGACTTGGATTATGGCCTCGAGCTCGGCGAGGGGCACCGACTGCTTAAACCCTGGGAGAGATCCATACCCCCAACCTAACTGTCGGTCCGCCCCCCGAATTATGGAGAACCCCCACCCGCACCGTCTTAGCCTGGGCTCAGCCGAGCACGGTCCCCCCGACCCGTCCGTCCCAACCACCGCGCCCCCCTCCTCCAGATCGATCGGCCCTTGGCTGAGGCTGGGGGAGAAAACTGGCTCATACGAGGCGTCGGCGAGCGTCGGCCCTGACGCCCACCTCAAAGGGGGCAACCCCCTCAACCAAAAACACGGATGCTCTTCCCATTCCTGCTCGGCCTGGGGAAGCAAGTCAAGCGCCGCCCCCTCGATTTCGGAATTATATGGGGCAACTCCACATCTGATGGAACAGAGTCTCCGACTCCGCCCCGCACCTCGGGCAAGAGGGAAGGCGACGAGGCGTGCCAGGGGCAGGCGAAGAAGGCTCGGCCTCCTCATGCCCGATCTGATCATCCCAGGCCTGCTGCTCCAGCAGGTCATCGAGACCGAAAACGTCGTCCTCCTCGTCCAATCCCGCGGCAACGGGCCGCCCCTCCTCGGGGCGCGGGTCGGGGCCAGCGTGCTCCTCGGGCGCAGGGTCGGGCCGAGGGCCGCCGTCGCCGCTGCCACCGTCGCCGTCGTGGGGAGGAGGCAGAGGAGGATGGAGGCTCTCTCCCCCAAAGCGCCTGGCGGCTGGCCACAAACCCCCCGCGAGCACGATCTTCAAGACGGCCGCCTGATCATGCTGCTGCCTTCCCTCCAATCGCTTCAAGTAGCGATAGGCAACCGTGAAATCAGCACTGTGCTCCATACCCCGACCGTGGTAGTGCCGAGCCGCTTTAGCCCGCACCTGGCCTTCAAGGGAGCCTCGGAGGTCAAAACCAATGAGCCTCTCAGGATCACAGGCTCTCAAATCAAAGGTGGCGCCGTCGGATCTGTCAATCCAAAGCCGAGGCTCAGGGGCATCCCAATTAATGTCCTGTAGGCAAGCGGTCACAGCCGTGAGGGGCCCCCGAACGTGGCTCCACCTTCTCTTTACATTGCGCAATTGATTCCAAGCCTTTTTTCGACGCATGCTGGACAGGTCGCTCGCCAGAGCGCAGTGCACAAGGCAGGAGCTCGCACCGCGACCTAAAAACTTTCTGGCGTCCGAACAACCATGGGCCGTGATCAGCTCCCATCGTTAAATAGAGCGCCGTGGTCGAGCAACCTCCCTCAAAACGGGCACCCGACTGCGCGGCCACCTGCGCTCGGACTCGCAGCAGCGTCGACGGGGCAAGGCCGATGCGTTCCAGCCCCCACGTCGCCTGCGGCAGAAAACCCGCGCGACCAAGCACTCTCGCCTTAGGCGCAACCTTGACCACCTGAGCGATCATCTTGGCGCGGCTGGCGGAAGCACTCAGCCGCTTCTTCTGAGTGGCTACACTACGACGGGTGGCAGTAGCATCCACTCCCAAATTTTCGCTACCTGATTGGCTTGTACATTAGGGCCATGCTTAGCGAGTGCTGACTGAATTTCCGTGGCAAGATGTTTCGGGCAACTCACGAGGACCGACTTGCTGGAAACCGTGAGGCCCCCGTTGCTGCACAACTTCCACAGTTTCCTAGCGACGAGCACAGACTTCGAGACCACCTCCCGAGAGTGCCCCACCACCCGCTGAGAACAGTCGCCCACCCAAGTGTCAAGCTGGAGGGGTCTGAACGAGTCGTGCAAGTCCTGCAACATCTCAAACAAACCTAGTCTGGCTACGTCTACAGACTGGTTGCACCCTGCTAAAATGCCTCGCCACGGGATTATAACTTCGCTGATGCTGTTCTCAGCGCGAACTCTCCTCGGAGCGAAGTGAATGGACATTCCAAGGAAAAGCTCAAACATCGGATACCCCGTGGCTATCGCAAGCCTGAAGGTTTCAGAGCACTGGAGATGATCGTACAACTTCTCGAGGTCCCACAGGATCTCCGCCCAGGAAAACCCCTGGATGGTGGAAACCTCGAGCTGAAGCTGGCGAGCGATCGCCACTCTAAGGGCCGAACTACCTCTGACCGCCTTGTTCCAGAAGCGAGCCCCTCCCTCTCCAACCGCCCAACGCGACACCCCATCCCTCCTCATCACGGACCAACAGCGGTAGAGGCCCTGAGTTAGCGTGACGGGCCGATCGGCCACGTCTGATTTGTGCTGCAGCTGGACAACATTATCTCTAACCTGCCTGGGCCAGGTCAAAGATTCTTCGACCTGGCGAAGGAGCATCAGCAATTCCTGCCGACCTTCCAAGGGAAGCTGGGCCCACAGCTTAGGATTCTGGCCATCCAGGCCCATCCCAAGAACGCCCCTGAATTTCGGCAGCGCTGTCTCCAGATCGGCCATTGCGAGCGGCTGGAGCTCGTCGCGAGCTTCTGCCGCACATCTCCGAAACTCGGGCCACCAGTCCTGGTCCTGAGGGGGGCCCTGGTTCCCAAAGCTCGGACACCAAAGCGCCTCCCAAACAGCCGCCTTGGAGGCGATCACACGACGGGGATCAACCAACAACTCCCCCTCAGAACCACGTTCGGGGGCAAGGGCAGGCCGGGGCTTCCCCCACGTCTTGGTCCACCTGTGGACCGCCCCCGCCCCCTTCTTCAAACCTTCCAGGACCCATCCCATTGTTGTTCACCCTTGGAAGATTCTCACCCATGGTGGCGCTCCATCCTAAGAACCATCCTACCGCACTCACCACACAGTTTCTGGGCCTTGGCGTGGTCCTCCTTCCCCAGGAAGGGAAAACTCCGAACTTTGCCCAAACACTTGGATTCGGCATCACCTGGTAGAACAAACCCTACGTCCTGGCATCTACTCACTTGTCTCTGTAGACTATCTCATCCTCGCCTTCTAAGGTGAATGGCACGATCCTTCTTGAGCATCACCGAAAACTCAATCAGGCGCCCCTCAAGGGCCCCCTACTTGGCAACCCCCGAGGACTTGGCCATCCACCCCTGAGGCTTAGGGGGGACAACCGGCACCTCCTGAGTCTCGATCATGAACCCCGCTTGGCCACCAAGAATGTCCGCGTGCCCTGGCCCGCCTCCCTCTGCAGCAGCAGGCGCTCCGCCGTGAGCGCAAACCTCATGCAACTCTCGCTGACCTGCTTCTCCTGCCCCTCCAGCATCTGGAGCTCCTCGCGCTGCATGCCGTCGACGACCAGGTCTGGGATCTCTGCACCGTGAGCGGCCCAGGGCCGATCTGGCCCCATCATGAACGGCGCGAGCGGGAGCGGCGCCTAGGCGATCCTCTGCTTAAGCACCATCCCCTCCTTCAACAGCCTGCCCCTGATGCCGACGTGCGGGGCCGCCCACGGAGAGGTGTCATCCCAGGAAAGCTCAACAGCCTGAGAGAGGCCGACACCAACATATAGTCAATCAATCTCTCGCCGCTGGGGTGTTCACCAGCTGAAACCAACCCACCTTGCACGCAACGGCCGAAGCACGCGGGCCCAATCTCATCAAACGTCATGTCCCAGTCGGCCATGATGATGAACGGCTGCCCACGCAAACGCAGGTATCCGCCGATCTCAGCGAGCACGCTTAGATTTGCCCCCCCAGCCCAACGCCCACATCGAAGTACGCCGCCACGAAAGCCACGTCGACTCCATTGAAGCGCACCCACTGGACCGCCCACTGGCTGGGCAGCGCTGGCATCTGCTCGGGGAGGAGTAACTTCTGCTCGTCCGTGTGCACAACCGTGTGAAGATGCGAGCGCGAAACCGCACCGACTCCACCGTGCCCTTGGCGACCTCCATTGATCGTGCTCTGAGCCCGCACCAGCGAGCCCTTCCACCCCTGCTTCGCAAGCTTCTTGCTGGTCTCCGTGACCTTAGGCCCCATCAGGTGGTGCTCAACGATGCCATCGAGCTGCGGAGCCCAAGAGCTGTCATCGGCAGGGGAAGTGCGAATCTCAGTCCAAGCAGCGAACTGGTTCTTGGCCTTGTCACCGAAGCTAGTGATACTGGCGAAGTAGAAGTTGAAGCTTCCTGCACCGCTGCGGTTCTGGGCCAACAACGCGGGAACGTTCCCTAAATCACTGCGCTGCCTTCCGCTGGTCTCAGAACCTGAAGCCGCCATCTACGAGGAACGCGCTTCTGGCCCCAAAAGAACTCCTTGCGTGCCCTCTGCCCCTCTCGCAGGGAGGGGTGAGTATGGCAGCTGGGAGGATGGGGAACTGGGCCCCAAGCACGGTGCCGAGCTCCCTGGAGTAGCCGTCTGCGCCGTACACCACGTAGGTTGACCTGGTCGTGGCACCTCCACCCACTTCTCCTTCCAACTACCGACGGAATACACATCGAACAAGATATCCTCTCCTGAGCCCACCTGGCCATCGAAGATGTTTTTCGGCGGAAGTGGGCCCACCTGGCCCTGGCTTCCATCATCAGCATCAAACCACTCCGTGGAATCGCCTGCAATGGGGTCCACCTGACCACGCACCACAGAAAACCACTGGTCGGCACTGCTACCCTACACGCGCGCGCGTGAACCCCATCGCCCTGAGCTGCTCGCCAAGGTTCCTCTTCTCTCCTTTGCAGCTCTCCCACAAGGCGTCGAGGTCAGCGGTTTCGAAGTCGACGAAGTAGCTTGCGCCCCCACCACCCACGCCAGCAGGCGGAGGAGCCCTGCCCAGCTCCTTGAGCTTCGCACAGTACCGCTTCCAGGGATCGGACGCAAGCATGGCCGTGACCTCGGCGTCACTCGCGAACTCCTCCTGGCAATCGAAGAAGATGTCATCAGGAATTGTCGAGGCCAAGTTGCGCTTCGCCTGCACGATATCCACGTCCAACTTCGTGATGATCTCATTCTGCTTGGCGACCTCGGCACTGGCTGCTTCAATCGCCTTCTCTTGCTCTGCCCTGCGCTGCTGAGCCTGAGATTTCTTTTTCTCCAGATCCGACAACACATGGCCCGCGTTCGTGTGCTGCGTGAGCTGTGGCTTGAGCCCCTGCAGATGCTTCCTCGCCTCCTGGACCTTGGACGTGAGGTTCTCGATGAGCGACTTGTCCTTTTCCGCGTCCAAGTTCTGAATCGTACCCGTGAGCTTCTCAATCCGCTCGCGATGCTGGTCGGCCTCCAGATCCTTCTCCGACTTGCCACCCGCATCCTGGCCCTGCCCTTGCTGGCGAGGCCCTTTGCCACCTGCTGTGGCCAACTTGTCGAGCTTGAAAGTGAGAAACGCGATCTGCTTAGCTTGAACCTCAAACTTGGCGGCCCAGGGTCCCGACGAAGGAGCCCCACCGTTGCCCCCTTTACCCCCTGCCGCCTTGTCTGCCGCCTTTGCCTTGTCCACCGTCGATCTCGGCGCCGAGGCTCCACATGCACACTTGATGCGCGAAGCCCAGTTAGCCGACCTGCCACATTGCCCACATCCCCAGTGCGGGGTTTTCGGCCCCTTGAGGACTGTGCGGTCATCTGTGCCCATGAGAAATGCCACTCAAGTCTCCCTGCTCCCTCGGGAGCAAATGTGAAAAGGGGTGCTCCTGCAGGAGCTCACACAGTGAAAGCTGAAAGCTGGCCGAGGAGCCAGGCCTCGGAAGGGGCTGCCCTTCCCCTCGACCTCGAGCCTCGGGAGCCGGGACCCACGGGAGGTAAGCTCCGTGAGACTTGAGCCAAAATGGCTACGGCCTCCTCCTTCTCCTCCTCCTCCTCCTCCTCCACCTCCTCCTCCTCCTCCTCCTCCTCCTCCTCCTCCTCCTCCTCCTCCTCCTCCTCCTCCCCCTCGCCGCCCGAGGTCCAGGAACGAACGGTGGGGCGGTCGGGATCGGTGGGGCGGTAAGAATCTGAGCAACGTTCATCCGACCCTTCTCCCCAACGGCGTGGCCTGGGCCCCACTAGCCGACATAAGCTGTTCCCTTCGGATCTCGAAAGGTATATTCCCAACTGAGGTAGCAAAATTGCGGGGCTCGGGATGGGAATGGCGATAGGGGTCGGCTGAACGAAACTCAACACGTGCGTGGCCGACCTCCAAGGAGCGCCGACGCCGAGCCCTCTTTTTCAACGTGGGCCCCCGGAGGCCTGGGCCTCGTCCCGGGTCAGGGGCCCGAAGATGGCTAGAACAAAACCCTCCTGCGCGACTTTGCCACGACGCGAGCACGGCTGGGTCTGTCCATCCTCTCAGTCAGCGTGGCGTAAAGGTGGGGTAGGGGTAGAGGTGGGCTGGAAGAAGGGCATGTGAATCTCCAACTGGGCTCGCTCCCTAACCCCACCTCGAGGTAGCCCCCCTCCACGAAACCCCGCCTCGGGCGTCTTCTCGGGGGCGGCCAAGAGGGGGGCGCCCAAGAGGGGGGGGTGCAAATCATGGCCGGCGGCATGTGCTCGGCCCAAGGTGGGGCCAGGGACGTAATGAAAAAAGAAGAGGCGCCATGAGATCTGGGGAGATATCATGGCCCCCGCCTCCTCCTCCTCCTCCTCCTCCTCCTCCTCCTCCTCTTCCTCCTTCTCCTCCTTCTCCTCCTCCTCCTCCACCTCCTCCTCCTCCTGGATATCATGGCCCACGCCATGATATCCACCCCCCCCTAGTTATCACCCCCCTCTTAGCTGCCCCCGCTCTTCTCGGGGGGCCCCGGTTGAACGAGGCTGAGACTCGGCGAGGATGGCCCGCGCCAGGGTCGCCGAGGCGGTCAGAGAGCAGACCGGCCAGACGTCGACCCCGGCAAGGGAGCGAACGCGCTCTCGGCCGCCTGCCTGCAGGCGCGCGAGCAGCGCGTCGTCGTCGTCGCCGTCGCCGTCGAGCGCCGTCGTCGTCGACGTCGCCGCCGCCGCCGCCGCCGTCGTCGCCGCCGCCGTCGAGCGCCGTCGTCGAGCGCGCGGAGGGGGCGGCGGCAGCGCACGCTCTTCGCCCGAAGCGGCGGGCACAAGACAGCCGCGCGGCGCGGCGAGGGCGGCGCGGCGAGGAGGCGGCGGCGAGGGCGCGGCAAGGGCGCAGCGCGGGCGGCGCGGCGAGGGGGCGCGGCGAGGGGCGCGGCGAGGGGCGCGGCGAGGGGCGGCGGGGCGAGACGCGAGGGACGAGGACGGCGCGGCGAGGAGGCGGCGGCGCAGGGGGGGCGAGGGGCGCGATCGGGCGCGATCGGGCGAGGAGGAGGAGGAGGAGGAGGAGCGCCCGCGTGGAGAGCGGGGGGGGGAGCTACCTCGTCCACGGGGGTGCCGCTCGCCAGGGGGGCGGCGGCGGAGCAGTGGCCGCCTTGGCGGTGCCGTCCCACGCGCCGGTGATCAGCTGCTGGCCCCGCTCCACGACGGAGCACACGGGCCTTGGCGCCGCGGGCCCGCGCGCCCCTCGGGCACGAGGACGGCACAGCTCACCCCGATCCCCAGCGCGGACCCCCACGCCCTGGCCATCGCTCGGACGTCCATTCGCTGTGTTTTTTTTTCGGTTCCGTGCGTGGCTTTTTCGCCAAATGACCGAGGATGCTCCTCGATGGTCCTCGCCAAAGGAAAACTGCACACGTCTCCGAGCGATGCCAGGCCCAGGAGACCTAGATCTGGGGGAGGAGGAGGAGGAGGAGGAGGAGGAGGAGGAGGAGGAGGAGGAGAGGAGGAGGAGAGAGAGGAGGAGGGGGAGAGGAGGAGAGGGAGGAGGGAGGAGGAGGTAAGGAGAGAGGAGGAGGAGGGAGGAGGAGGGAGCGATGCCAAGCGCCCGACCTGGTGAGCCAGGGGCTCCCTGGCCTGGGGGCGAGGGCGGCCGTTCTCGGGATGCCTGCGGGCCCTGCGCGCTCCGCCGCCGTGCTCGGGGCCTCGTTGCCGTTGCGCCCTCCTCCTCCTCCTCCTCCTCCTCCTCCTCCTCCTCCTCCTCCTCCCCCTCCTCCTCCTCCGTGCCGTCGTGGCCAGCGCTGCCTCGTGCTGGTGCCCTGCTCTTCGTGGCCCTCGCCCGACCTCCCCGGGCGAGGCCTGCACCCATGGGGCCCTCGCTTCTCCTGTGAGGAGAGGCTCGAAGGCGCGTGCGCTGAGGTGTCGTGGCCATGTGGGTTCCGCCCAGGGGGTCACCCCCACGGCTGGGGGGCGGAAAGATACGGACACGTGTTGTCCCCCTCCTCCTCCTCCTCCTCCTCCTCCTCCTCCTCCTCCTCCTCCTCCCTCCTTTTCGACGTCCTCCTCCCCCTCCTCCCCCTCCTCCTCCTCCTTCTCCTTCTTCTCCCCGCCCCCTTTCCCCCCTCCGCAGCGGCCAGGCCAAGAATGCGGCGTACGAGCTGGCGACGGACGGCGCCCCGGACCTCTCTTGGGGTGCGTTCTGACCAGAATTTCGAGGCGAATCCAGCGGTGACAGCGAGGATTCCCCCGGAGGACCAGGAGAGGCCGAAAGCGAAGGGGGACAACACGTATCCGTATCTTTTTCTCCCCCGGCACGGGACGCGCAGGGTTGCAAAAAAAACAGGATTGCAACGAAGGATCGCAAAAAAACCCAGGATTGCAACGAGGGTTGTTTTGCAATCCTTTGCAATCCTTGGTTTTTTTGCAATCCTTCGCGCTGAGATTTCGCGGCCATGCCTCAGAGTTACCGTGGCCACACGGCTCCGCCCGCAGGGCCCACAGCATCGCTCTTGCACTGCATGGTCGGAGGCTGGGGGCTGAGATCGCAGTGTCGGGAGCGGCCAAGAGGGGGGCGTCCTCCTCCTCCTCCTCCTCCTCCTCCTCCTCCTCCTCCTCCTCCTCCTCCCCCTCCTCCTCCTCCGTGCCGTCGTGGCCAGCGCTGCCTCGTGCTGGTGCCCTGCTCTTCGTGGCCCTCGCCCGACCTCCCCGGGCGAGGCCTGCACCCATGGGGCCCTCGCTTCTCCTGTGAGGAGAGGCTCGAAGGCGCGTGCGCTGAGGTGTCGTGGCCGTGTGGGTTCCGCCCAGGGGGTCACCCCCACGGCTGGGGGGCGGAAAGATACGGACACGTGTTGTCCCCCTCCTCCTCCTCCTCCTCCTCCTCCTCCTCCTCCTCCTCCTCCTCCTCCTCCTTTTCGACGTCCTCCTCCCCCTCCTCCCCCTCCTCCTCCTCCTTCTCCTTCTTCTCCCCGCCCCCTTTCCCCCCTCCGCAGCGGCCAGGCCAAGAATGCGGCGTACGAGCTGGCGACGGACGGCGCCCCGGACCTCTCTTGGGGTGCGTTCTGACCAGAATTTCGAGGCGAATCCAGCGGTGACAGCGAGGATTCCCCCGGAGGACCAGGAGAGGCCGAAAGCGAAGGGGGACAACACGTATCCGTATCTTTTTCTCCCCCGGCACGGGACGCGCAGGGTTGCAAAAAAACACAGGATTGCAACGAAGGATCGCAAAAAAAACCAGGATTGCAACGAGGGTTGTTTTGCAATCCTTTGCAATCCTTGGTTTTTTTGCAATCCTTCGCGCTGAGATTTCGCGGCCATGCCTCAGAGTTACCGTGGCCACACGGCTCCGCCCGCAGGGCCCACAGC